>PPJO02000009.1:0-479268 GCA_003707555.2 Kluyveromyces aestuarii
TTTTTTATATTTTTTTCCGTTTTTTTCTCTCCCTTTTAATTTTTTTTTTTAAAAAAAAAAAAAAAAAAAAAAAAAAAAAAAAAAAAAATCAAAAAGACTGAATGTAAACTTCAAATAAAATGAAAGATCTTGATGCAATGCAGTCAAAAATTTTTGATTTACACTCAAGTTGGTTCCCCAATAACAACTACACATCATGTGTTATAATGTTTAGAGGACCGAAGTGCCGATGATAAAATATAACACTTTAAAAAAGACCCTTGTAAGAAGTTAAAAGAATAATTCCGAAAAAAAAATGAGAGAATTGAAATATAACATCAAATAAAATGCGAGTTCTAAATCTTTAAACTCTTCACACGAAGCTTGGCTTAGGTAAACTTGTAACTTGAGGAGCTTCCGCAGCAAAAGTAGCACCAGCATAACATTTGCTATGACCATTTGATTTCATTTCTGACCTTCCATGGTTGCTTTCTCTTTTACCTCTTGAAGAGTTTGAATGGGATGATGAGAAGGTGACAGGAACTTGTTGGGGTGGAATAGTGTTCTTCTTAGAAAATTTTTTCTTGTTATTTTGTTTGTTGTTTTTTGGGCTCAAATCTCGAGCAGGCTTAGTAGCTTTTCCTAAAGACACCTCTTGCGTTGGTAAAGTTTGACTTTGTTTGGGCTGTATAGCAGCTGAGCGCGATTCAAGTTCCGCCAAATTCAATGGTTGCTTCGCAGACTGCATTGATTGACTTTCAGGCTGCGTAGATTTATCCAATGGAATGTGGGTTGAAGGAGCTGGTGCCAAATTCTGGGGGTATCTTTGATGCTGGTACATTTGCGGTGGGAAAGAAGCCATTGGCATGGCCATTGGAGAAGAAATTTGGTAGTGAGGTATACCTGGATATGGGTGTGGTCCTGGTATAGGCATGTTGTTGACCATCATGGGAGGTGGCATTACAACCGGTGCAAACAGCCCTTGTTGACCATGGAGTGGTGACATGGGAGCAACAGGTACACTTCCCGGAGGCGAGCGCAAATGTACATCCGGAATAGTGGGTTGAGAAGAAGACGAAGAAGGTGGTCTTCTCGATGAATCAGCCATAGATAATAACTGCTTCAAGTCGTCAGAAACAAACCCCATAGGATCTGTGGGAGTATTCTTATGTACTTCCTGGTTTCCATAGCCTGAGTATGCAAACTGTGACATGACTGCTTGCTCTTCTGGGTTGGTGTGGGAAGCAACTGAATCCGTTGATTGTTGTCTCCTTAGTTTTGTTTGATTTTCGATTCTTCTATCAGGTTTCTGCAAACGTGCTTGTTGATGACGCCCTCTAGAGGGTATCGTCCTTGAACTATTAAAGTACATGGTATCCATCGACATCTGGATCGTTAAGATTGGAACGTGTGCTATGTTTTGATTGTAGACTGTGACTTCTTATCTATTCTGATATAGTGGTCATTTCAATTTCGTTTCCAATTCGTGGGAAAATAAATCCTTTTTTTAAAAAAACAAATTAAAGATATTCGTTCAAAGTGACACTAATAACGTGATCATTAACTATTGTTGTATATGGTATTGGATGGGTCTATTATATGGCACATAAGGCCCTTCAAAGCGAACGATTTCAACCTTTCAATCAAAAATCGACATAATATATGGCTGGGTTAGGAAATCAATATCTAAATCTTCAAAAGATAATCACTATCACCTTGGACAATTGTAATATTGTAGAATGCTAAATCATGCCATCCAAAAAACTTTCATCTTCTTGCAACGTTGTAGGTATATTAGACGGTATTGATTTTGATGACACCGAAGATCCACGGTGATAGTTAGTCTCCTTGGCCGTTTGTTTCTTTTCGGGTGTAGATAAGCACGGCTTTTGATTGACAGCTGTCTCTTCAGGAGGAGCACGAGAGACCACTTTGTGTTGAGACAAAATAGTGTTTAAAGACGCAATATTCATATTTTCCAAATCAGCCCGTTTGTAATTCCCCGTCTTTTGTGTTTCTGTTAGTGTAGTTCTTTGACTCCGCTGTGCTAAAATTTGCTTCAATTTTGAGTTTATGCCGCTTATTTCTGCATTGTTCTCCTCTGCATTAAGAAGATCATTTGAATACCTATGTTCATTTGAAAGTAACGAATCTTCATCACTCTTCTGATGCTCTTCTTCACAAGGGAGGGGGCTTTCTTCTTGGGAGAGTTTTTTGTTTAGTATCCTGTGCTTCCTATCGCTGGGAGTGGCATGTTTACGTTTGAGCTTTTCCTTATCGTGAAACTTTCTTCTGTTATCTTGTTTCAAACTATAGGAGTCCATAAAGTCTTAAATGTTCTACTGCGTGCAATATAGATTTAATGTTGGTGATGTTGATGGTGATGCCCTTTTTTAGATGGTTTTCGATCAAATTAAGTGAAAAAAGTTAAATCCGTCAATCCTGTGAGCTAGACCAGCAGATGAGAAAGCGCCGAAAGAGAAAACTGCAATATGAACGGCCCTAAAAATATTGCAGAAAAATGAACAAATAAATTTGATCTGTGCATTTATGGTACGTAAGTTATTTTTATCTAATTAACCGCGTATTGTGATGTTAAACAACTTGAAGTGGGTCCATGTCAGTTTGCGCAATGTGACACTCTATACCTGCCCCAAACAAAGTAGGGTGCATCACTTGTTTTATAAAACCTCTTTCAGTATTCGAATGGTTGCAAACCAAGACAGCCTTGCCTGATTCCTTGTATCTCAATATTTCGTGATGAGATAGTTCACCAGAATAGTATAAATCTACATCTTCACGGAGCGATTTGAAGACACCTGAGCCACTACCAGCGCAAAGAGCCACCTTCTTAATCATATGCTCTCCTAAGTCGTGCTTTGTAGCAACCTGCAAAAAAGGAATATCCAGACATTGCTTTACGTTTGCAATAATTTCCTTGAGAGATAGTGGTTTTTCAAACTTGACAACACGACCATATCCAACCTCATGTGGTTCCTCACCTAGCACTGGTGTTACCTCCTCAATGGCAGCATTCTTTTCAATTGAACCACCTAGCGAACTAACTAGCCAATCGTTTACACCATTCTTTGCGGCGTCGACTGCAGTGTGAGGTGAATAAACAGAGATCCCATTTTGAATAAGTTTGATTGCAGATGCGTGTTGAATATTACTATATGGAGTCAATTTTTTCCAACTTGGAAAGATGAAAGGATGATATGCGACAATTAGATTACAACCTGATGCAATAGCTTCTTCAGCCACAGACTCTGTTAGGTCAATAGTCAATAGGACCTTTGGTTGAGTTGACGCACTCTCCAGCGAGCAGTCAATCAAAAGACCCGTATTATCCCATGCAGAGTCTGCATATGCTTCAGGATAAAACTTGCTGATTGTTGAAATGACCTTTTTCAAATGAGGACGACTTAAGGCTCTTGACATAGTAATCGGTAAAAAAATTACTGAATTATTCTTAATCCGATAAAAGAATTTGCTATTCCAAAATACGATATCAATTCTCTAACGCTAAAGTGTGCAATGCTGGAATGTGTAGATTTCATTTCCTTTTTTTTTCCTTCATTTTTTTCAAGTACTTCACTAAAACCTCAATTGTCCGTGGGAAACGTAAACTGAAATGATTCACTCTGGTTCAAAAAAGATTGACATCAGTGACCAGTTTCTATCCAAAGAAGTGTATACTGAAAATAAAGGTTCTGATTAGGATAGCAGCTTAAATAGGGGTCAGCTGCAGATTTGAGTTGCGAAAATAGTCAATCAAACAATATCGCCAATGCTAAGTAAAGAGACGATCGAGACAAAGCTACAAGCACAAATACCAAACTTTTACCATGCACTAGTTACAGACACATCCAATGGCTGTGGTCAATCTTTTGACGTTGTAGTGATAAGTGACTTTTTTCATGGAAAGAATAAACTTTCCCGTTGTCGAATGGTCAACAAGGCACTCGCCGAGGAAATAGCAGAAGTACATGCGTTTGGTGCAAAGTGCTATACTGTCGAAGAATGGAACGCACTTCTAAATTAAAACAATGCCTCTATATTTTTGGCCAAACCAGAAGGAAGACCTTACTCTAGATTCTTTTGCATGGATAACAATGACGTACTCTCAAAGTTCAGGAACGGATCATGGGAGAAGCAATGCTAGCTGAAAATTAGCTTTGTTTCCCTAAAAGTTGGATACATGTATATGTACTGATGATATAGTAGTAAGCTATTCATTACTGAGTAAATTAGTTGAGTTTAGTTAGCTACGTAGGGGGGCGGAAGGTCATCATTCCCCCATTTAATTTGTTGATTAGCGAGTCCCACAAAACTAAATCTTTTTGAATCCAAAAGAGAAGGCTTAGTGCCATCATCAGACTGGACATAAAATCGTTGATTACGCATAGGAGAGTACAGTGAATTTCTCAGATCCTTAAAGTCATTCCTGAAGTACGATTCTTCCAGTAAATTTAATCGCAAAGGTATCTTTTCTTGGTTCATCTGTGCTTGTGGTAATGTTAGCGAAGGAATATTGTCAAGTGAAACAAGTGAGGAATTTGTTTTGTCTTCTGGTATAGACAACGAGGTAAGAACATTATTTGGTGAGATGGCAACTATTGGATGAGGTGATAATAACGGCGTATGGCTTTGTAATGATGCAGAGACTTCTGGTGAGATAGGAGCCGTTTTGGCTGGTGAAGAGTTCTGCGTAACCGACTT
Source organism: Kluyveromyces aestuarii (assembly GCA_003707555.2). Taxonomy (NCBI): domain Eukaryota; kingdom Fungi; phylum Ascomycota; class Saccharomycetes; order Saccharomycetales; family Saccharomycetaceae; genus Kluyveromyces; species Kluyveromyces aestuarii. Next base: position 4,702 of record PPJO02000009.1, read on the forward strand.
CCGTCTTCTGACAAGTCTGATTTTTCTCCTTCTAGCTTCTTTTTCGTCATTATTTCTTTCATAAATTCTTGTTTGAATATTAGTTATGGTCTTTACATCATAAGTTCCTGAATCTAATACCTCCTTTGGTAGGCTGTTTTCCACGTATTCTACATTATTTTTTTTTACAGTGACAGGGTTACTATTCTGTCTATTGCTCAAAGGTTTGCTGGAAGAGTGTTTCATAGCTTCTTGGGCATAGTAATTGTTCAAAGATGGAATTCTAGAACTAAAATGACGCAAGTTTTGCCTTTCCAAACAACCAGGTATCGTAGAAACTGTATTCATTGAAGTTAAGTTCAACGACAAAGATTGTCTAGAAGATATTAAAGTTGATAACCTTAACATTGTTGCTGGTGAAAGGTCTTGTAAATCAGCGTCATCAAGGATTGTCTTGGGCAACATGTCACTGATGGCGCCCTGGCTACTAATCATCGAAGCCTCATCAACTCCATCAGAACCATGAATAAACCATCGCTGTGACATATTAAAAATAACACTAGGTAGCACGTCCTTAAAGATGGATTGCATAGAATCCTTCAACCTTTTCTCTATACTAGATTGCAACAACCTCATAGAACATTGGAACTGGAAGTCTAAGTTAACATCATTGAAGGAAATACCAACCCCAGTATTCTTCACGAAAATATTAGTGATAGCTTCAAGTTCAATGTGATCAAATGTCATCGTGATAGGCACAGTAAAAGAATCATTCGATATAAGTTTGGGCATTGTGAATCCCGGTGAAATTCGCTCCGACAGCAACAATAAATTCGCCTCAATTTCTGTAGTTATTTGCAACATAGCATCCTTGCAAGAAATCTTACATATTCCTTTTAGGAGTGATTTGGACTGTCCAGACACATCCAAGTCTAAAATCTCAAGTTGGGGAATGTTGCGAAAATTCACCTGCCGCACAGTAATCCCGGACTTGAGTATATCAATCTTTTTTGATCTTTGCGGAGAATCATTTGCATCTTGATTGTTTGAACCCTCTGATGAATCAAAAGACCCTGGATTTAAGGCTCGAGTAAGCTTATCTCGGATTTGCTCATTGAAGGAATTGTCTTCGAAGGCTGCCTGATTGAACTTGAACGACATAGATTCAATCAGATATAACTAACAGCAAAACTCTCAAAATAATGCAAAGTATAACGCTATCAAACCTGGTTATAATACTTCCTCACCCTATTTAGTTATTGTTTTCAATGACTGCTGTAATATTCATGAATCATCTTACCTTTTCAATTTTTGTTCCTTTCTTTGCCCAAAAAGGATTGGAAGAAAATAAAATAATAAATGGTTCAATTGGACAGTAACAATAGAGAAATACCCCCCGACAAAGTATAGGATTACTCAAGGCACCAGCAGCATACTCACAAAATGTGACAGTTTCCATCTTATACCATTGATCATTCAACTATAAAGTTGTTATATTTGGATGATCATGTGATAAACACGTGTTGGATTTGTGTTTGTGTAGTAGTTCATAGGCTCAGAGATTTCATATTGGTGTTGACAATGACTATTATTGCATTTCATTGCAGGAACCTCTTATACATTCTGAACAGGTTAAACCTCAGAAATTCAAACATTACATTCTCTCTTGTCTTTTGTCCCCTAACACACAAAATCTCCACTATCACAATAATTTTATAATATGAAAATGTAAACAAATAATTAAACGCTGTTAAATCATATGAAACTTTTATGGACGAAAAGTACATGGGAATTTGGTAGCCAGCAAGTGCACTGCTATAATGCCAGATCCTGATTTAGAGTTGCGACAGTCATCAATTACTGTTGCCATCCGTGTCCGTCCTTTTAACAGTGATGAATTAACACGATTAGTTCACGAGGACGAGGATAAAATGCTATATTTGAGAGACTCTACGATTAGCATCCCTTCTTCTGCCCATAATGTGATGTCTAGTGAGTCACTTTTAAATCAGTCCTACTCCCGTTTAAATTTTAAGCCTGTTGGAATTCGCAAGATTGTTGATTGTGTTGATGATAAGATGTTAGTATTCGACCCCAGTAAGTCCAATCCTCTGAACGAGTTAGATGAAACCTTTGCAAGAAGTGCGAGTACCGAAAGTAGGAGACGAATCAGAAGATTTGGAGAGCAGAAGTTCATATTTGATAAGATATTTGATGTAGATGCGTCTCAACAAGATGTTTACACCAGTACGACACAACCTTTACTAGATTCTATAATCGATGGCTTCAATGCCACAATTTTTGCTTATGGTGCAACTGGGTGCGGAAAAACCTACACTATTAGCGGAACACCAGATCATCCAGGAATTATATTCTTGACGATGCAAGAACTATTTCAGAGGATGGAGCAACTATCTGATATAAAGCAATTCCAACTCACAGTATCATATTTGGAGATCTATAATGAACAAATACACGATTTGTTAAAACCTGAAACTCCAAGCAAAAAACTAGTAGTACGAGAAGATTCTGAAAAACGAACGTTTGTTTCAAATTTATCTCATTACTCTCCGGAAAACGTGCAGGAGGTCATGGATCTTGTTATTAAGGGAAACATGAATCGTACTACCTCCCCAACTGATGCAAACGCAACAAGTTCAAGGTCTCATGCTGTATTACAAATTCATGTTTCGCAAACCGATCGCAGCTCCGATTTGAAGCAAAATACTACTTTTGCGACACTCTCAATCATAGATCTCGCTGGAAGCGAGAGAGCTTCTGCAACGAAGAACAGGGGAGAAAGATTATTCGAAGGAGCGAATATAAATAAATCATTACTAGCATTGGGGAATTGCATAAATGCGCTATGCGTTTCATCAACAAGAAGTGGTCTCGCATGCCATGTTCCATACAGAGATTCCAAGTTAACAAGATTATTGAAGTTTTCGTTAGGGGGAAATTGCAAAACTGTGATGATTGTCTGTATCTCACCTAGTAATGTGCATTATGACGAGACGTTAAATGCCCTAAAATATGCCAATAGAGCAAAGGAAATAAAAACCAAAGTTATTCGAAACAAGCAGTCTTTAGACCGGCATGTTAGCTCTTATTTAAAAATGATAACCCAACAAAAAGAGGAAATTGATGATCTTAAGACTAGGGAAAAAAAGATGATTCAAATTAGTCTTACTAGGTTTCAGAACGACCGAGAAAAAATATATTTAGGTATTAAAGATTCTATTAGAGAAATTAGAAAGCATATCTGGGAATCAGAGAAAATTCAGCATTTAAAGTTGACAAAATCTTTAGCTTATGTGAAAAAATACTATTTGAAGCTTGTTCATAGTGAATTGGGTCAAACTCTGATGTTTCTTTCATCGTTAGATGATCCAGCCCTAGGAGCTATGGTTGACAGGATATGTCTGATCCAAGAACATTTAGTGCAAAAAATGAAGGAGCTCGAAATCCAGTTTGGGGAACAAAACGAAATTTCCTCTACTTTTGAGTATATGAAAACAATTCATTTAAAAAAGTTATCAGATTGGAATAATTGGGATAAAGAAACTGATCACGAACAATTTGAAATGCAGCTTCAAGAGTTGACCGAAAATTTACAAAACGAAATTCTTGTGAATTGCATAAGCCTCCTGGAAAAACTGCTTGATGATCCAATCTTGAGTCCTCACTACCAGATTCTCTCCCACGTTCTGATGCAAGGTATCGAATCCTTGAACTCAAATCTTGATAATAAACTAAACAATTTAAGCACTCTTGATGAAGAATTCGACCATTTTGCCTACCAATTAAATGCTAGCCAAAGAAAGAGGGCGTCACCTAAACAAAAGCAGCAACCGATCTGGAGACAAAAGATCGTGAAACAAAGCTTACAAAATACTCCAATTAAGGATCTAGGCCCCTCTAGCAATAACTTTTCGCACACGGTCTTTTGGAGCGAGCCTCAAGATGTTTCAATGATGATGGATGACACCGATCCAATACCATTCGAGCAAAATCAAAATATATCCATCTCGGGCACCCCGTTGGTGAGCCAGCATGCAAGGAAACCGAAAGTGTCCCTAACTTCAACCCAATTAAGATAAATCTGTAAATTCTTACAAATCAATGAATGCACATAAATAATCCTGCCTTTAACTACTCAGCGAATGGAATATATTCTCAAATACCTTCCTGATTCACACGCTGTGTACTACATCAATTACTGTATTTCTTACATATCGAGTCTGATACCACATCTATACACCTATGCACTTCCTCCTGGCATCGTAATATTAGGGTTTTAAGTATTTCCTACCACCTTTTCAAAAAAAGAGGTAAAAAGCGAAGATCTTTTAGGGAAGATAGTTCGGCGCAGAATACTTTAAATTCTACGAGTGGCTGTCATAAATAGGAAGAACTGTTCATAAGAATACGACTGCCACATGAAAAAATTTCTGTAGCGTGTCACCACCTTCCATGTGTTTAATGTGTATTCCGATTATATTTTGTCGGCATGTTTTAGCGACCCCCTCTCAAATTTTCTTTTGTGAAGAAAAAGAAACTATTCCAAAATAGTTGCACCGCAACATCAAAATTTTTTTTCACGTCTGATGGCTGACTGATTCATTTAACAATGAAGTCATTTTAAGAGTGGTTTTAAAATCACAACAGACAAAGTTCTTTTACACCAAGGGATATATAATCAGGACTCAGGGAAACTAGACTTTAAGTTTAGAATTATACCTGTCCGAACCATATATCTTCCTATTTTTGAGACCTCTCCAAGAAGGCAGTTTTTGTTAGAAAACTGTAAAAAGGAGTGTCTTCCAACCACAAAGCCATTACGAGCAAAGACTTTTTTGACTAAAGCCTCATCAGTTTTGGCCTCGAAAATTTTTGTCTTTCAAGAGCTTCAATCAGTGGTTTGTATTCAAGAATTTCAACTTTTTGAATCAGATCTGCTACATACGCGTCAGTGGGATTGTAAAAGGTTTGGACAAACTTTGTGCATAATCGTCAGCTACTACTAAGCTTGTTGATTGTACGTGCTCCAGTGAAGGTAGTTATTAAGTTAATTTGTCTTACTGTGTTTGATTCAGCCTCACTTTGTTTAATAACAAGATAAACATCTACTGGTCGACATTGATCTCTGTTTGCTGTTTGTTATTTTGGTTTGTACCCATTATCTCTTCAAGTGACTTTTTCGTGCTCGATAAATCAAGTTTCGTTTTAGTCTAGATTTCTCTCAGCTAGTGAAGACTTCGACCAAAATTCTTCCAATATCATATTTCGGAATATCAAGTGTTGCTTTTAAGTTGATTTTAATTTAAGGCCAAAGATCTTTTTATTCCCTGAAGGTCTATTATATTTCGCGTGGCGATATCAATAGTTAACAAATTTTTGGTTTATTCTTCATTGACTAAAGATAGTCGAATATAGAAGGGTTTCGTCTTTCATTGTTCAAGATCGATTTTCGATTGTTTGATTGACTTCGTTATTGTTTTAACGCAATAACTTAAAAACGCACCTTGTTTACTTACTTGCGTGCAACTTATTTTTTTTGAGTTGACATCACTACGTTAAACTAGTAATGGCAACTTATATGTACTACCCCTACTCGAATGGGCTCATATCTGCAAATGCTGGTATGGCGCACCACCATTCGAGTTCCATGGGAAGCACCGCTGCCGTGAATGCTTATGATTATCCACAGATGAACCCAATGATTGCCCATCCACAGCAACTAGAATCTGGGTCAACTTTCAGGCCAGGTCATCACCATTCTAACTCATATGTCCTGCCTCCACCTGGTTTATCATATATGCAGCCAGTTCCTGTACCTGGCGTTGTAGGCCCGCCTATGATGTTGAATCATCCCCAACCAAATGCTCTTCATCCACCTCCAATGGGTCAGCCAAATGAGCAGAATGTCAATGGTGGAGTTTGTGAGATCCTGGATTATGAGTTGAATGTAATGACAGAGTTCGTGCGTAAAAACGCGTGTTTGTCATTTGGAAGCTTTGAAATATCACCGTCAGTGCTAGATCTCTTTAGCAGTAGTATTTCATCTGTTTTATCATCAACAAGGTTGCCCTCCACTACCATTTTTATGGCTCTAGATTTTTTGATGAAATACCTGGATTTAATAGATTGTGATTTCCAAGCAATAGGTGGTAAATCTATCGATGTTATTTATCAAAACTTAGTAACCGCCTTTGTTTTGGCTAACAAGTTTAACGATGACAAAACATTCACTAACAAATCATGGGCACAGGCTACTGGAATGGATTTGACTACAATTAACAACTTTGAAAAAAGATGGTTAAAAGTTTTCCAATGGAAATTGTTTGAAGGGAAATTTGAAGCATATTCATCTTTCTTAGAGTCATATAGGGCATTTGAAAGAGAGCAGAAGTTGGCAACATACCAAAATCAAGTCACACCTTCACCTTCACCCCATCACTCCAAATATCCATCTGCATCTGCAATGGCATATGGATACCAAACGCCAATACATGTTAACACATCAATGGCTTATTCTTCGCCCTCATATTCTGATTATAGAGCCGATACTTATGATGGTTCTTATTACAATAACCAATTTTATATTTCTCCGACCCCTCAATTCATGACTACACCGGTGACACATAGTACTGCTGCATATTATGAGAATCCGCAGCACAATTTTTGGAATGATCAGAATCCGTCTCATCTCAATCGAAACTACTACTGCTTCTCTGCGGCATATTAGATATGCAATGCTATGGGATAGATCAATGAGCTTCAATTTTTTTTTTTTTTCACTTATGGAAGGAAAAGCTACAAAAATCAAAAAAAAGATAAAAATGCCTTTTGAAAACTTGAAAAAATAAAATAAAATAAAATAAAATAAAATAGCACCTACAATATTTTCTGCCCTTCAAGTCATTTGGGTTAAAGCTTTCGATCAATAATATGCTATATGAGAAAAAAACATGGGATGCGCTTTTTCTATATAAAATTTATTTCTTTGTTATTTCATTAGAATTGGCGCAAGCACTTCAAAAGAAAACAATAAAAAAAGGTTAACATCTAAGGAATTGATGAGTTCCCTTTGGCTAGCTACTTTATTTCTACTTTTTAGTTTACACATTTCAAAATTAGTGATTAGAGTGAAAACTATACGATCTATCCACTTTTGATTTATCTTTTGTAGTTTATCTCCACCTTTTCTTGGACATTGCAAATTATGTAAGAGAGCTCTGTCTAATTTTATTACATTTCTGGAAATAGACGCCTTGAGACATTGATTTAATAGGCAACATATTTGAGAAACTATATTCCACCAGCCTCCCTGAACCATCTAATGCTTCTGTCAGAACAAACACAACAAAGCCCTTCATTACTATCTGTTCCCAGGCCAGATCGGATTCCTTTATCAATGAAAGTAACTCCAAGTACAGGTGGATATTTCAGAGAATCACCGTATTCATCTTCTGAAGTTATATCTTCCTCTATTTCAATATCAGATGCACATATGTTCAATGTCGACAAACGTTCTCGTGTTTTTACATCCCATATTCTAACTTTGGCATCATAACCACAAGAAGCCAAAAATTCGCCTGTGCTGTTAAAACTCAAATCAAATACCCAGCCGCTGTGAGCATATGCAGCAATGGAATTTTGGTTGCTATGACTTGGTACCGTGAAATTTCCAACTCTCTCGCCAAATTCTGTTTCATATAATGATACACACCCAAAAGATCCTGAATCATTTGCTACCGCTAGAAGCGTACCAGCCGGACTGAATGAAACACAGCGCACAGTACTCGAAGATTCCTCAACACCTTTAAGCCCAAACCCTTCGAAGTTATATATTGGTCTTAGAGTTGACAATTGGGAAACGACAACAGAGCCATCAGAGAATCCCGTAGCAAGCAAGCCATTAGTAGATATGTCAACACACATAGCATTGGAAACCTGCGCTTCGATATCACCCTGAAGCATTAAAGATGGAGAATATTCCTTGACTACCGACTCTGTACCATCCTCAGGGCTGTTTGTCATATTAAAAAGATTAAGTTTCCATACTTTTGTCGTTCCTTGAACCGTTGTGGCCAAAAACCTATGCTCCACTGACTTATCATCACTCTTAAAAAACTTACATGCCCAGTAGCTGTATTTTGATTCGTCGTTCCCAAGTAATGAAATGGGTTTTAGTTTCCTGTTTTCTGCATCGACTTCAAAGAAATAAATCTTTCCATTAAATGCGACCGTTGCCACTAATATAACTAGACTACCATTCGATTCCACCGAATGAAAAACAGCCACATGATGTAAACCAATTGGTGTGACAAATTCACTTATCACATTGTCTTTCGGTAATTCATCTTCTCTAAGTTTATTACTCCAAAGTTTCAGATATCCATCACCGGAGCACGAAACGGTGTAGGAGTTGCATATGGCAACTCCATAAATATCAGTTTCATGTGCTTTTCCACAATTAGTGGTGGGGATAAACAATTTAGACATTGTGGCGATAAATATTGTAAAATGGTTACGTGAAGCCTCTCCGAAGATGTGTAATTAACTAAAACATTAGGTCAAAATACAAAGGCACAGAATAAAATTATGTCTCAATTTCCGTATATGGTGATAAACATATAATAATCCTGACAAGATATCGCTAGAGAAACACAGTTTGGTAAGATGGCTATAAACTTTTCTTGTGGAGGGGATATTGTTTTTAATTTTATTGGACAAGTAACTTTTATTGATTCACTGTCTAGTTTCTCATACTAATTAAGTTTTTCTACATTTGAAAAACCTGGAGCATATAAGACTTAAAAAACAATTGATACAAATATTGCCTTTAGATAACCATAACCTTTTTTCATAGGTGCGAAAACATTAAAAACCCCGCGATATTGATCTTCTCACGAGCACTTTCAGGTTTCAAGCTAATCATAATGTCTGAAAGCTTTAGGTTTAATGTTCAAATTGATGGATATGAGATTGTAGAAAAGAGATATGCCCTTTATCACATCCTTGTGGAGCTGGTACGATCTCAAGATAGTGTCACAAAATACATGAGCAAAAGAAGATTCAGCGAATTTGTGGAGTTAAAAAAACAACTGGAGGCGGAGTTTGGGGCAGATATTCCGTACGAGCTTCCTGGCAAGAAGTTTTTTTTAGGACAAATGTCAAATTCGTGTGACCCAGAGGTCGTCGAAGAGAGGAGAAGAAAGTTGCAATCTTTTCTAGAAGATTTATTAAACGATTCCTTTGATACACGTTGGAAGAATTCCAAAACTACTGCTAAATTTCTCAACATGCCATGTGTTTGGAATAAACCCTCCTTGCCTTCTGATCAGAATAAAAAATCTGAGTTGCCAGATGTTAATGAAATCGACGCCCTTGCTAGGGATCCTGTGAAGTGGTTAGAATTACTTAGATATTCGAAACTTGATTTGCAGAATAATGATCTTAGGACTGTTCTCCGAAGTAGATTAGTAACATCTGAACTTCAGAAAGGTTTGCAATTCATGGAAGAAAATGAACTCGTAAGCAAGATTGAATGTGAAAGAAGGAAGCAATTACTAATATCTTTCAAAGAAACCTTGAACGATGCAAGAAACAACCCTGCAGATGAAAAAAATGATGACCTAAATAAGATCTCAAAAGAACCGTGGATGCATTCCTCAAGGCCTGAATATGAACAACCTAAGATTATTGGCGGCAGAAGGTTAGGGGAGACTTCAGAAACAAAAATACTCTCTGACTCACAGTTACTACAACGACAAAGGACAATGATGCGGGGTCAAGACCAGGAACTACTGGAGTTACATAACATCGTTCAGAAACAAAAGAACATTTCTCTGGCGCTGAATGAAGAACTTGCATCTCAAAATGAAATTTTGGATATGTTTCAACAGGAAACAAACGCAAGTACAAATAAGTTACGTATGGCATCTAGGGCTGCTTCGCGATTTAATGGTAATCATCGGTGATTGCCAGTCGACCTCTTGTAGTTGAATAATTTGGTCAGAATTTCATCTTCCTCCGAGACCAAGTCATTACCCGGTCCATAGACTTTTCTTTTGCAAGGATGACAATTTTTTGAACAATGAAAACTCATCTCGCATCCCCATCATTATCGGTATAATGGTATTATTATTGTAAATCCATCGCAAAATAAGTGTACTAATGTTCACTCCTCCAAGTGATCCCAAAAAACCTGCAAATGTTAAAGTAAGTCAACTCTGTGAACTATGTCATTCGAGAAAAGCGGTTATGCGGCGCCCTAAAAATCTACAAAAGATTTGTAAAGAGTGTTTCTTTTCAGTGTTTGAAACTGAGATTCACAATACCATAGTTTCTAATGGCATTTTTTACCGTGGTGAGCGAGTGGCTGTTGGTGCATCTGGTGGTAAAGATTCAACTGTCTTGGCATACATTTTAAAACTTTTGAACGAGAGACACAACTATGGAATTGAAATTGTACTTTTAAGTATCGATGAAGGAATTGTTGGATATAGGGACGATTCGTTAGCTACTGTTAAAAGGAATCAACAGCAGTACGACTTACCGTTGGAAATTGTTTCGTATAGAGAACTTTACAATTGGACGATGGATGAAATAGTTGCATGTGCAGGCATAAGAAATAGTTGTACGTACTGTGGTGTTTTCAGAAGGCAAGCACTTGACCGAGGTGCTGCAAAGCTGAATATAAATCATGTGATCACCGGACATAATGCTGATGACATGGCAGAAACTGTCTTGATGAATATTTTGCGTGGAGATGTTGCCAGATTGGAGAAATCAACTGCTATCATTACACAGAGCAGCGGCTCCCCTATAAAAAGATCAAAACCCTTCAAATATGCGTATCAAAAGGAAATAGTGCTATATGCTCATTATAAAAAATTGGATTACTTTTCAACAGAATGTTCCTATGCTCCCGAAGCTTTCCGGGGTACAGCAAGAGAGCTAATGAAAAATTTAGAGGCGATTCGTCCAAGCTGTATCATTGATATCATTCATAGTGGTGAGAACCTCAAACTTAAACCTAAAAGGGTGAAAAAAGCCCCTCCCCCAGATCATGTAGAAATTCGTTCAGATGGATCAGTCTCTCTTAAAAGAGAATTTGTGGATGGAAATAGATGTGAGAGGTGTGGATATCTCTCGAGTAACAAAATATGTAAGGCATGTATGCTTTTGGAAGGTCTAGAGCAAAATAGAGCAAAGATAAATCTTGAGACCGATACTTCAGCAATTGGTGCGGCCAAACTTACCAGGACATTAGAAAACTTGCAATTCTGACTTTTTTTTTTTTGGGGTTTCATGATTTTCATTTGGTTTGTACATTATTTAAATTTAATGGTTTGTAACAATATCCCTTTGATGCCCACCCAGCATCTGTTTGTTTACATTTTGTCAATTTACCTGCAATTAATTTTGTTCTGAAGGCGAAAATAAAATAAATAGTTTTTATAGAAAACGTCATAATGGTAACAATATATTAATAACCAACAACCCGAAGACTTCATTAGAACCCTAGCTCCTACCCTCCCAATAGTTGGAAAGCTAGAAAAGCAGTACTAAATATATATGCGCTCATTCATTAAAACACACAGAAGAGCTGCATCTCTGGATAATAGTCCCAGTAAATCGTCTGTTTCAAGCGATGAAAGCAGGAGGAACTCGCAGGGCTCTTTCGGAGTAGACCCGACAACATACAATGGTTCATCGTCCCCATCTCTCACATTAAGACATGCATCAAGCTTTGAACCGCTACACAAGTTGACAAGTAATAAAATTTTTAATGGTAAGTTATTCAAAAAAAGTGGCAGCAGCGTTCAAAATTCAGTTGCTTCAACACCTGTGTTAGGTTCAAATGATGGTGAGACATTTCAAGCTTCAATCAATCCTGCCTATCATGACATACCAGTAATTAAAGGGACAAGAAAACACGAATGGGGCGACTTTTCAGAAAAATCTGATTCTGTGATTGTTTTAAATAGGACTTCGGTCTCATCTGCTTCTGATCCTGATCATGATTTTACAGAGAATGAAATACTGAGGATTCCTTCTTCAGAACAGAGCTCTTCTACATTCACAGTTACTCCTGCTACTTCAAGGGAATTATCTGGTTCATGCGATAGCAATTCGAGGCGACAAAACATGACCTATAGAAGACAAGAATCGCTTAAAAAAAAGCAAAACCGCCTTGCTCGGATTCATTCTCATGATGACATAATAAACTTGAGCATAAATAGGAATTCAGCAGAAGATTTTTGGAGGCAAGCATTCAGTCCCACCATGGAGAAAATAGAAGATGAATCACCTCCCAGCTCTTTGAAATGCCATTCTCCTTCAAACGTCGGCTTTGAAGTCAATCGTGACAAAAATTCTGCATTCTTCAAAAAATACCTTGAAGAACCTTTCTCTGGGGACATTTTCCCTGGAATTGGATCGAAAAAGTCTCGACAATCTAGGCGAATTGTTCGAAGCTCCAAAGCGGAAGACACCTATAGTTTCGAATATGACACGGAGTCAAATGAAACAAAAAGCTATGGAGTCCTAGAGAAAAACGAAGTTTACCCCAGTGAAAATCGATTTATTGAAGAGAAAATACCTTCCCCTTCTTCTGTTCAAGAAGCGGAGACAGATGATGATGATGATGACGTTTCATCCAAGTTCTCCTTCGAAAATGGTAATGATCTTGCGGGAAGAACTGCATCTCAAAAGTATTATTCCACTGAAAAGCCTGATCAACAGGTTTATATCAATGATCTTTACGAAAATGATAATTTTGATGAAGAAATGAATTACTGTGATTTTGAAGATGAATTTAGAGAAGATACAGACCATTTATTTGGTGACCACAACTCACGCACCGCAGGATTTGCAGACCTATATAATATCTCTGAAGATGACGACGCTGATGCTAACTCTTCTCATCTAGATGCAGAACTTCAGAAGGAAGATTCTGAGTCGCCATTTTATTCACTAGATGATGGGCCTAAGTGTTCACCGGAAGTGCGTCTAAAAAATGATGTCAACAACGAAACAGCCATCAGTAGCATTTCAAAGTCAAGACAAAATAGTAAAAAGCTGAATGACATTCCTAGAAACCTGAGCTCTTTCGCTGATATTTACAGTATAAGTTCTGAAAGTGATGGAGAAAGAACTGAAGTGACAGAACTTGATGACGAACGAACGGGCATAGCGAAAACCTCACATTTATTGAACTCTAGTAATGCCTTTGACATTGCTTCTCCTAGTTGCGCAGGAAGCAGAAAAACCTCAGATTCACCTTCTTCAGCTTTCCCAGATACATACGATTACCAAGAAGGCTTCTCTTTTGAAAGGAGCCCTGAGCAAAACTTTTCAACTCCAAAATCAAAACTCGATGCATATGGACGACTACCAATGAGCTTTTCATCTAATGGCAAAATCAATACCTCAATTGTTGGTTCACCAAGAAAAAATTCTTTAAAGTTCTACTCCTTAAACAGCAATTGGGATAATGAATTCAATGCCTCTATGAATTCATTATTTTATATCGATGACAAGGATGAAGCTATAAACAGGAAATCAGCGGATCTTGGTTTAGACGATTCTTGTCTCGACGAAATTAACGGTATTCCAGAGGACTTCGAATTTTATGACTATAATGGTGAACTTCTATACGCAAAATCACCAACCAATCACGCATTATCTTCGAAAAGCTCGTGTTTTAGGAGAACACATAGTTATTCAGAAAAACCTACAGGATTGCTAAGGGAAAATTCACCTATTAAATATCAACTGGAAATAAAAAATAGGAAGGTCACTTTTTTTGACCATGTTTCCGTCAATAGGTCATTTTCTGCACCACAAACCTTCAAATATATCACTAATCCGTCATCAGATGATGAGATAATTTTAGAAAACGCCGAATTATATTCTCCTGTCACACCAAACAATTCATTCAGCCAGCCATCTCCTAATTTTAATCAGACGTCTTCTTTGAGTCCAATTCAAGAGAGCTCTACATCATCTGATGCATCACCTAGAATCATTTAATAAATTGGTCTTTAATAATACAATAAACATAAATTAAGTACTGGCACCAACAACTTGTCAAACTTTTGTTCCATTCTTAAGTGACACCCTCTCCATGTATCGCCGGCGATTATGGGAAGACATACCGTTTTTATGGAGGAGACGGTGTTGACTTAAGATATTGTGGGGTATCGGTGGCAAGGGTTTACTAATATTTTCTGTATTTTTTGGATTTTCACAGGCGGTAAGCTCCTTTATGACGTCTTTGATTTCTGAAGCTGTTTGTTCGCACAGAAGACCTAGTTCCGCGGATCTTCTCTTTTTCTTTTCGGAAAAGCGTTGCTGAGTGGATGAGATAGTTGTAGTATTTTTTATCGGTTCATCAATCAAAATCATTTCCACTAATTTACCGTCAACTTCTTCTAATATTGTCTTGTAATTTTCAACTTCCAAATGATTGCCTTTTCCTCCACACTCATCGATGAGTGTAGAATCTTTGAGTTTACTATGGATTCCAGCCAAATATGTATCCGTTTCTTTAGCTGAAGGTTTGGTTCGCATTTTTGATGTTACCAGATTTGATTTCCCAACAGAAACTTCCGTGATCGTGGTTCCAACGCTAGGATGAGAGCCTAGAGACATTTCAGATTCATATGAGGAATGACTGCAATTATTAGAAAGTTTTCTAGCCGGATCAAGGGAGCCTTTACGGGATTTTATATCATTTGACCGTGTTTGGAACCCTGGGATGTAAGCAGACATCGTCGGTGGAACGAATTCGTCACGAAATGATTGAATTGTTGAAAGTGGTTTAACTTCTGAAGAAATTTTGTTGGAGTTGGAATCCTTGGAGCATGATGAGTATACTGTTGCGAATGTGCCTACTTTTTCGTCGAAATGTATTTCATTATCATTGCCGAAATTTGTTTCCTTCTCAGTATGTTTTGAATTTTCAGCATTTATACTATTCGCGAAACTAAATTGGGAATTATTACTGTATTCAGAAGAATTTTCAATTGAGTCCTCAATGACCTTACCACCTACAGAATGAATTGATGTCAAGTCCTCGGTCGAGAGCAATGAGGAGGGCTGAAAATTGAGAGAGTTATTATTATTGTTGTTGTTATTGTTATTATTATCATTATTATTATTGAGCGATGACCCGGAAGTTTTCGGACGCAAGGGTGATCTTAATGGTATTTCAGGTGTTGAGATATCAACAGGTAAAATTATTTCCTTAATATCTTTAGATTTTTCTGGTGTTTTAATTTCCTTAAGACTTTCTATGTCCATTTGATGGACGCTTCTGGACCTTCGATGTGTATGGCCCATCCTTTCATTTTGCTCAGCAAGATATCTTCTTCGCCTCTCTGTGGGTGAGTCCGGATTATGAAGGGGCATATTTAGGAATTCCGAATTTTCTGAGATATTTCCCGTCACATTTGGAAATTTAAAATTTGGATTAAGTTCATCTTGCTCTTGTTGTAGCATCACAGGATTCAGTTGAATATTTTCTGATGGAGAGTTAATTATTGTTTCCAAGAACTTCGAAGAGCTCCTTTTGCCAGAAGATGTTGTTATGCTATCAACATCTGGAATGAAAATTTCTTTTGTAGGCGTTGCCAATACTTCAAGAGCATGAGATGAGTTTTCGGAAATCGTTTCTGGTTGAGAAACTAAAGGTAAAGGTTTCTGTAGGTCAAAATTTTGATTTTGAGATGATGAAGTTAATTTTTTCAAGTTCTTGACTTGCTTTTTTAAATTGACATTGGCGTCACCATCTATTCCCAATTGTGCGTCTACATCTCCGTCACTTAAGTTGAAAGAAAAATTATTTTCAGCAGAAGGTATCGATATATCGCTTGAGATGAACACATCATCTTCATTTTCTGAAGTGCGGGACGAAGTGTCCGAAGGCGAACTTTCATCTGCTAGATAAACGGAATATCCATCACCATCAAAGACCAAACTATTTCTTCTTTTATGTTTGTTAACAGGAGACAAATATGGAGGTACCTTGATCTCCAGTGGAATAGGCACTTCATATCTGTTCATTGGTGAATCAGAACCAAGGTATAGATTTGCCTTCTTATCTTCACATGGTAGCAGCGATGGCGTATTTCCCAAGTCGCCTGTCTTTTTTGGAGAAGCACCATGCCTATAATTTTCGATTGTTTCCATGATAATTGATTGCATAGAGTTTCTTCTAGAATGCGACTTCATTGGTGACCCACTAAGTGAAACAGAGTGGGAACTCCCACCCCAACTGCCATTCTTCCTAAAGTCGTACGAATTTCTATTATGAAAATCCCAAATATCCTTCGGCACACGTACGGTTGTTTTATTAGTATAATCTACAAAACCTGGCACATCCTCCGCATCTTTATATGCATTAGGGAAAACAATTCTGTTTGGTGATTGTAACAATGGCTTACCGTTATTACATTTTCCCTCTTGTCGAGGAGCATCGCTGTAAAAATTAGACCCTTCATACTCAACATCTTTTTCATCCGTTATTGAATCATCTTCTTCAGGAGGTAATGAGAACCTGACTTGAGAAGAAGTTGCTCGATGTACGCGAGCTGCAGTTTCAGGATTTTTCTTCAAGCATGACTGCTTGTCGTTCCTATTCTGATCTACCCCCATTCACTTCTATTGAGCTTGTATATTCTGGAGCTCACTTCAAAATCGAATAGCAGTATGAAAGATTATCACTTACTCAACTAGTATAAACCTTGGACTGAATATCCTTCTGTTAATTTTAGGGCTCACTTGTAGATTAGCGGCGAAGCAATCCGTGCACATATTATTTGTGATCGAGTTAATAGTATCTTTTCTTTGTCTATAAATCTCATTGTCAATTTCAATATGTTTATGTTTTGCCTAATTAGGTCTTGTAATATTAATTTTCTTCCACCATGGAAGGCTCTCGGACGTAATTCCTGAATATTTAGAATAAGCCAATGTATCCTAAAAATACTAGCTTAATTTACTCCATAGACAGGAATGAGCAGCTGCACCGACTTTAAAACTGTTGGCAAACGATCTTCTTACAGTATGAAAGCTATTTCTTAAAAAGAATTGGCCTTTTTCTATATTGCACGTGACTTTATATTTTGCCAAAGGTTACTAGTTATTATCATGTACTACGAAGTCGTGCATTGAGTTGAGTTTTGTTTTTTTTTTAAATTTGTTAGCTAATGTTTCCTATCCTTTGATTTCCTAATGGCCAGGTAGATTTGTAAAAGCTATTGTGGTTTTATCAAGGCTCTTAAAGATCTGTACGGAGAAAGACAGATTAACCGATAAGAGTAGAAGACCAAGAACAATGCAAGGTGAAGATTATGGTTACGACTACGATTACTTGTTTAAGAGTATGTTAAACGATTGAAGAAAAAATGATAACAATAACTGCTCGTATAATACTCGATTGGATAAGAAATAGAGAATATGGCAGAAACAAAGGTAGACTCGTGAGGGCACTTATATAGGAAGTGCTATTAAAAGGAGTACTATCAGATAGTTTGATGTGCAATTTCTCGTTGTGCTGATTGTTTGCCTTTAACCATTCGCTTTCTTGTAATTGTTTCGAATTGACGTTGTAAAGCATTGGCACTGGCTATGCCGGGTTATGAACGAGCTTTCAAAGATGATTATTTTTACTAACATAAATTGAGTGCAGTCGTATTAATTGGTGATTCTGGTGTAGGTAAGTCCAATTTATTGTCACGTTTTACCGCAAATGAGTTTAACCTTGATTCGAAAACTACAATAGGAGTGGAATTTGCAACTAGAACCATTGAAGTGGAGGGTAAAAAAATCAAGGCACAAATTTGGGATACGGCTGGACAGGAGCGTTACCGTGCCATCACTTCTGCTTATTATCGGGCAGCTGTGGGAGCACTAATCGTTTATGATATCACTAAATCTACGTCGTATGAAAATTGTAACCACTGGTTGGCTGAATTGAAACAAAATGCGGATGAAAATGTTGCTGTAGGTTTAATCGGAAACAAATCAGATTTGGATCATAAGAGGGCAGTTCCAACCGACGAGGCTAGGAACTACGCACAGGAGAACCAATTGTTGTTCACAGAAACAAGTGCCTTGAATGCAGATAACGTTGATGAGGCTTTTAGGGCTTTGATTACTGCCATTTACCAAATGGTTTGCAAGAACCAACTAGATTTGAATGAAAATTCTGTTGGTTCTAATGCTCCAAAAGGCCCTACGATTTCACTAACCCCTGCTCCAAATGAAAAACACAAGAAGAAGTCGAACAATTGTTGTTGAGTTGAGTAGATCCTCTTATAAAAATTGTGGACTTTGCTTTTTGTACATTAGACTCATTCAAACATTGTAGGATTTAGGTGCAATTATTTTCATGGTCTTGACCCTTAACTTTGTGAATTATTTCATTTCTTCCTAGTATGCTTAGATGTAAGCTCTTTTTCGTATTTGTTGAATTATATATGTATACAATTAAAGAAATAATTATTTCTCGGTGACCATTTCCGTAAATTCGCCATCATCCTCATCTTCGCCCCCCTCTTCTGTTTTGCCATCAGCATTGTTGTCCAACTTTTCGGCTGTCTTTTTATAATCAATGACTTTTCCACGAGTTCTTCTCCCTGTTGCGATGATATTAGCAGTATCGATTTCAGACAAATCGTCTTCTTCTTCCTCCTCCTTTGCCATCATTCGGTCAAGTTTCTCATCATCTACGTCACTATCACTTTCTTCAGCACCAGATTTGGATTCATTCTTAGATTCTTTGTCGCCTTTAGCAATTTGCTCGTCTAACTCGTCATAATTCCTTCTTCTTCTAGACTTTTTAACCTTTTTTGGTTCTTCCGTCTCGCTAGCGATTCTTTTATTAGAAATTTCTGCTTCATAAGGGACGCCCTTCTCTTGGGACTCAACCTTTTCAGATAATTCGACCATATTGCAGTAAATTTTGAAATTGGGGCCCTAAGTATATTATATTCTAGTTATTGAATATGTATTCCAGTTGTTGGAAAACATTCAATCAAATGGTTCAAGACTGGGTTCCATGAGGTTTATTCCGGAACGAAAAACAGAATTATTTAAAGTCACGTGCTCAGTGATGTTTTCTTCATGAAATTTTAGTTGAAAATAAATAATACATAAAAATTCCTAATTGACTGAAAGATATATTCATCCTTACCTTTAGACAAGACCTCATAGGAAAAGGGATATTTACTCGCAAACATTCAAATGTCAGGTATTGAAGTCAAGAAGAAGGAAACAAAGCTATCAGATCTTATAGATTACAGGATTCGTGTGGCTACGCAAGATGGAAGGGTTTATATAGGTCAATTAATGGCATTCGATGCATATATGAACGTCGTTCTGGGAGACTGTGTAGAGGAACGGATTGCACACAAACAGGTAAAGCAACTATTTCAAGGTGGTGGGGATCTCAGTGCCAATGTGGAGCTAGAGAAGAGAGCACTGGGTATGATTATCTTAAGAGGAGAAACCATCTTAAGCACGACGGTCGAGTCTGTGCCACTAATATCGAAAAAGGAGCGCTTAAAGCTTGACAGCAAGAATTCGAAAAAATTGGCCAATGCCAAATCGGCAAGACAAGGACAGAAAGTAAAGCCCGAAACTTCAGCAAATGATAAAGTATCTAAGCCTTCGGAAAAGGGGCCAAGCAGGTATAACGGTAATCAGCCAGTGCGTGCAAGTCGATTCCAAGCACCTCCTGGCTTCAAAAAAAGGGTATAATACATTATCTTCTCTTGGAACCTTCAAGGTGAGAGTTTTCATTATATAGAGAACGGAAGACTCGAGCGAGCGACCCTTACCAACAAGACCATGTAAAGCATGACTACAAAGCTTTTATTGCTTCAAAATGCTGTCAGGATGCTAGAATGGGTACGTACAAGTACATATATCCAATTTTAGTCAATTTTCTGAGTATTTCTCTCTAAAGTTAATGGAACAAGGCGCCATAATGCGCTATTTGTCACACGCCTATTTCTATTTTCTCTCTATCTTGTCTTTTTTACGAGTCTGCACTTCCTAGCAACTAGCTGCCCGCAGATTAAAGAGTGCCTACTTCAAGTGAGTATTGTTCTCTGTTGTACTTTGTGGACCATTTCACCGCCGTTATAAAATGTTCCGAACACGTTTGCACACCCTTTTGGCGCAGAAGCACATGCTGATTCACATTTGCAAATACGTAAACGCTTCCTTAATAAACTGCTTTCTATTTGAATCCGGACCAGTAGGTTGCTTGGTACGATCGTGTGTATGGAAGTGGTATGGGGTATTTTCAGAAAGTTTGAGAAATCTCGGAAAAACAAAAATGATTTCACCGAGAGCTCCACGGGATTTTAAAAGAAGAATGATCGGGAGATATAACCGTGGTCGTTGGCTTCCACAAAATGTGTAGTAGAACCGGAAAAACTATTGCTATTTTTTTTCTTTTTGGATACCAACACGGGGAAATTACTTTTATTTTTTACGCCATGTTGGGATTATTCCTGAGAAAGTAATGCCGAGAATGGCACCCAATGGTATATATCTGGAGAAGCAGATTTCAAAAGAACTTTGCAAGAATTTATTCAGAAATATTGACGAAGATACGATACCAACGGTTAGTTTAACTCAAAATTTGTATTAAACAGTTTTTAATTCCGTTGTTAAAGTAAGGACCCAATATGTCATCTGCCGACAGGCCACACCAGTGCGAAATTTGTGGAAATAGATTTCATCGTTTAGAGCACAAAATTAGACATATACGAACACATACGGGAGAAAAGCCTTTCGCTTGCACATTCCCTGGTTGTACCAAGCGTTTTAGTAGAGGAGATGAGCTTAAGAGACACATTAAGATACATTCGAAACCAAGAAGACGAAAATCTAAGAATTCTAAGTCGACCAAGAAAGTAAACGAACCGTTTGCGAACAAGCCAATGTTTAGTCTTGAGCTACAGACTACGGTCTCCCCATTTACAGCTGGACAAGAATATTCTCAAAACACAGTGATAATGCCCGTCCCAGAGCATCTACAAATACCCGACTATGCGGAAGCGGAACAAAGCTACCATATGACCAATATAAGATCGCTTCCATCTAGTGCGAGCTCATTGAATACCGTGTTTACAGATACCCAAACTCCATACTCTTCAAAGGTGAGCAGCTCTTCCACTTCTCCATTATTGAACCCAACATCTGTTGATATGCTATCAATTAAAAGACTAAAGAATCCACTAACAGCCTTGAGTGCTTTGCAAGGAATGACTCCGCTAATTAAATCAGGGTCTTTCACTGACATTTCGATAAGTAGTAAACTTGGCGGCATCGAAAAAAAAAATAGCTTTTTGTCAATGTCCTCTATATTGAACGACGAAAGTGGCTCTGAGGAAACAGACAGTGATTCTTCTACCAATTTTCTGGACTCTAGCACAAACTATGAACGTAAGTCTGTCATACCCAGGCCAAGATCTCTTACTGATTTTAGGCAGTATCACGTCTCAAAAGCACCACTTGAAGGTTCGTCGAGTAAAGTGAAATTCGAACTTGGAGATAAGTTCCTTCCTGATTTGGAATTTAGCTCTTCTTTTCATTCTTCTCCTCCTCCTCCTCCTCCTCCTCGTTCTCAGTCTGCCATACAACTACCACCCATCAGCCATATTCTGCACAATGCCAACCTTGCCCAACATCTTCACAACACACGATGAATTAACGCCTTTATTTTAATTTCTTCCAACTTTATTTCTCGTTTTTTGGATCTCTATAGACAAGATAAATTTTCTATAGAATGGTATAATTTTTATTTAGGTTACAATACAACTTTGGGATCTTATAATGATAATGTTCATTTCTGCCTTATCCAAAAGTTCTTTATTTCAGTTTGGACAATAGCTGTCTATTTTGTTCTTGTCTACACGCTTTCGTATTTTATGATGTGTACCAAAAAAATTGATGTATTCACGGATGTTATCTTGTAACTATGATCCAGCCCACAATCCAGCTGAAGAAGGGAAGCATTAAAAAACTGCTGAGCAAGATTCAGTTCACAAGTCTTTGAAGTGCTTGTGAATAATTTCTTAAAATTGGCGTATTAATGGGAAACCTGCCAAGTCATTCATCTAATCCAAACCAACAGGCGAGTAATAAAAAGAAAATGTCAGAAAACATGAAAGATGTATCCATGGTTGATGTGAATGAGGCTCTTAACAAGCAGGAGAAGGTTGAAAGAAATGAAACCAAAAGTGTTAGTGACTCTGGCAGTTTAACTCAGTCTTTTTCACAAATGAATATAGATGATGCAAATGAATTGAGGCCCCAGTTATCCTCAAGAAAGTCAACCCTTATTTTCAACGACGATGATTATGATGAACATCCAAAACATCATGAGCATATTGGGGATCAAATATCTTCAGATGAGGATCGTATAATGGATGATGAAGATGATATTAGAGAAGAGGATGAAGATGAAAATGAAGATCAGAACCTAATTTCGGGAGCTATTGACAATTCCTCCGTTTCGTCCTCGGTGGTGTCTTCCTCGCATTCTTCCGTGGAGCCAGTTCACGTAGCTCAAGATAAATCTGCTGAATCTTCTCATTTCTTCAACAGCGTAGGAGGATCCGCACAATTGCACCCGAGTTCCGCTCCGAATGAACAGTCGGATAGGATGTATGTCAATCAACAGCAGCAAAATCACCAACAACAAAGTTCACAAGAACTTAAGCCAACAATGGTACCTATAGAAATTACTTGGCAACAAGGAGGCAGCAAAGTGTACGTGACAGGTTCATTTACAGGTTGGCGTAAGATGATTGGTTTAGTGCCAATAAGCAATAAACCAGGATGTTTCCATATCAAATTACAGCTTCCACCTGGAACTCATAGATTTAGGTTTATTGTCGATAACGAGTTGCGGTTTAGTGACTACCTCCCAACGGCAACGGATCAAATGGGAAATTTCGTCAATTATTTGGAAATCGTACCACCAACAACAACAGGTTCTTCAACATATGACATGGCAGTTCAACAGCAGCAGCAACTGCAAAACCAACAATTTCACGAGCAAGGACACGATAACCATGCTGCTGACTCAAGGCCCCCTGTTCAAAGAAAACCTTCACAAAGCAAAAATGGTAAGCTGAGTGCTAGATCACAATTAGCTCTCCACATTGAGGAGGATCCTGATGATATGGGCAATGGTTATTCAAGATTCCGCGAAGAGGAGCAGCTAAAACCAGATTATGAGTATACTCGCGATATCCCTGCAGTTTTTACGGATCCTACAGTTATGGAACAATATTATTTAACTTTAGACCAACAACAAAACAATCAACAAAATATGTCATGGTTAACACCTCCGCAACTTCCTCCACAATTGGAAAATGTCATTTTGAATAATTATAACAAAAGCACCGATGCTGCCAGTGAAAACAACTCCGGTGCTTTACCAATTCCAAACCACGTTGTATTGAATCATCTTGCGACATCTTCAATTAAACATAACACACTCTGCGTCGCAAGCATAGTTAGATACAAAAGAAAATACGCCACCCAAATTTTGTACGCGCCATTGCAGTAGAAATAGTATAAATTTAATATATAAGTTTCCATATTGCTATTGTACCATTTTACCAACTTATAAACCTTAGATTAGATTATGGTAGACCGTAATGTCACATCCGTAGTACCATGTTTAAATCATTTTTGACGAGTCATCAACGCGTCGCCAATTTTTAATAACCAAAATTAGGTTCAACCATGAAAAGAATTGCATGAAGTGGCCACGATACTTCATTAAGGACAAAGGCGAGCAACAGTATTGGAATATCTGTACGCAATGAGTGACGGAGGTGTTGCGATCGACTTCGAGGCATTCCAGTCAAGACTAACTAAATTAGGTAGGCAATTTTCCCAATTCGAAAATTCTCCAAACTGTCTATTGTTCATTCTTGGATCAACCAATGAAGAGAACCCTTATCAGAAGACCACTATTCTACATAACTGGTTACTTGGATACGAATTTCCTGCCACTCTAATTGCTATCTTCAAGGAAAAGACTATCATCATCACAAGTGGTGCGAAGGCAAAGCATTTATTACCAGCATTATCCAAGTTCGATGACTCCGAATACAAGCTTGAAATTTGGCAGAGAAATAATAAAGATGCAGACCACAACAGGAAGCTGTTTAGCGACTTACTAGAATATGTGGCCTCTCAAGGCTCCACTGTTGGAATGCCCTTGAAGGATTCTTACCAAGGTAAATTTATGGTAGAATGGGAGCCAATCTGGAAAGATGCGGTAGAAAAAAATAATTTGAAAGCTGTTGACTGTTCCGTTGGATTGTCATCCACATGGAAAGAAAAAGATGCCAAAGAGAAAGCTTACTTGGCAGTTTCGAGCAAATGCTCCGATAAGTTTATGGACTTGATGTCGAATGAAATTGTTAATGCGGTTGATGACGAGCTAAAAATTACTAATGCTAAATTATCCGACAAAATCGAAAATAAAATTGATGATACGAAATTTTTGAACAAGCTTTCTTTGGACTTGAATCCACTTTGCCCTCCAAAAGATAAATTTGATATTAACTTCCTTGATTGGGCATATTCTCCAATTATCCAATCAGGTTCCAAATTTGACTTGAAGGTTTCTGCACGTTCTACTACCGAACAACTTGGTGATAGCGGTTCAATTTTGGCTTCATGTGGTATTAGGTACAAAAACTACTGTTCTAACATCACTAGGACATTTTTAATTGATCCAACCGACGAAATGACGGATAATTATGAATTCTTATTGACGTTACAGGAAAAGCTTATCGAAGAATTTTTGACCATTGGAGAGGATCCTCAATCAATTTATGAAAAGGCTACAACTTATATTCAAGACAAAAAGCCTGATTTGCTAGG
The DNA here is from genome assembly GCA_003707555.2 of Kluyveromyces aestuarii. Taxonomy (NCBI): domain Eukaryota; kingdom Fungi; phylum Ascomycota; class Saccharomycetes; order Saccharomycetales; family Saccharomycetaceae; genus Kluyveromyces; species Kluyveromyces aestuarii. The sequence continues at coordinate 29,623 of PPJO02000009.1, forward strand.
GCATTTCACGAAAAATGCTGGCTCTTTGATCGGACTTGAATTCAGGGACTCACATGGCATGATTAATTCCAAGCCTTCAAACCACAAAATATTTGCAAACGGTTGCTATAACGTATCGATAGGATTCAGTAATTTGAAAGATTCAAAATCCGGGCAAATTTATGCAGTACAGCTCGCAGATACAATCCAAATCACGGACGATGGCAAGAAATCATGTTTGACAAATTATACAAAGTCGAGGGCCCAGGTTTCGTTTTATTTCAACAATGAAGAGGAAACTCAAACGAAAGTAAAATCAGAAAATTCTAAGTCTCCGGCGATTCCATCAAAACTGGATGGTAATTCTAAAATTCTAAGGTCAAAATTGCGTGGCGAGAGTCGTGCTGAAGATGATGAAAAGGAACAAATAAGAAAGGATAACCAGAGGAAACTGCATGAAAGGTTGCAAAAGGAAGGTCTTCTAAGATTTACTGATACTGATGCTGCTGATGATGAAGATAAACCTAAACAATTTTTCAAGAAGTATGAATCTTACATAAGAGAGAGTCAAGTTCCTACTAGTGTTCGGGACTTGAAAATACATGTTGATTGGAAAAGTCAAACAATAATTTTACCGATTTACGGAAGACCTGTTCCCTTCCACATCAATGCTTACAAGAACGGATCGAAGAATGAAGAGGGGGAGTACACTTACCTGCGTCTCAATTTTCATTCTCCCGGCGCTGGTGGAACCAGTAAAAAGAGTGAAGAATTACCTTATGAAGATAATTCTGATAACCAGTTTGTCCGTTCGATCACGCTGAGATCTAAAGACAGTGCCAGAATGAATGAAGTTTTCAAACAAATAACCGACCTCAAGAAAGAATCAACGAAAAGAGATCAAGAACGTAAAGCATTAGCAGATGTTGTTGTTCAAGCCAAATTGATTGAGAACAAATCCGGGAGAACCAAGAGATTAGATCAGATCTTTGTTAGACCAAGTCCTGATTCTAAGCGTGTTCCAGGTACAGTTTTTATACATACTAACGGTATAAGATACCAATCACCTTTAAGAACTGATTCTAGAATTGATATTTTGTTTTCTAATATCAAGAATCTCTTCTTCCAATCGAGCAAAAGCGAATTGATAGTTATTATTCACATTCATTTGAAGAATCCAATTTTAATGGGGAAGAAAAAAATTCAAGATGTACAATTCTACCGTGAAGCATCTGATATGGCAGTTGATGAGACTGGTAATAGTAGGAGAAACAATATGAAGTTCAGAAGATATGGTGATGAAGATGAATTGGAACAAGAACAAGAAGAAAGAAGAAAGCGTGCTGTTCTTGATAAAGAATTCAGATATTTTGCAGAAGCTATCGCGGAAGCATCTGATGGATTGTTGGACGTTGACTCACCATTTAGAGACTTGGGTTTCCAAGGTGTGCCATCTAGGTCCGCAGTCTTTTGTATGCCAACAAGGGATTGTTTGATCCAGTTGATTGAACCGCCATTCCTCGTTGTCAATCTAAGCGAAGTTGAAATTTGTATTCTGGAAAGAGTTCAATTTGGGCTCAAGAATTTTGATATGGTTTTCGTTTACAAGGATTTCACCAGACCTGTAACACATATAAACACTGTTCCAATCGAGCAACTCGAGTTCATCAAAACATGGTTGACTGATGTTGATATTCCGTACACTGTCTCGACAATTAATTTAAACTGGTCTACTATTATGAAATCATTGCAAGACGATCCGCATCAATTCTTTTTAGATGGAGGATGGTCGTTTTTGGCGACCGGGTCTGATGACGAAGGGTCTGATGAGAGTGAAGAAGAAATTTCAGAATACGAAGCATCTGAGGAAGATCCATCTGATGAAGAAGTATACTCTGAAGAGGAGTATTCTGCAGAAGATGAAGAATTCAGTGACGAAGGATCTGAAGCCTCTGAAGATGGATCTGAAGATGGTGATGACTGGGATGAATTAGAAAAGAAAGCTGCGAAAGCAGATCGTGGTAATAGGTTTGCAGACTGAAAATACTATCTTTTTTCCAATGTCGAATGTATCTTGGCAAATTTATAATTTTATTCAATGTATATTTAGAATAGTAAGTCAGTTTAGAAAATTTGGATATCTTGATTGAAGTCGATTCATTAAAATGTAATTGTTTTTTATTTCACTATGGCACCGTCGCATTTCTAACACAATAAGAATCGATGAACAATGTTTTTATATTCTTAATTTAGTGTACATAATAACTATTGATGGACTATTTATTTCATCAAGATATTGGGCCGATGTCTACCCGAATTATATTCACCTTTCAATCCCCCTCAGAATCAAAAGTTAGAAAATCCAGTAGACTGAGAGCCAAGCGCACCATTCGTGAGCAATAAAGGTTGATCATCAGATCTATCGCTGGTAGTGGCCTTTTCGGCAAAAGCTGCAGCTAGTTTCTCCATTTTTTCCCATTGCTCCTTTTTGACGGAAATTTCATAAGGTTTAATGTAATCTGTCAAATCATTCATCCATGCTAATTCTAAGACAAAGTCATAGCTTATTAGGTGGTATGATGTGTACAACAGGGCGATAAATGCTTCAATATTTCTTGTCTCAACGAAAAAGACAAGTAGCTCTTGTGCTACCTCAGAGCTTTGAGAAATTGCCGCAGTTTCAATAGCATCCTTCCAAAGCATCTCTTCCTTAAATATAGCCAAACTCTTTGTCCACTTCTTATTTCTGCGGTACAATTGAGCAGCAATAATCTTGAAGAAAATTAATTCATGCTTTTCCAAACGAGATGCCAAGTCAAGTTGATCAAATTTATCGTACGAGTTAACCGCATCTTGTAAAGCCTTGTAATCTTCTTCCTCGATCATTAAATCATGATAAGCTTGATTTACAACTGAATTATTCTTGTTGAGGACATTAATTAAGAATGGCTTGATCAATGGCAAATTGTCTGACTTTGAAAAGATCTTAACAGTTCTAGGAATATCAAGTCTAGGAGTCAATGCAGCAAGTAGATCTACTAACAAAGATGGATGTTCTTTGACGTAGAAGTTAATCGCCTTATAGTATATTTCCAAGTTAGAGACCTTTATAACAATCTCTTTAAAGTAAGAGTGATCAAAGTTATAGGCTGACTTTTCCATCATAATTAAAGCTGCATTGTCCCATTCATCATAATGCGCATACAAGAAAATTAATTCTGGCCATAAATGAGCTGATTCCACGGCTTTAATGACCTTAGGAATATTAATCCGTGACCAAAATAGCTTCAAGTGCTCGTAGGTTTTTGAAGGAGCATATTTAGAGTATAGGATCGCGAGTTCTGTAAACATACCCATGTGAGCCCTCTCTAAGCCAAGCCCAGCCTCGAATAAAGAAATTAGTTCCTCGAAATAACCACTTTCTTCATAAACAGAAACTAATTCTTCTAGCTCTTCGGCATGAACAATCAAATTCAACCCACAAATTTGAGCTAATCTGAATTCCTTCTGAGCAATACAAGCGTCATTGACCTGTCTCCAAACTTTGATATTTGAAGCCTTTCTAGCGGTGTCAACTGCAGCTTGGTAGTCGCCCAAATATACCAGGGTGGTAGCCAATTTAGAATAATTAGAGACGGTAAAGTAACATAACTTTGCTGCTTTGTAGTCCTGGTGTTGAGACAATTTATCACCAACTTCCTCTAAATCTGCAACGGTATTATGGGATAACATATTTTCAATCTCATTCAGTTTTCCTAACTCTGCATATGCTAAGATTAAAGCACCATCAATTTTAGGCTCTTTCAAAGTTTTTCTTGCCATTAATAAGAATGGTATCAATTCCTCAAATCTTTTTGTTTGCTCGGCAATTTCAATGACATTTTGGAAATTTGAAGGATCCTCAGCCTTGATATAGGACTCGATAGACTCAGGAACACGCATTCCAGCCAACTGGGCGGTAGCAAGTTGTGACCATAGAGAGGATGTATTCAGTTTATCGACGTAACTTTCGGCCCTGTCCAAAGAAAGGATATTTTCGACCAAAACTTTCAAAGCTTCAGAGTACTTTTCATTTTTATCATACATGTCAAAAGCCTCCTCGAATAAGTTATTTTCGATACATAGCGGTGCAATTTCATCAACATCATAGTGATCTAATTTTTCAATTAATGTAGCAACTTTGCTTGGCTCATATCTGATGGATGAAAGTAATAATAGACCTTGTAGGGCGGTATTTTCGTTGAAAGGAGATGGTTCTAAAATGATTTTTTCTAATAACTCAATAAGCTCAGTCTTTAGTCCATTAGACATAAAGGCTTGAACCGTGAGGGAAACAGGTTCAGGGTCAGTTAATTCTGGAATACCAGTGCTGATAACTGCGTCAATTAGTTGACGTCTGTGCATGTTTTCTTCAGATAGAACGATGTTCCACAAAGAAGGATCAGAACGGGCCAACAAGTATCTTGCTTGGTACTTATACATGCTGTTGTCATTTGTTATTCTTATCAAATCGGTATCATTTTGACCTTTTTCGTAAGCAATATAAGCCAAATAAGGATCTCTTTTCTCACAGTAACGACCAACATCTAGTGTATCGTATTGATCGTTTTCTTTCAAGAATTTTTCAGGAGAATTGTTAGAATCAATATAAATTTTGGCCAAAGTATCATAAATTGACCTATCTTGAACGCCAGTTTCCAATGTCTTTTCCAAGAAGGGCAATAAAAGTTTTAATCTGTTCCTCTTTTCCACCTCTGCGGTTAATTCCTGAATTGGCACTTGGCCTACGACGGTATTTAGCAAGGATTGAATTGTGTTTTCATCACAATCAACGTCCAACAAACCAGCAACGACTTGTGCAGTTTTGGATGGATTGACCTGCTGAACATAAACTTCAATGAACTTAAAGTTCTGTGTCTTGTAAAGGTACAATACCAAATCATGCACCATATCAAAACGATCGCAAACAATAACCAAAGGCATTTGATCTGGTAATTGGGAATCTTTCAAGAAGTTTTTGACCTTTTCAGGGTCATAAACGTTATTTTCCCTCACTATTCTTTCAACTTCTTGATAGTGACCTGCCTTTGTTGCAGCTTGGATGTACTTAAAGACAACATTTTTATCATCAGTTAGATTAACTAACGAAGCCAAATAATAGTATAAACCCTCGTTAGATTTGTAATCCTCGAATAGTTTAATTAGTGTTTGAGAACCAATTAGGTCTGAAAACTTTGTGGCTACTTGAACAACAATTTGAAGGTTTGACTGAATATCATTATCCATCAAAGTTCGTAAACATGCTAAAGATTGTTCAACATTCAATTTGCCGAAGAAGTCTACCAACCAGTCAGCGGGCAACGCAGAAGTATTGACAATACATCTCTTGATATCTTTGATATCTGTGTAATTTTCCAAAGCTCTCTGGTATAATCCAGCTTTTTCTGCCAATGGTGCAATTGCTGCCTTATCATAGTGCGAAAAGATGTTGTTTCCTAAGATTGCATCAGCGACTTGTGGTGCATGAAGCAAGTTTATTTCCAAAACTCTTGTCTGTAGATGACCCTGGTCAGGGGTATTGGATTTTAAAGCATCTAACAAGAAGGATGTGCCCTGTTGAATATGGTTTTGACTGAAAAAAATGTCAGCGATCTTTTCCACCTCAAGTTGTGAGGCAGTTTCTGGATTTGATAAGAGGCTGATAGCAAATTCACTGGCTTTATCAGGACTTGTTCTTAATAAGTTTGAAATCAAAACAACGAAATTAGGCTGATAATTGACCTTTGCTGCATATGGGATAATCTTATCAAATTGTTGCAATTCTGCCAAACAACCAATGACTTTTGAGTGAGCATCTGCTTTCAGGTAGGTAGCTAATGCTAAAGTGTTATCAAAAGGTTTTACGATATCACCCAACTCTTCGGAACATTGTAGTTTATCCTCCTTTAAATATTTTTCGAATAATTGCTTTCTACCTTGTTGAAGAAGTGGTTTTGTCAATTCAATGGACTCATATTGATTTAATTTACCCTTGTCTAACAAAGTGGAAAAATATAACAAGATTGGAGAAATTGCTCCAGCTGCAACTGGAATGTTTTTCAATTTGTTGATGGTAGTTTGGGTTCTCAATTGTTGAGAAGAAGCGGCTACCTTTGCAGCTTCATCATATTGACCTTTACTCAACAAATTATCAAATTCTTTTTGGAACAAGCTATCAGCACCTGGTAATCCACCCCTAGAGGCTAAAGTTAAAGCTAGAGAAACATTAGCCAACTTTTCTAAGACGTAGGACACAATCTGCTGCGTATCGATTTCTACAGCCAACACCTGACCCTTCTTATTAATACAAGCAATACCATTTTTGTTGTTGTAATAAGTCGCGGTGAATACTGACTCAGCTGTGATTCTATTGACAAACAAGTTGGCACCAGTCTCCAATTCATACAAATGAATGAACCCATATTTCGTTAAAACATAAATAATGCCATACTGTTCTGAGACCTGAACAGAGATTGGAAAATCGTTAGCTGCATCTGGAGGGAAAAAAACATCGACAACCTTTTTTTGGTATCTGGTTGGCTGTTCTTGCGAGGGTTCTATTTCGATAATGCGCAATTCTCCAGCTCCTGTGGTCACATTTCTGTTACCTGTTACAAATACTTGTACGGGCTCAGTGTTGCCTTGTAGTAAAATTTTCGAAAAAATTGCAACATGACCATCAATAGCTTGTGAGATACCCCTGGTCTTCGAATACAATTGGATTTTACCAGCAATCTTACCATTTTCTTGTGTTATACCAACAACGGCAAACCAATCCATGAACGAATTGGCCACAAAATTTATTATTTGCGTGTTATTCAAGTTCGAATGTCTGTCCGTGAGCTTGATAGGTTTTGCTGAAACATTGCCATCAAAAACATTTGATAGAAAAATTCCCGTGGTTGTTACAAACCCGAGCACTTCATTGCTTAACCACTTCCAGAAGATAACTGGTTCTTCCAATTGGAACGACTTCAGTTTCGACTTTGTTTCTAGATTAAAGATCTGAACAATGGTTCCATTGGCTCTCACAGAAATCACCATTTGTTCAGGATGCATGATTGCAGAATCACCACCCATGTTCTTCCTAATAACTTCATTTCCATTCTTCAAATTTACAATCGCCACTGAGTTGGCACCATTGTTGGTCTCTCTTACAGTGACAAAGTGATCAGACTCAAATGTCGTTGATCTAAAGTCTAGAGATTGAGGGGAAATCCCTATTGACGTCAAATCAACCAATTCTGTAAACTCAATGGGCAGATCACTCATTGTGTTTTTTAACTTATTCTTTTCAGTACACTAACAATTCAACTGTTACTATTCGAAACCAGTCTATATTTACCGCCAGATCAGGTTTCGAAACGTAACTTCCTACTTTTTATTTATCAGACTACCTTTCAAAAGGAAATCTACAGTTATCTATGTACAGAAGTTAAAAAAAAAAATATATATATATACTCAATTAAGAGAAAATGCCACCTACGTTCAGACCTTTTACCTATATTCCTGTCCTGTTACCACCTCTTAGCTTGGTTACCCTCACACAATGCTCACCCAACCACACCAGTCATCAACAATATTTTTGCCTCCTAACAATCTCCACTGTAAAAATTAAAATAAACGTAGGGTAATCATACCCCTATATTTTTCTTATTATGTCATCCGATTCCAGTCACTACATACGCACGTCACATGATCGCTGCTCCATCATTTTCATTCCTGTGCTTGAGTTCCCAATGTGTTACCCGTTTCACCGGTCTTTAAATGTGATCGGCCGAAAACATACCAGAGCCCGTTCTCCACTGCACATAATAAGACTCATTGCACTCCCCACCACTGCCCACCCCCCAGTCTGCGCTCTCCGCCAAAACGGCTTCGCTTGTGGCACCACGCGCACTGAAAACATTCCGAACATACCCACTTCATTGAATTATTAAACCTGTTGCCGCGAACCCTACGTTGCGGACATAATACGCACTAGCGTCACAAGGGCTGGCGATTGTCAGACATTATTTTTGTTCTACGCAAACAATTGACCAGAACAAGCCGCGACGTGGAAACGTGACTGTTTCCATCACTTAAAGTCCATACATTCACTTTCTCTTGTTTTTTTTTTTGGGGAAAACGAGTGTTCTGCAGTAGATACGAAGGTAGCTGATAGGGTGCAAGGAGAAAGTGGTATTAAGGGTGATTTTAATTAATTGTCGTAAACCCGAAATTGTGAATATATATATATAAGATCTTAATGCCCTAATTAACGAAGTCTGGTAGTCAAACATAACACATGGTCCAAATTAGTCCATCTATAATTCATTTTGAGATAATCCACGTGACCGGACGTCATACAAGAATTGTGCCAAAATGACAAGACAGTCAACGGTGGATGAGAAACATCCTACATTTAATGCTAAGAGATTTATACGTAAGGAGCGTGAGGGTAGTAAGTTGAATATCGATGAGTTAAATAATTTTTTGGAGAATAGCCCAGAAGAAGCAGCACAAACACGGGACTTGATTGAGCAGTTGACGCAGGATCCTGTTTTGAAGACTGATACAGATCATTATGAGATGACTAAGGATGAGCAGAGAAGTATGACAGCTAGGAAAATTGCCAGAATGTCACTTTATATGGAGCATGATATTAAAACGGCTAGAAAGGAGTTTAAGGGAGATCCAATCAAAAATTTGCAGGAATCGGGTTCTTCGATGCTGACGAATGCAGATTTGGCAATTTTCGACAAAAGGTTATCTTTAGCTGCCAATATCGATCCTGGGTTAGCAACAAGAATTGGAGTGCACCTAGGGTTATTTGGAAATTGTATTAAAGGGAACGGTACGGATGAACAGATTCACTATTGGTTACAAGAGCGTGGTGCGTTATTTATTAAGGGTATTTATGGTTGTTTTTCCATGACCGAATTGGGTCACGGGTCGAATGTTGCACAATTGCAAACCACAGCAACTTACGATTCCTCTAATGATACTTTTAAAATCAACACACCAGATTTAATGGCAACTAAATGGTGGATTGGTGGTGCTGCGCATTCTGCAACTCATACGACGGTGTATGCAAGGCTAATAGTAGAGAATAAGGACTATGGTGTTAAGACCTTTGTTGTTCCGCTAAGAGATACAAGCTCATTCCAATTGTTACCGGGTATTGTTATCGGTGATATTGGTGCCAAAATGGGTAGGGATGGTATCGATAATGGATGGATTCAATTCAAAAACGTTGTGATTCCTAGAGAATTCATGCTTCAGAGGTTCACTAAGATTATACCCGGAAATCCTCCTAAAGTTGACACACAACCTATGTTAGATCAGATTTCAGGTTATAGTGCCTTGTTGAGTGGTCGGGTCAATATGGTGATGGATTCTTTTAGGTTTGGTTCTAAATTTGCTATCATAGCTACTAGATATGCAGTAGGTAGACAGCAATTTGGAGAAAAGGGGAATGAAACACAGTTGATTGACTATCCATTACATCAATATCGTGTGTTACCTCAATTAGCCCTCTGTTATTTGGTCTCGCCGGCTGCTCATAATTTGATGCAAACATATACAAACACTTTAATGGAACTATATGGAGCAGCAGATGATAAAATCAAACTTTTCAAAGTCAGCAATAAATTAAAAGACCTTTTTATTGATTCAGCTTCTCTCAAGGCTACCAATACTTGGTTCGTAGCCAAACTCATTGACGATTTGAGGCAAACGTGCGGTGGGCATGGCTATTCGGCATACAATGCATTCGGAAAAGGCTACAATGATTGGGTTGTCCAGTGCACTTGGGAAGGTGACAATAATATTTTGTCCTTGACCGCTGCAAAGAGTATTGTAAAGAAGTTTGTCGATATCTCCAAGGGAAAGAAGGTGACAATTTGTTCTGAATCTTTGGGATATTTAAACGCTGGGTTCATTGGTAAAACTTTGTCAAAGACTTCAGGCTTCAGTTTTGATGATATGGAAGATTTCACTAATATTTGGGCTGCTGTTATAATCAGGTCAATTCATCACGTAGTTGAATTGATATCTCAAGGTACAGCTTTGGATTCCTTATCCAAGGAGTTGGTTCAAATTTCAAAATTCCATGCCATTTATTCAATGCTTTTAATTTTTAAGAATAAATTGAGCGATAATAACAAATCCTTTGTAAAAGATCAACATACGAGGAGTTATTTATGGAAATTGTACCAGTTATTTTCATTGTATTTTATTGAACAATTTATGGGTGAGTTTTTATTGTTGAAATTAATTTCCCCTGATCAGATGGCTAATAAAATGCAACCAAAAATGTTGAATTTATTGCCAGACATAAGGAAAGAATGTGTTGCGCTCACAGATGCTTTCAAGCTACCGGATGCTATGATTAACGCTCCTATTGGTTACTATGATGGTGACATTTACCATAACTACTTCAACGAAGTTTTAAGCAATAATAAACTCGAACCTGAGGGCGCTGGTAGACCGCCTTATCATGAGCTTTTGACAAATATGCTAGGTCGTCCCGATTTTGAAACGAGATTGGCAGGATCTTTTAATGAATCCATTTTAACGAAAATGACTAAATAGGTGAAACGGACCCAACATGGGTGGTGGAAAACGAAAAAGTGTGACAAATATAGCCTACAATATATATATCTAGATATCATGCGGCTAAGCTAGTTTATTTTTATAAGTCAAGTTTAACGAATACTGTTGTTAATGATGGCTCTATATCATGTCTGTACTTTTCGGTTTCTATTATTGAATTGAAATTTGAATCAGTACCGAGTTCAAGGAGGCTATCTTCTATTTTAAGGTTAAAATGTCTCTTTTTGCTAATAACATGTGAAATAGTTAAACTACTATATAAACACTTTGAACGGAATAGAAGGAATGCACGAGGAGGAAAAATTATAAATTGTGTAAATACCATTTAATCAACAGAAAATCAACTATTAATTGAAAATATAGTTTTCAAAGAAAGCAATTGAAAGAGCGTTATCACTTCTATTTCATTAAGTTTGAGGTAATTTAATTGAAGGCTAGTTTAAATTTTCGAAAATTTTCACCCTTTGACCTAACCCAGTTCAGAACAAATATTGAAAAGTATCATTTAAGATCCCATCTACAATGTCAAGTCGCATGTCTGACCTAAGTAGCTCAGCCTTATCATCAAAAGGAGCAGATTCTAACAGCGCATTGGTGTCCGATGCTGAAGATGATTCTGTTGTTTCAAAGCGTACACCCTCTAGAAGGCCAAGTAGCATCTTTTCATTGGATACAGCACCTTTAGAACCACCAAATGAGACAGATATTAGGAAGTTCACGAGCGACGATTTTCATTTCAGCATGATCAGAAACTTGCATCTAGCAGATTTTATTACAATGTTGAATGGATTTAGCGGCTTTTATTCAATAGTAAGTTGCCTAAGGTTTACATCAACTGGTAAACCACATTATGTTCAAAGGGCACATTTCTTTATCCTGCTTGGTATGTTCTTTGATTTTTTCGATGGTCGCGTAGCTAGATTAAGGAACAGATCTTCATTAATGGGGCAAGAGTTAGACTCACTTGCAGATTTGATATCTTTTGGTGTTGCGCCAGCCTCTATTGCATTTGCCATTGGGTTTCAATCGACGATTGATGTGCTACTACTGTCATTTTTTGTTCTGTGTGGATTAGCAAGGCTAGCTAGATTTAATGTTACCGTGGCACAGCTTCCAAAGGATGTTTCTGGAAAGTCTAAATACTTTGAAGGTTTGCCCATCCCAACTACCCTATTTCTAGTTTTCTCAATGGCGTACTGCGTACACCTTGGTCGGATTGAGCAACAACTACCTTTCGGGCTGTATGGTGAAAATGAATGGTACGAATTTCATCCTGCCGTTCTGGCATTCTTTTTGCAAGGTTGTGGAATGATATCTAAGAGTTTAAAAATCCCTAAACCATAAATGGAGAGAGGCTTTTGAATCCATTGTTTTTAAGATTAGATTTGCCATGTTTCTCACCTAACAAATAAACCTTACCTAGTTAAGTATTACAAGTACGTTTTTGCTTTAATTACAGCTCATGTTAGTTTGTCTAAAATTGATGATATAGTTTAGATCTTGGTTGTTGCAAAAAAAAATGCCACCTCCTGGAATCGAACCAGGGTTTCATCGGCCACAACGATGTGTAATCACCACTATACTAAGATGGCTGACAGATGTGAATTAATAAAATGTAACTCGATCTATACGTATTTTAATTCTCAACCTATCTAATAACTCAATCAACTCTAAACTCTCGTTAGTTCTTATTATACTGTTCTTACGTATACTAATCCTTACTTCTTCTATATAAGCACGTGACCAAATATAATTAAGATCGTAGTCTTGAAGTTGGATAATAACGTTTCTCGGCGAGCTTTTATACGTTTTCCTGGAGAACGAGGTTTGGCTTGGTTCTTATAACTTAACTAGGAATCGAATTAATATCGAGCCAGAGTGCTTGATGATCAATTAAGTTCTTACTCAATTAATATTCATTCGTTGAGGCTGTCGTTGATTCCTTAGTTTAATCTGACTTCTCTGACGTCAACTGATATTCACATGAAGTACAGGTGTGGTACTTAAAGCCCAAGCTCCATTGACCCTATACCAGTGATGCTTGATAAATTTCGATAAATAGGTACGTCACAACGGGTTGCTATACTTAATCCCTAATTACCATATGAGCATGTGATTCAATATAATTAAGATCACAATCCTAGAGATCGATAAAGCTGGTTCTTCGAGGGTAGTATACACAATTGCTCACAAAGCAAATTCATCTAACCACCAATTAACAAAAGGCTTCCCTAGTTCAATAAACCTAGGTTCTTGATTCCGTTTTCCCCTCATAATCGGATTCTAACGCTTCTGTTCACTTCTTAATTATAACCTGACATCCAAGTACACTTCCTACATGACGTTTGGAATACAACCCTCAAGTTATAAGATGTTAGGCCAAAATAAAAGTTAACATAATATTATATTTTCCTCACCAATTCAGATATAAACCCTTTATCCACCATTAGTCATGGTACTCTTCAAAGTGCGGTTCCTTGTGCGTCATCAACCGGTACGTGATTATATTTAAGTAAGCAGATATTCTTTAAATTGGATAAAGACATTTCCCGAGAACAGTTTTTACGCCGGTAGCAACTAATACCAATTATGGTATCTGTTTGAGGCAATAATATAGCACTTTATAATCTAACCGATTCCAATCATTTAGTCACACGCTAACTTTTTAGCTGTGTTCCTACACTCAACTCTTGTTCAGGTTTTGATTATATCGTTTATATAAAACTGTGTCGCTCGATAGAGTACTTAAAGAGGTATCGTTCGGTTAAGCACACAACCAATTGTTTATAAAAATCACCGTAAAGAGACGATGCTTTTCTAAACTTCCTACCAATTTTTGGAGCACTTTCTTACACCTAAAAAAACCACCAGATATCGTGCTGGCGAATTCGAGTGATGAAGTTGCAAATGTTCAGCAAAAGAGTGAACTATTTGATTTACTACTTCCCCTCAAACATATTTTGGGAAATTCTTGCTTTTTGCGATTTTGAATCATTGTTTCCTTAAAAAAATTAAAAAGACGCCGTAGTGTCAAAATTAAGGTTTTACTGATGCAGGTGTGAGCAAAAGGTACATTGTTTTTATTTAAAGGGAAAGCAAAACAATTCCCGGAATGATAAGAATAATGGTCATAAGTAAATGGAGGTAGATTTCAGTTGCTAAGCAGCTTATGTGGTTTAGCGCAAAAACTCTCCAAGAGACGCCTAATAGCGCTATAAAGTTTGGACGAATGGTCAATTACAAGAATGTGTCATCGAATATCGTCAAAAGAAAGGTGCGTTTTGTGGGACCTTTACCAGCTTGCACTGATCCACTTAGAAGTGATGCTGTAACTATGATAGCCTTGCAACTAGAAATGTGTGTTATAGAACCACCAAGACGCGCGCTAGAATTTGAAGCTTTAATGTGCAATGATTTTAAATGGGAGACCCTTGAAAACAGTAGCACAGCAGTGAACAAATCTGATCACAAAAAAAAAGAAATTATAGAATATTATCCACTCATTCCTAATTATGATGTAATTGACTTTTATTTTTCCCTAGCTAACGACGCTGAGGAATTTAACTGCTTAAAAGCTTACCGTTTTGATCTTACAAAGGAAATTGCAGAAGATATTCTTGCAAAGGTTCGGGACGGAGTAAATATCAACATGAAATCGAAGATTTCAAGAAAATCGTTCACTGAGCTTGAAAGTACATCAATAATTCATGAGTCGAATGGGACGCGTAATATGAGTTTGAAATGTGCCTATCAAAAGAAGCTCCTAAAACTTCAGCGGATTTGTACAAAATTATTTTCCAATCTATATTTAACACCGAAGAAATCTACTTCGAAGAGACACACAGTGGTGACAAGTAGATTTTTTGATGATAATCATTTATTCTATGATCTTGGGTTCGAAGGAAGCGATTCGCTGTATCAAGGGAAAAATTATTCGACAAGTTCGAAAATCAGGAAAATCATGAATTTTTATTGAAGGAACTAACATACATACATAATTTATGGTTCACAATTCATCTAACTCAAAGGAATCTTCTGCATCAGGAACTATTGAGTAGCCTTTTTTTGTCTTGGATTTCCCCGTTGAATTTGGATCATTTAGACTCTGTCCCGATTCTACATCATAATCAGAGGCCAAGTCGTCTGCCCAAGAAACTGACTTTGCAGTCGTTGGGGGTCTGTTTTCAGGATCAATCAAAATGGTCCGGATATGGTGGCGGAGATTTCCACGGACATTATAGTAGATGAACAAGCCCACAAGGGATGAAACGACAAGGGCAAATACTACGGTTGACAAATGTGTTCCTACTTTTGTTCCTCCAGCTGTATCAGGTTTTTGATCATCAGGGAATGTATCATCATCGTTCTCATTACCAGGCGTTGTTTCTTTATCCTCATAATCCTTCGATATCAATACATTTTTACCATCACTTTTGATTAATTCGACATTTTTCAAGTAAATATCGATGACACCTCTACTAACAATGGGCTTATCAAATGGCACCATATGAGATGCATTGTAAATAGAAAGAAAGAGCAAATTACCTTCGTTTCGCAAAACTCCTGCGGGTATGGTAGTATTTTCCCGCTGATCCAGATGTTGCCAATCATATGTTTCACTTTCTTCAGTAAACCCTTGATGATTGTCCCAAGATAGACCTGATATCAAGTTTTCCACACCATAATTGTTACAAATAATATCTTTATCTCCATTAAAGAGTAGAATTTCGACTTCTTCTAATAAGTCAGTGAATAAATGAATGGAAGGTTGCATATTTTTATTTTTTAAATGCTTTGAAACTCCAGAATCACATTCTCTCCAGGCTGGAACCTTGGATACATCCAAGTGAAGTGAATCCATTACTCCTGGGGTTGAAAAGAACTTAGATATGTTAGGCAAATCTTCAGGCCAATTCATACCACAAGATGGATAGGAATCACGCAACCTGTAATCGTACATATTATAGCATTGCTCATTCTTTGGGACTTTATTACCGTTATCATCTTCTTGTTTTCTTGAGAAAAATAATATCTTATTTAGAATAGACTCACATTCGGAAGATGAAAATCGGTCTTTCGTTGAACCATCATTTATCAAGTTTTGACAAATTTCCTGAGCTCTAGTTAATTCTTTAAAATATTCAGCTTCCTTTGAAATTATACCATTATCAAATGCAAAGGGAATATAAGATAAAGATTGCTGATCTGGATCAATCCACCCGTTTCCTATTAACAAACCTTTCAAGTTGAAATAAATGTCAGAGTTTTCTTTCACATTATGCATGAGAAGAGCATCTGCAATGAATGGTATATATTGCCCTGCATATGACTCGCCCGCCAAAATCAATTTTTTTGACAGATCATCCGGGAATACCTTGTAATAATTCTTCAAGAACAAGAGAAAATGTTCTGAAACTTGTTTTAAATCCTCATCATGTCTTGTGTTACCCGTGATGGAAAAGCCCGTTCCAGCGGGTTGGTCAACAAATACCATGTCTCCTCTTGTGTGCCATGAACCTTCATTTAGATATGCTTTTCCATCTCTATCTATGCGCAAAGGCCCTGATTCCATTAATGCACCATCCATTGAAGAGCATCCTGGCCCACCATTTAACCATATAATCAATGTATCAGAAGCTGAGCTTGACGAGATTCCAGACGTGTCATGGAATTTCCAGAAGAAGTAATTTTTTCCTTCTGTGTCATCCTCATCAAGGGGAATATGTCCTGCATACATCTCAGGGATTAGAGACTTATCTGACACATCTAAAAGCCCAGGGATTAATTCATATGATACGTGATAATCTTCAAGTTTTTGGAGACCCAATGCTCCCCTTAAACAAAAAGATAAACCCAAAAGTAACAACACCAAATTTATAAAATTTGGCATTGTTGCACTAAAATATCCACTTCCTCTTGCCATCTGAACAATATGAAGCCATGTAATTCAATTAATGAAGTAAATACTACGACGATGAGTGCAGGTTTTACGTAATTGATTCTTCTTTACCGAGCGCTATAATCTTAATTTATGAAGAGTTTCGAGGCAATCACCATAAATCTGAATTCTAAATTAAATTCTATGATAAAGGCTGTGGAGCCCAAGTGACCGAAAAAATTAAATGGAAAGTAAAAAAAAAACAAACTTTCTATAGAGGTCCTTTAAAAAGAAAGGCAGAATGATGTTTGATGGAACGTATCCCAACTGTGAAGGGATCCGCGTATCGTTAGCAGCACAAGATACCTCCTCCTTTTAATTTGCTTGCAGACATCAGAATAAACCACCTGAGTTTTGCCAAATGTATGTTTAAGCGGCTTCTCAATAGTGCTCTTTCTTCACATGCTATATGTACTAGAACTTGGAACTTTTTAATAAATGCAATGTTGTCCAGTTTAGAATTTCTTGAGTAAACTCGTCATGTCATCTCCACGACATCCCTATGCGAAATAACAGTTATTTGAGAAACTTTCTTTCTAGCATCAAGAACAGTTATACCATGACGTCTTTTAACCGTTTTATTATTTCTTAGATTGTATACAAGCTCACTCTTCGTCATGAATTGGAAACAAAGAAAGAGACGCGGATGCTGTTGTTCGCTACTAGTCTGCAGTTGTTGCTAATACCTGGTAGGGTAAGCATATTACATTTATGATGGCAACTAAGACCCAAGATATATTCTCCAGTACATAACTCTTCCCTCCCCGCAATAGTATGAAATAGGCTCCAGACAGTAATTCCGTGGGAAATTTCCCCTATTGAAATACTTCAAGCTTTTCGGTAAAACGCGCCTATCCTGGGATAAAAGCGGTTTTAATCGGTTCTCTTCCCCGGAAATTTCAGGCCGAAATGTAAAAAACAATATTACTCGTGTTTGGCAGGCATCTCAGGAACCGTTACAAGCCTGCCCAATAGACAGACTACCTGACAAGGATGGCAAAGATGGCTGTCTCGAGACGTTGAACATGGGAATTTGCCGCAAATGAATTATCTTGCATGAGCAACATTGCCGCGAAGATGCTTCATGAAGCTTATACTTACGGTCAACGCAGTAGTCATCAACTTTCTGTACTGTATTTTCCTAACTTTAAGAGGCATTTTGTCGGAGAGATAAGCTTTTGAAATGCAGATATCGTAGTACCGGCAAAGGTTGCTGTTATTACCGAGGTTACCACATAGAGCGTAGGCTGCATTTTTTTTTTTTTTCAAGGCAGCCAGAAAAGTATCGTAGGACAATACATGCTATATTACATTTGGAAACCTTGTAGAGGGAAACGATGACTAACATAGAAAACGAAAGGCTGATGATGTGTTGAAAGTTTCATTTTTTATATATAATTTTCTCATTTGAACATTTTCAGAAGTGATTCAAAGTGCAGTATAATTTAATTTATATTACAATTGCTTGCTTATCTTTTATATCAACAGGCCAAGTTTAGAAATACAAACCGACTGTTAGCAGAGCACCAGACAATATTTCTGTTCATTAAAGAAATATGACATTACCAACAGCTAAAGATTTTTCTTACAAGTTCAGCGATGAAACTAAGTCTCGTGTTCCATCTCAATTGAAGACCATCATTCACTACTTCCAAAACCCTGATATCATCTTTTTGGGTGGTGGGTTGCCAATGTCTGATTATTTCCCATGGGATAATTTGTCTGTAGAGTCACCATTGCCACCATTTGCAAATGGTATTGGTGCCAAACCATCAGGCGAAGAAAAGGACACATGTAAAGTTCAAGTTTCCAAGACTATCTCAGACGAGCAAAAAGGTATTGACGTTCCTTTGGCCAGATCTCTACAATATGGGTTTTCTCAAGGTCAACCAGAAATAATGAAATTCTTTAGAGAACACAACGCCATCATCCATGACATGAAGTATGAAGATTGGGATGTCCTTGCATCAGTGGGTAACACTGGTGCCTGGGAATCAACTTTGAGAGTGTTCTGTAACAGAGGAGATGTAATTTTGGCGGAACAGTTTGCATTTTCCTCATCCGTGAGTGCTGCTGAGGCTCAAGGTGTCACTACATTCCCAGTGCCATTGGACGAGCATGGTATTATTCCTTCTAAATTAGAGTCAATATTGGACAACTGGACTGAAGGTGCACCAAAGCCAAAGTTGTTGTATACTGTTCCAACGGGTCAAAACCCTACGGGTTCTTCACTATCATTCGACAGAAAGAAGGAAATTTACCGCATTGCTCAAAAGCACGATTTCATAATTATCGAAGATGAACCATATTACTTCTTGCAAATGGAAAAATACGAAGTAGACCCATCAAAGAGGGTGCAAAATACCTATGCTGACCATAATGAATTTGTTCAATCTTTAGAAAAATCTTTCATCTCTATTGACACCGAAGGCCGTGTCATCAGATTAGACTCTCTATCCAAGGTTTTGGCACCAGGTACCAGATTTGGTTGGATCGTTGGTTCAAAGCCTATCTTGGACGCATACTTGCGTTTACAAGAAATGACAATTCAGGCACCTGCCGGTTTCACACAATCCATTATCGCTGGTACCCTGAACCGTTGGGGGCAAAACGGGTACTTGGACTGGTTGATTGGTCTAAGACATGAATACACTCACAAACGTGATCACTGTATTGACGCCATGTACAAATATTTACCAAAGGTAGACTACATTAAGGTCAACCCACCAATCGCTGGTATGTTCTTCACAGTATCCATTGATGCCTCCAAGCACCCTGAGTTTGCTACTAAGTACGAATCTGATCCACGTAAGGTTGAAACTGCTTTCTTTGACAGATTCATTAAAGCTGGTGTTCTATTGGTTCCAGGTGACTGGTTTAAGGCTGAAGGTCAAACAACACCTCCACAACCTGAAGAATCTACCAGATCAGAGCACCCTAACGAAATCTTCTTTAGAGGTACCTATGCTGCTGTACCTTTGGACAAACTAACAGAAGGTCTACAGAGATTTGGTGAAGCGTTGTACGATGAATTCGAATTATCCAAGTAAGAAAGGAGAAAAGTCTTGTAGATAAAGTAAGTTAAATTTTAAATAGAAAGACTCATCTTTATATTCATGAAGAAAGTTTGAATAAAGTTGAAAAATCTTGTAACAAGTGCAACTGACTGTTAATATAAAATATCAACTTCAGCAATAGGATACGTATGCTCTTAATAATTAAGCTGCATTAACCTTTGACTTTTGCTTATTCTCGTTTTATCTTCGTAAACTTTACGTATGCAGAGGTAAAGCCAAATTGAAAAATATCATTATTATACAGTACTACGAAGCTTTAGAAAAAAAATTTTCAAACATAAATATACCCCCATTAGACTAAGTTGAGTTAGCAGTCAAATATCCATTGATATTCGATTAAATACAGCCTCAAAATTATGCGATCAAATCGTTACTGTCATTAAAGCCAAATGCACAATAAACGGTAATAAAAAGTTAAGACGCCGTTTTATTCTTTGTGTTCAACTTCTGGTTTGAAAGTTGGGTCGAAAGCGACTTCTTCTTCAACACGGTATTGACTACCTTCCTGTTCTATGTCGTTTCCGTTTGGATTGGATGATAATCTCCACTCACCACCTCTATTTTCTGGGCCTGCCAGAGTTACAAGTAACAGGTACCCGAAAACACAACCCATGAAGATACACATAACTTTACCATAATTGTAGGTACCAGATGTACCATCATCAATTGGGAATCTTTCACCAATGGTAGCTTCAATTGTGGAGGAAGCACTAGAAGCCATATTACCCAATTGATAAGCGACACCAGTAATCAAAGTTCTGAATTCAACAGGAGCTAACTCAGTCAAATGAATTGGAATGATACCCCAAGCACCTTGAACAAAGAACTGAAGGAAGAAAACAGCTGCATCTAGACCCGATTTACTAGAAGTGAATCCCCATGGGTATAATACGGCACCACCACAAATACAACACATGACAACAGCGAATCTACGGCCAATAAACGAAGAACCGTGCGCGATAATAATACCACCTGCAATGGCACCGAAATTGGCAACACAGTTAGTGACGGTGGATGCATCATCAGAGTAATGATATTGCTTCGTTAGTAGTGTTGGGAAAAGATCTTGTGAACCATGGGACATGAAATTGAAACCTGCCATTAATAAAACCAAATAAATTAATGTCATCCAATATTGGCTGCAAGCTAATTTTGCATTATTCCAAAATTGCGACTTACCTTCATTTTCTAACTTCTCTAATCTAACTCTCTCAAGGTAAACTTGGGATTCAGGTAACATTAATCTCCATGCAATGAACAAGACTGGAGGACCTGCACTGAACCAGAAAATTGCTCTCCAACCGTGAGGGGAGTTATCAACGATTGCTCTTTGGAAAACAACCGCCAATAAGTATCCGAATGCATAACCTTCTTGGAAAATACCAGAAAGGATTGACTTAGATTTGACAGGAGCATTTTCCAAGGCAGTGGTAGAGGCCACACCGAAAACCGAACCCATAACGATACCAAAGATAGCTCTAGTGGCCAAAAATCCTGAATAAGTAGTAACGAAACCGGAACCAATTTGAATCACAATAATGCACACCATGGTGAAACAGAAAGTATACTTTCTACCGTATCTATCACCCAAGAAACCAAAAATCAATGCACCTACCACTCTCAACAACAACACAATGGTAATGGCATGTGTCATGTCCTTGACAGGTTTGTTCAATGATTCTGCTAGATTACTCAAGTTAATGGTTGTTGCAAAATAATCCAAAGCATCCCATGTCCAGGCAAGGAACCCGATAATGAAATACTGGACTTGCAACCAATTCATGGCACGTAAAGCTGGAAATGGATTTATAGGGTATTGCTTTCTCGACTCGTTAATAGAACTTTTCGTTGGAAATAAAGTAGGAATTCTGGTCTTAAAATAATCCTTCACTTCTCTCCATGTAACTTGTGATTGAGGTTTCAAATAAGTGACCTTCAATTCAGTCTTATCTAGTGAAAGAACAGACTCTTCACGTGAAATAATAGATTCTGCCATTGCTAATTGATGCTTGCCCTTCTATTATTCTTCTAAAAAAATCAAAAGAGAGGAATGAAGATTCCAACGAATGCTAGCAGGGTGAAGGTGTATTGTTTGGCTGGTATTAAACAAAGGTTCCCCTAACTTAATACTGATATACTGATTGCCTTGTAACCTCTCGTTTATATACATTTTTTTATAAACCTTGACCCCTGCCATTCAGCTAATCATCGATCCTTTGATCACGTCCTTCGTCATCGCTGCCTAACACTAACCCTCTTGCTAAAAAAAAAACGAAAATGCTGACAGAAAAGCGAAGGCCTCACTCAAAAGAGAGCTACGATGATTCTAAGAGCCACTGACATCTTTAGAAGTTATTCGCTGGCAAGTTACCGCTCAAGCAAGAAGCTTCCTTCCCTCCTCCGTTGGCTTTGATACGGTTCAAAGGTAACCCTATTGAATGAATGAAATTAAATCTCCAATTCAATTAGTCCGGTTTCTTCCTACTTACCATAATGCACTTACGTACGTTTGGTTGTGTTCCAGGACCTCTGCTAACATCTCACTCCGCTCCAGGTTAACAAAGCGATTGCAGCTAATCTGAAAGCCCTTCCCACTCCATATTTCCTGTTTCTCCAAGAAATAATCTGACACGACCGGATTTTCTACGCTGTATGGCTGCCGCAGTTCTGTAAAAAAAGAGAAAAAGAAAGCAAAGGCAGGTAGGTCCCTTCCACTTTTCCAGGCCTTCCATGTCTCCTGTAACAGCCCGGCGAGAGCATCGCCGTTTCCTCTATTGCAAGCTTACTTACTACTGCTACTGGAACGGTCACAGTTTTCATGGGATCCGCACGTCCCTTTCAAAAAAGTTTTTCTCTTCTTGGCTGCCAAGCTTGCCTTAGGTTACTGCGTAGAGTAAAATGCTTTGCTTTTTGATTCCTCAAAATCCTTCTGCGAAGAAATTGCCCTGTACACCGGCTCCAGCCTAAAATTACCAACCTAATGCCTGAAAAGGGCAATGGACGACAACTCGAAAAGGTAATCTCCGCCGAGAACACAATGTTTGGTGCGGGTGTATGTGTATTTATTGTACTACGTTAGTTTCTGCGTTACTTGCTTCGAGGATACATAGGCAAAACAATATTTACATCCCACGCAATGTAAGTTCTCGGAAACATGGCGTTCCGGGAAATAGCGTGGGGCAATCTTAGCACGTGAGACGAAATGGGCATATGTTTGAGTGGTGTGGTTATGAGGTTGTACACCGGGAGAAGCAGGTTGGAAACCGCCGAGGGGCAACTTTATGAGAGGCTAGCCGCGAGTAGAAGGTACGTATCGCATTGGAGAGCAAGTTTCCGAACGGCTGTAACATCGGGAGTTTTAGGGAAAGAGAAAGAGGTATGTAGTGAGGAGTTGCGTTTAAGTGGTAATGGGTTTTAATGGTGTAATATTGAGAAGAGTGTATTATAATAGATTATAGATAATGTATGTATGATGTAAAGAAAGCAAGGTGAAGTTATCAAAGGCTATTATTGTATTGATGGGGTTAAAAGAGAAATGGGGTATTATGGGGAAAGAATGAGAAATATGCCGAGATCACCCGAATAAAAGAGTGGAGAGAGAGAAAAGAAGAGACAAAAATAAATCAGTCTTTCATGGGCTCCACGTTCCAAATTTCATCGGCATACTCTTCAATACAACGGTCGCTCGAAAAGAATCCAACGTTTGCCACAGAAAGAATGGACTTTTTCATCCACTCTCTTTTGTCTCCATGGAAGAGGGAATCTACTAAGGACTGTGTTTGTAAATAGGAGTCGAAATCATCACTCACCAAATAGTAGTCACCATGATGCTTGATAGATTCAATGAGAGGATTGTAATCACCATCGAAAAGACCGCCTTCAATTGCTTCGAAGACTTGTTCCAAACTTTCAGGAATTTTTTGGCCATGGTATTGATGTTGGTATCTTAGTTCCTCGACATTTTCAGCCAAGTTACCGAACAAGAATATATTCTCCTCACCAATTTCTCTGGTTATTTCCACGTTAGCCCCGTCAACGGTACCAATAATCAAGCCACCGTTCATCACAAATTTCATATTGGAAGTACCTGAAGCTTCGGTACCAGCAGTTGAGATGTGTTCACTTAAGTCACTAGCTGGAACGATGATCTCCGCTTTAGAAACATTGTAATCGGGGATGAAAGCGACCTTGAATAAGTCTTTTATTTCAGCATCATGGTTAACTACGTCAGCGACACTATTGATTAATTTGATAACCAATTTAGCCATGTAATAACCAGGAGCACTCTTTCCACCAAAGATAGAGACTTTCCTTGGGTATTGTTTGGCAACCTCTTCGAAAGGAACTCCCTGCCCAAGCAGCTC
This sequence comes from Kluyveromyces aestuarii, assembly GCA_003707555.2. Lineage (NCBI taxonomy): Eukaryota > Fungi > Ascomycota > Saccharomycetes > Saccharomycetales > Saccharomycetaceae > Kluyveromyces > Kluyveromyces aestuarii. The sequence continues at coordinate 53,616 of PPJO02000009.1, forward strand.
CTTGATCTTCAGGTAACGGTAGATACAGCCAAAGATATTCATCTGTTGACGTTTGTACTCATGAATACGCTTTACCTGAATGTCAAACAACGTATCTCTGATATCTTTTCTGTCAATAATATCTTCACCTCCATATACTTCCTTGATCAAATCTGCTAGTCTCAATTTGTTGTGTTGCTTGACATCATTCCACTTACTTTGGAAGGCAGGGTCCTCAGCATATTTTGACAATTCTGTCAAGCTTGCCATATTCAACAAAAACTCGTCGTTTGGATCATTAATAGTTTCACTAATCAACGTAGCTAGTTTTGGATTAGCTTGTTTTAACCACCTTCTTGGTGTAATCCCATTAGTGACATTCGTGAATTTCCCTGGTCCATATATCTTGACAAAATCTTGGAAAATAGTGGTCTTAATCAAGTCAGAATGTAGTTCAGCAACACCGTTCACCTTGTGAGAGCCGATTATTGCCAAGTAAGCCATTCTAATTTGTCTTTCTTGGGAGGATTCCTCAATGATGGAGACTCTGCCTAGCAAATCAAGATCTCTTGGGAACCTCTTTTCAACATCTTTCAGGAAGAACCAGTTGATATCGTAAATGATTTCCAAATGTCTTGGAAGTAAATGCCCAAATAGACTGATAGGCCATTTTTCCAAGGCTTCTTGCATCACAGTATGATTAGTATAAGCAAATGTCTTGGTAACAATATTCCAAGCTTTGTGCCAGTCCAATTTTTCTAAGTCTACGAGAATTCTTTGAAGTTCAACAATAGCCAACGTAGGATGGGTATCATTCAATTGTATTGCCACTAACTCGGGGAATTCTTCCCAAGGAGTTTTAGATTTTTTGAACCTTCTAACAATATCATGTAAAGAAGCCGCACACCAAAAGTATTGTTGTTTTAATCTTAACTCTTTACCTTCCAAGAAATTATCGTTAGGATACAAAACAGCAGTAATTGATTCGGCACGTTGTTGTTGTTCAACTGAATTTTTGTAATCACCTGAATTAAACTTTGCAAAATCGAATTCTGTTGTAGGTTTTGCTGCCCACATTCTTAAATTGTTAACATTACTGGTTTTAAAACCAGGAATTGGCATGTCGTAAGGCATTGCGATGACTCTTTCACCCCCAATCCATTCACTAGCAGATAGAGTAGATCCATCCTTACCCGTCGATCTATCAACATAACCATAAAAGTTGATGGGAACTTGAATTTCACTTCTCTCGATTTCCCAAGGATTCGTGAAATTTAACCAGTAGTCAGGTGTTTCGACTTGGTATCCGTTGATAATTTTCTGAGCAAAAATACCGTATTGGTATCTCAAGCCATAACCCCAAGCAGGATAATCACCAGTTGCCATGGAGTCAATGAAACAAGCTGCTAAGCGGCCTAAACCACCATTACCCAATGCTGCATCAGGTTCTTGTTCCAAAACATCCTCTAATTTAAAACCTAGTTGGTCGAGAGCTTCTTTGATATCCCCTCTTCTTTCTTCCCCATTTTCCTCCGTACCATCCTGCAAATTAATCAAAGCATTATCTAGGGCTCTACCCATTAAAAATTCTAGAGATAAATAATAAACTCTCTTCGAACCACGCGCTGTTTGTTTCTGCTGCGATTTGTTCCAATCAATCACGAGGTTATCACGAATGCTCTGAGAAGTGGCTTCATAAGCAGCAAGGTCGTCACAATTGTACAAAGAGCGTGCCAATGTCGTCTCGACATGTTGAATGAATTTAGACTGAAATTCATCTATGTTTTCAAACTTTTGAACCGCATGTTTCTTCCAAAGTTCTCTGCTTTGTAAGGGAATCATTGTGTCAATACTCTTAATCTCCTGGGGTAAAAACCCAGTCAACCGACGAGAGAGACGGGGAACTCTCTGTGAAGATTCAGTCATAAGATCACTTGACGTTGACGTGCTTAAGCTAGGTCTTCTACTAGTATTGAATGACATCTCTGTTATTTCACTTTTACCTTTAAATCAATCAAAATTGTAACGATCAGATTCTATCAAGATTTTCAATTTTGCACTAATTGGAAATAATTGTCGTTGGCCAATATACTTGGTATAACTGATAATTTCACACTGAACTAAATGCTTTCTTCAATAATGTTTGTAACCCTTAAGTACTGTTTTTTTGACTGTTTTTTTTTTCCTTAAATTGTGGTTAGCCAGGTTAATGCATTCATCTGAACCCACACCACAACAACTCCTATCGATATTCAAACTTCACAGCACTATATCCCCTTTTTTTGCCTTTTGACTAAGAACAATGTGCAGTGAAAAATCCGATGAGAAAAAAAAATGCAATGAATACGGAAAAAGTATATAAAATTGTAATGGCAAAATATCTATTGCCCCTTGTGGACACCAAATTAGGCATGCGTTACCGTAGATAGTATTTCAATTACGGTAGAGATGTAAGTAGTTAATTAGTAAATCACAAGGGGCAGAACAGTCTGATACAGGCTATCTTGCACTACATTATACAGCTTGGAGGATGGAACGGTAGGATCCGTTTCAGTAAGTAAAAACTGGTGGTTTCACGAGATGAAGTCATTTGTTGGTAGTGTGATAGTCATTCGAGTTTTACGATGGGTGAAAATTGAGTATTTTCTATTTCGCAAAAAGTTGATGGATGCCGCATGTGGGTAGGAATTGCTTTAGGATGCCAATATTAAAAGCAATGCATAAGCTCATCATAGAATTGACGAGTCTTCGAGAACAGTACAGTTAGGATGGATAACATATACAGTTTGGGGATTAGGACGGTCGGGACGAGAATCGATTGTGGAACCTTCTGCGATGAATTCATCGGTTTCGCCCCTGATCTCCATCAGAACACGATCTTTTACTAATCTCTTAATGACCTTGTGGGCTAGTTTCCGTTCTTGCCAGTAGTCGGCCTCTGATTCGAGATCGGCTTCTTTTTGCTCTAAATACCAGTCAACTATTTGTGCCTTGGTTAGCTCGGGTAGCTCTTTCTTTTCAGTATCCACGATTTTAGAAACAATTAGGTTCATCATTTCTACGTATTTGTCGTAAGTAATTGAAATCTTCTGCTTTTGCAGCGGCTCATCGAGAGATTGCTCCTGTTGACTTTGTGTTGAAAGAGAATGTGAGTCTTGCTTTGCGGCTTCACTATCATCTGCATGTTCTTCAGATGAATTGTTATGTTTCTGCTTGTTGGCATCAATATTGCCATCGTCGTCGTTATCATCACCACCATCATCATCACCATCATCTATTTCGACATCATCGACATCAACACGAATAATGCTTTGCCTGAGTAGATCGTAAGCTTCTGAAACAAAACTTGGAATGATCTCATCGACACAGTTAGCACGGGCGATAGCCTCACTCAGTCTTATCAACGACTCTAATTGTCTCACAGTAATACGATAAGATGATTTACTAAATCCATGTGCATCATCTTTTCTTAGTTCGGTATATCTCTTGACCAGATAGTCACGGGCTTCCTTTGTCATTACTGGCTTGAATGTCTTTGCATAATTGATATATCTGCTTAGTTGCTCGGCAGTGAACGGAGGATCTATAGCTGAATCTTGTTTCATATGTAAATCAACAATGTGTGAGGCCAATTCTGTGTCGATTTTCTCGTTGCAATCATCCAAGATCACGAAAAATAGATCAAATCTTGACATAATGGGGGCAGTCATATTTAAATTGGATCTTAAAGTTAATTTTCTGTTATATCTTCCACCAATTGGATTAGCGGCAGCGAGGATAGAAGTTCTAGCATTAAGAGTGGCGTGGATACCTGCCTTCGCTATCGAAATGGTTTGTTGTTCCATTGCTTCATGAATAGCCACTTGGTCGCCAATATCCATTTTATCGAATTCATCAATACAACATATACCATTATCTGCCAACATTAATGCACCAGCTTCAATGGTGAAATCACCACCTTCTTCGTCTTTGACCACGGCAGCGGTTAGACCAGCAGCTGAAGATGCTTTTCCAGATGTATAAACAGCTCTTGGTGAAAAATTGCAGACGTACTTTAAAAATTGAGACTTTGATGTGGATGGATCTCCAACGACACATATATTTATGTCACCTCTTAACTTAATTCCTTCCACCGTTGTTTTGTGAACACCACCTAACAACTGTAACAGGATTCCTTTCTTTATAGTCTCATGGCCGAAAACTGCTGGGGCAATAGACCTTACCAGCTTGTCATATATGTGTTCATCCTTGACCATTTCCTTTAGTTCATTGATTTCATCTGAGTCAAGCCTCGTCAGGAAAATTTCCTGATCTGTTTCAGTGGCCATTTCGTAACTGTGGTAATTTCTTAGATTAATGTAATCAAATTTTGAGTTCGGATCCTGTTCATTTTCACTTATTTTGCCTCCGTTTGCACTTGTACCAACATTCTCAACATGACAGGCCAAAAATGAAATTTTATATGTCAAATCACGTACACCAAGCGATCTGAGACCGGAAACACCTGTATTTAGACCCTCTGTTGTTCTTGAAATACCTCTAGTATCAGGAGTAGAAGTTGCCTTTACACCAGGTAGACCCAATTGACTTACATCAGGTACTACGATTTCTGTTCCAATAAATTTACATCTATCACCCGGTTTGGCTTTTTCCACACAATCACCACGTAAAATGATGTCAATTGTTCTTGGCATTGATCCTGTAGGTATTTCATTAGAGTTCTCTTGTATCCTAACCTTTTGCCAATCCAAAAATTTAGATCTACTGACATTTAGTGACCAAAATGATTGATTCTCACATGTTGGATTCGGACAACTGGTAGGCTCAGTATACTTAAAAACTTGTTCCACATTATCCACAATTGCACGACACAGATCACAGGTAAAACTTGCTTTATACAACTCTGGTCTAATTTCTGATGATCTTGTGACGGTACCTGATATTGCCATCAACGATCCTATCTTGTTGGCTCTGATATCTCGGATTCTATGAACAGTTGGTAAATTCAGAAAACTAATTTGAAGCACTCTTTCGACCTGGTCAGGATTCGCAGCAGTTGTAGAAGCTGCAGTACTTCCCACAGTTGCCCCTTGTGAATCTGGAAAGCTTGATGGAACATTCTGTGAACTTCTCTGCTGGGAATCGTTTTGGGATTGTTGCGAGGGTAAAACCGAATCCGAAGTTAGCAAAAGACCAGGAGCATATTTTTTCACAACATTTCTCAGCCCTGTCAGTAAGTAAGGTAAAAATCTATAATATTGTTGCAAGATTGCCAACGCCAATGCACCTTCTTCTACCTTGGCCAAATGCTTGTAATCAACATAAATCGTGCTTAGTTCATACCATCTCATGTATTCTATTTGGACGCGATAAACTTTTTCTAACTCTCCTGTTTCATCGTTAAATGAACTGAATTCCTCAAGAAACTGTTCAAATGCTTCTCTTACTGTTTCACCTGTTTTATCGTCGACCTTCTTGATTGCATTAAGGTTCTTTTGTCTTATACCGGTTAAAGGAGCAACATCCTGAGATTCATTCTCTACCAATTGCCTTTGTGATTCTGAATCAGTACCGGATCTCATGTTTGCATTGCTTGATAGGTTGCTCATCATAAAATTAGCGCCTCTAGAAGATGACGGAAACTGTGGTGTTCGGTTTCCCACAGAGTTATCATCGAATTGTGAACTACCAAACGCACCTTCACTCGACAGTGGCTGCGATGAATTATTTCCATTATGGAATGGACTTGAAGGGGCAGACATTGCTGGGTTCTAGGGAAAGCCTTTTTTACCTTCTTGATTTGTTCTATTTTGTCTTGTTTCCAATAAGTTGATTTTGAAGATATCAACCTAATGACCAACTTTTAAGATCGATGTTTTTTTTCAATGAAAACATTAACTTTACCTAAATAGGAAAACAAATGAAGCTTTATCAAAACGTAAGAGTGAATATTATTGAATGGTTCCTCACGCTAGGTTTACATCAGCTTCCCACAAACGCTCCTTTTACTAATAGGTAAAATTATGGGTATTGTCTATAGTATATCTGGTGCATATACTTCGGATTAGGTTGGCTGTATGTGACAAAGCTTTTCTTTCCACTTCGTCGAAGAAAATCGTGTAAATAGAACCATTGAAATAAAATATAACCTATATAATTAATAATAAACAGAAATTTGTTGTTACAACGAATTCCATGATAAGAGAAAAATTAGTGGAATTCGTGAGAGTAAAGAGGAGGAAAATATATGACCACAAAAGTAGTACTTGGACGGGCCCATTCATAACATAAATGATGCTAAGTGTAGGGGGTATGACAACCGAAATAAAGATCAGGAAAAAAAAATTCAATTACATTAGTTTTCATATCTGTATGTGAAGTTGAAGAAATTGAGAAACTGTTGTGTTTCTCTGAAGTGTCTTTCGGCTAAGGCATAGTCATCCATTTGCCTCTCCAGTGTTGAATTAATTTTTGGAGCATTTGCCTCTTTTTGCGGTTTATTTTCGTTATTCATGTCATATCCACCTTGCTCTGCATCTAAGGGTGGAATCCAATTGTCATCAATATTCTGCGGAAGCACAGAAAATTGTATATCTTTATTCAATATTGTGTTTTCATGGGATGATTGTGATGAAATAGAATTTATTGAGTCCAAGGCCGCATCTTCCACGGGAGATTGGTCTACGGAGAAATATTGTTCATCTAGAGAAGCTTCTATGCTATTTCTTCCATAAGAAGAAGCGACCGGAAGTGGTTCAGCTCTTGGAAGAGTTTGAGATTGTATTTGGGACGATATTGGAGAATGAGTGTGTACATGAGCATGAGTACCACAGGGCCCACTATGACCACATCCTTTTTCAAATTTCTCTGCTGGTTTGACCAAAGTCTTTTCAGAAGAAGCTGGGCTAGAATTACTATACTCATCTGCTACAATCTGCATTGCCTCTAAGGCATCTTTATTCAAAAATATCTTCGGTTCTACAACACTATCCTGAGTAGAAATGAAACGAGAATGGCCTGTAGAAGTTTTGATCATCTTAAGCTTACCACACCTTCTAGAATTTTTTAACGTTCCTCTAAAACCCTCAGGGATAGCCTCGCATTCAGCGCCCTCGATGTGTTTTTCGATCCACTCGTTGGTATTTGAAAAGTATTTACCACACTGGCCACAGTGACCACCAGATTTATGACGATCGGTGGTTTTCACATTGGCAGGATAGATAAAATGCCTTGACCGAAGGTGCGTCTTATAGGTATCTCTTCTAGAAAATCCACCGGTGGAGTGGCAGCGTTGTTCTGGAGGGCAATTTTTGTCAAAGAACGGGCAGTGATAAGCTTTTTCAACAGCATGCTTTTTTATATGCCTAGTCAAATAACCTCTTATCTTGAATTCTGCGTCACAGTAGTGGCAAACAAACTTCTTTTCTGACGACTCGTTTGTAGCAGAAGTTGGAGTATCTGAAGGAAGAAGTGCTTGCTCTTGTGATTTCACAGCTAAATCGTTGTTGGACTTAGGTGAAATAGGCTCTTCTTCGCGGATAGTTTTCGCATTCGAATCTCCAGCTACGTTTAACTTCCACTCGATTTGTCCTTCAGGTGTTCTAGACATTGACATAGGGCTTTGTAAGCCTTCAATAGATAACGAACATGGCACAATAGACGAGTTGAACCCCAGCCTATTGTCAACGTTGTTGCGAGCTGGGAACAGTGAGGTCTCCCACCCTAAATTCTCAAACGAATCATCTTGTGTGTCATTTGAGAGTTTGATCTCGGATGATTCTCGCTGGTCCCCCGATTTAATCGTTTCATCAGCACTTCCAAGGAGTTTCTTACATTCAACCGTCCGTACTTCGCTGTTATTTTTATCGCTGTTATTCTCACATTCTTCCGCAAGACGACCGGTAACTTGTTCAGCAACAGACTCGAACCACTTAACCAGTTGGGTGGAAAAACGTTTTATAATGGAACTTCCAGTATCCAATAATTGCACAAATGGCATGACGAACGAGCGTGGTTGCTACTTAATGCTTCTACCGGTTGATAATTTGCACCTATCCTTTCTTATGACAACTTTTAGTCTTGTAGGTTAATATTTTAGCCTTTTAAGCAAACAATTAGTGTATTGACTTAGAGTCAAGATTGATTGTCAAAAATGTCTCTAGCCTTGGAGAAAAAAAAAAATAATAAAAAAGATAAAAAACCGCTTTTTCTACCTTTTTCTTTTCGTGAGATAATTTTTCGTTAATAATTACTGTAGGGTAATAGTAGCTAGATTCCAAGAAGAGAATATTATATATCCCGTTATGAACATTTAAGTCACATGTACGATCGGTTAGAATTACATGTCGATAGGGCTATAAGAAGTGGTATTTGGTCATTAAGATTACTGTTGTTTTTAGCATTATTTTTAAAATTCTGCATCTTAATTGTAAACTCGATGGTCTTTTAGTTCAGCAAGTTAAGCGTTGGTGGGTTCTTTAGTATTTTTATTATGATAAACTTGCCGGTCGAGTTCAGATTCAGAACCCTCGCCGATTTCTTCAAGCTCGTAGAACTGTTCAGATAGATCTTTCGCCCTCTGTTTATAGCGATAATAGTTGTAATAACAAACATCTAAGAAAATTATTAGCATTCCAATCCAATTGTAAAGATTTAGAGATTCGTGGAACACAGCAATCCCGAGAAATACAGACAAGAGTTCCTTTACAATACCGCTGATGCTTAACGTCAATACTGGGGCCAGCTGCAAAATTCCAAACTCACAAGTAGTTAGTAAAAACACCATCATACTTGGTAAGGCAGCTAGTACAGCGCCACGCAGCAATGATATTAATCTAGAATGTCCCGGCCAGTCCATCAAGGTCGTGTGCCAAATATCTGGTATAGGACGTTCGAATATAAAAGAGGTGCTGAGAAGACATAGAGCCATTGGAAGGGATAATTGAAGCATTAATATAGCAGGGTCTTTTTTCGACGGTTTCGTTGGAGGAGCGTTTAATTCTTCATCTTCCACAGGAACAAAGACTGTGTTATTACTGTGGTTCAAAACAACCTGAGCATAAACCCACCTAAATCCGCCTAACGCACTGCTCAGTACCACCATAATTACACCTATACTATACATGAAATGAGACTGTTCCGAACCATCTTTTTCGCCTGATAAACTCACCGGTGTATACCCCATGCACACCACACCGACGAACATCATCGCCACAATCAGAAAAAGCCTCCAATCTGCCTTCTCCAGCCTAAGAATACAACCGAAAAATAGTACAAATGCAATCGTAGAGGCCTTTATAATAGTATAAACGGCGTATGGAACATATTTGAATGATATATTCCCAAATCCAATGTCACCAGCCGTGGCAATTGCTGTTGGTATAATATACTTTATAAAATAGCCATAATCCCCAGAATTCAAATTATCTCGTGTATACAGCCCCTTTAGTTTCAAGTACACTGTACATATCAGCCAGATTAATATCTGATGGCAACCAGTTACAAATAATGGATATGGAACGTGCAATTCTCGCGTTGGATCAAACATCCATTTATTGTACATCGTCAAAAATATAGCTGCAATGTACATCCCACAGATAAACAAAAGGAGCTTCGCTGTTGATCGGTCCATGATCAAAACAATATGTCACCTTAACAATTCTACTCGCAAAGCACGGCCACTCTTCCTTGCTGTTCCTTCATTCTTCGTGCTCATATGTTTCCTTACTTTCTTTCCTCATCTACTTTATGCAAACATGTCTATTTTGGCACGTGATCATTAATCCCTCGATCATTCCTGCATGTTTTGCAACCGCAACTATACAAAAATAGATACTCATACAAAGACAGATTTGATACAGTGTCGGGTCGCCATGCCGTAAATGTCGATACGTCCATATCACCTATTATTGATAAAGGCATCGTCCTTCCGCCAGCCCCGCCAGCCCTTAATTGTTGTATCTCCGTTTTGGCTGACTTCTCTTCGCAGTCACAACTCCATCCCGAGTGCCCCCAAAATGCTTTTAGACAGACTCAAGGCATTTACTGTAGGACCCTGTTGAGAACATGAGTAGTCACCATTATTGTCCCTTCAGTCCCTCTCCAACTTGCTTGCCATCGCTCTTGTGATACTAATAAAATTCGAGGAAACAGTCAGTGCTGTCACGTGAACACGGGCGAGAACTGCCCGGTACAATTCAATTGCACTCACTAGCTGGATAAAAAGAAAGGTGCGTGGAATTTAATGAGATAAAGGCGTGGCAGTAGAAAAACTCTCGCTAAATTGCCTTAACGTTCAAAGGGTTGGATGGAGATGATGTATATAAACCTGGGCACATCAATTGATCTGAAAGATAGGGGTTGCCTCCACATCAATGTATGAGTAGATTCATTTGTAAATGAATGAATTGAGTAGTTATTGAGATTACCTATAGCTCTTTCTAAGTGCTTGTGATAGGACAAAAAGGTGGTGATACTGGTAATACCAGTTATAGGAACTCATAGTATAGTCATTGTAGTCAAAAAAAGGTTGATTTTATGAGCGGGGTGAAAAGGCGAGGTAGTTCAGCTGCATCGCTTCGTATGGAGATGAATGATGCAGAGAGGCACGGCTCCAGTTCGGGGGCAGATATGTGGATGGATACTATTCCAGGATCGCAACCTGTGACGCCAGGATTTGAATTGACAATAAATCCTATGGATTTGCCACCTCCAACGGAAGCAATTAGTAAGGAGAAAATCAGAGGAGGAGGTCAAGACTTTTCTGTGGAAGAACATGAATTGGTTTTTACAACAGATGGACATGGAGTGGGTAATGTTCGGACAAGAGACAATGCTGCGTTAAACAATGAAGGATTGGAGTTGAGTGATTATGACGATAGTTGTGATAACTTGCGGTTGAACTGGAAAGATCCACCGAAGAATAAGTATAGAATCCTTGCATGTTGTATTTGGACGTTTACGGGCGGATTGTCTGATGGTGCGCCTGGTGCTTTGCTTCCAAGCATCGAGAGCTATTATGATATCTCATACGCCATTGTGTCTATGATTTGGTTTAGTTGCGCCGTGGGATATATCGTCATTGCAGTAAGTACACACCTGTTATTGAAAAAACTTCCAAAGCATCAATTGTCAACGTTAGGTATTGTATTTCAACTTATTATGAATTCTCTTGTATGCTCTGGTACTGTGTTTCCAGTTATCTGTGTTGGATTTTTCTTCAATGGGATGGGTTTGGCTTTGGGCTTGACTCAATACAATGTTTTCTTGTCAAGTTTCTCCAATGCCAGTACGTGTCTTGGCTTTTTGCACGGATCTTACGGTATTGGTGCCCTTGTAGCTCCGCTAGTTGCGCAATCTATGTTGAACAATGGGAGTCCATGGTATAGATATTACTTTCTTTTGCTCGGTATGTGTATTGTCAATTTCTTCTTTGTTTATTGGGCATACTATGATACCTCGAAAGATTTAGCTCAATTTGAAGAAGCTGAGGCCCAGAGAATCGAGATGGAGAAGCTTCAATCTCAAAGAGAAAAAGGAGACGGTTATAAAGAGTCGTCTGAAATTGTAGCGGCTATCAAAGATTACAGGACATGGCTCTTATGTGGTTTCGTATTCTTTTATCAGGGAAGCGAAGTTTCGATAGGTGGTTGGATTGTCAGTTTCCTTTTAAATGAACGTGATGGTAATGAAAAGTATACTGGTTATGTGGCATCGGGCTATTGGGGCGGGTTAACTTTTGGACGGTTTGCCCTTACGACACTTCTGCATAATAAAATAGGCGGAAGAAGATCCATTTTATTATTGACTGAAGCTATGGCTGCCTTGCTACTCATAGCTTGGTTAGTAAAAAATATTTATGTTTCTGCAACTTGCTCAGCTTTAACCGGTCTTTTTATAGGCCCCATTTACCCCCTAATGGTGGCTCTTATTTCTAATCCTATCATTCTGCCTAGGAGGATCCTATCCTCCTCCTTATTAATAATGACATCTATGGGGTCTTCAGGTGGTGCAATCGTACCGCTACTCGTTGGTATTATTTCTGACGTTTCTGGTACCTGGGTTCTATTTCCAATTGTAATAGCTCTGTTGCAGTTAATGATTTTATGCTGGCTACTTCTACCTAATGCTGAAAAGAGCAACAAAAAGCGTACCTTTTTTGGTCGTGAATTTTAAAATAAGTGATTGACTCTAACTGATTTTAAATGAGTGGGTGGTTTCTGTGGAGTTTTCTCCCAATGCCTGCCTGATGACTATTCAAAGTGTATTGATTTAGTATTTACATGGTTGTACGTAACAATAAAATCATGTCTAGCTAGATAGCAACAGATTATTTTAAAAAGCCTGGAACGAAGTATGTTACACGACATAACTTACGACCTGAATTAATCTTTCTTATATTCATAGTGCCAGACCTTATTTGGAGGAAATTCAGAGGGAACCCTTAGTTCTAATGGGAAAGTCTTTTCAGACTCTTTTTGAGCAGCAAGCTGATATAATTCCGGATCAACCTGTTCCAACAATGACATGGCATTCTCAATGCTTTGGTATTGTTGTTTCAACAATTCTGCTCGTTTCTCTCTTAGCTCCTTTTGATATTGAGACCAACATGCCTGAATCATGTCATGCTTGATCAAATCTTCACGGGAAAGCTTAAGAAGTTTAGGTTGCTTCCTGCTCGCTGAGAGAACTGACAGCTGTGTAACAACTCTTTGTGTTTGAGCGTTCAGACCACCTTTTGATTTGGTTCTTTTGCCACGTACAAAAATAAAGGAAGGTTGTGAGACCTTTGAAAGGTTTCGGCAAGTAGTAGAGGTAGTTAGCATTGTGGATATTGCTCGATTTCAAATATCTTCAAAGTATTGGTACACACTATTTAAGAATATGTTCTTCAGTAACCATATTCAAAATTTTTCCACTTCAGCTAAAAATCTAAATTTAATTACCCGACCTTAAATAGGAGCTAGTTTAATAATTTTTAAAAATCTGACACTGCATGAGTATCAAGATTACGAACCATGTTTTCTCTTTTCAAACCTATTTCCTAAACTAATAATTGTACAAGTTGCTTGATACTAGAATAATTTTGTTTGGAGCATCGAGACATCCCCCAAATTAGAATTATCTTTGCGTTCTTTTTTAAAAACCAAAAAAAAAAAATAAGTATAAGCTACAAGTTCGGAATTTAACTTAACAATGCAAGACCGTCAAGGCGCTAAAAATTTATTGGTATCCACATTGAAATATTTTTGAGATTTATAAGCCTAATTCCTTGACAAAAATTTGATTTTTATTTGAATGAATTTAATTTCTCGAGTGAATATCAGAGCGAGTAGTCTTATCATGGCTCTGCCCGTAGTTTTCCCGAGTTTGAGGAACAGGGTATGTCTCTTAAAAGAATGTGATCTATAGCAGCATATTCGAAAGACATCAAAAGCATGATAAAATAACTGCCACTATGAATTCATTTCAGCATTTTACTGTAATTGAACTAGTCTTGTTTTTTAGGTCTCAATGGTTGAAATGCACTTAATGGTACTTGTTTAGAATCGCCAGGTTGTAGTTCCCCAGAATTTGATAAAATTTCAACGTCAATCAGCGAGTCTGGAATTTTTTCACCACCCTCTGTATTTGAATTTTTAATATTGGGGATTGAGAATGAAGGGGAGTTGTTGCCATCCGAAACAACATCGAGTTTATAATCCTTCTCAATAATCTCAGTATTTTTTCCTTGGACTAAAGAACCGGGTGGGGGACCAACAGTTCGCCTGAAATGACCAAGCATGCTTGTACCTTGGTCGCTCTCTCTGAAGGCTTTTTTTTTCTCGTTAGATCCCCAGAACCATAGTATGCTCTTATGCTTATGCTTGTTGCTCTTCTTCTTTTCTCTTGGTAGCGCCTGTGCTACAAATGTTTCTAACGGATCCATCTTGAATTGCGGAGGAGCATGCATAGAAACTTCATGCGAACCTTTAGGATTCGCACTATCATTGAAGACTGTTTCGCTCGTTCTTTGTTTCTCTCGTATTTCTCTGGCGCTTTTCTTCGCTTTATTTAAAAGATATTCGTTGGTGATCGTAGATCTCTCGGTCATATTTCGCTCATGCCGATCAGAACCTACTTTATCTCTAACAGATTGTGTAGTGGGTGATGAAGAGCTCCAGGCAAAATTGATGTTCGGACCATTTCCCATTCCAACCTGCATGTTAGAGTTTGTGTCCGGCTCTTGAGCGTACCACTTCTCGATTTCCATTGCACAATCATTTTCAATCGCTGATTCCCGAAATTTAGTCCAAATTTTGGTATTAAGGGGACGATTGGAGAGTAATTGAAACATTCTTTTCCTGCCATATTCACAATTATCCAGAAGTTCATAAAGGCTCGAAGGATCTCTTCTACATTCCCGGTGTTTTATATCAGGCACTTTGGTATCTGTTGACTGTTTCCTTTCTATCAGTTCTAAGAGCAAGTCAGTTGTTTTTTGTTCCTTGAAGTTTTCATGCCTGTTTGGATCTTCTGGGAGTTTTTGCAATTGAATGTGCGTGCTGTCGAGGTTATCCGATAAGCGCCTCTGTTCACCACTATAACATACCTTGTCCTTACTTGTCTCTACTAGCAGACTGTTTGTTCGGGCACTGGATAATAAGTGATCCTGTCGTACATCTTCGTCGTAAGCTAAGGGTAAATCCATCACCCAACACTCGTATGTCTTTGAATTGCGACGTTTATAAAGTAGTTTTACCTATTTTTATAATTTATTCTCTATTTTCCGTAAATATTACCGGACTGAAAAACGTTCTTTCTGATAAAACAACTAACAGACTGTTTGAAGGGACACATCAATTCTCCAATCACTTCACCTCTCTATGCTACAGTATAAAATCCCACAGTTCCCAGAGTATACTATTTATATTGAAAAGTTTTCTCACGTCAAGAATGTCGCTGAGCTACGATCCCAACTAGCCCATTTGCCATTTGCATATATCGATGCGAGAACCATACTTTCTTTAGAACAACTTACAAGCGCTGTCTACAAGGCAATTTTGGAAACTGAATATAATAGGATGAGAACACGCAATATTCACTCCGAATGCATTTTGTCACTCTCCCCTAGTTCTAATATAGGTGATGCTTTGAAAAGATTTGGCATCAAAGAAAGTTCTGATGAACTAGTTGTCGTTAAGATCGTCAAAAACATGGATACTATCAAATCTCTTGATGGTTTGTGCCAAGTTGAAGCAGATTCGGTACCTGTAAGTGACGAGCAATTCAAATTGACATCAGATATAAGCGTTATTAAAAAGGTATGTTACTTGTCCACCATTTTTTGGGCTTAATAATAAAGACTAATTCAATATCGAACCTCCTACTAACTTATGCAATTCTACTCTTCTTACAGAACTATAAATTGGATCAATCCAAAGACATGTCAATCGATGAGCTGTCAGATGCGTTGGTATGTGCAATTCAATTAAGAGGTTTGTAATTCCTCTTGTATAATGCAACCCAGCCCCATGAAAGCTTCGGTTAGCATCCTATCATAGATGAGATCTGATCTGAATCCAGATGCAATATATTCTTTTTTATTTTTTAGATTTTTAATAAATGGATCATCGTATTGGGATTCCATCAAATCATATCTCTTATGCAAATCTCTATCCCCATTAAATGGTGTGAAGGGTACATTTTCTTTCCTTTTCATTCTACCATTGGTCATCTTCATGTATGGGTTATTTCGTAAGACTTTGTTCAATTCTTCTAGCTTTCTCCTCGCAGAGGACTTCTTTAGTTTGACAGTTTTCTTGACGCTCTCTATGACTTCCTCCGCATTGTCATGTACTGATAACTGATTTACAATTTCTCTTTTTGCCCATACCCTATTGGCTCTCTCTTCCTCCTCTATCTGCTTCTCCAGCAGTCTTTTCTTTAGCTTCATTTCTTTTTCGAATTTTTGTCTCTCTTCATAGTTAGCAACATCCTGTTTGCTACGTTCCAAGTTTGCAAGAATTAGCTGCTTGTTCAACTCTTCGTATGTACGCAACCTATCCTCAGTTTTCTCCATGTCGATTCCATGATCTAGATTGTATATGATATCTTCAACTTCTTCCAAGTACTTATTGTAAGATTCTAGATCGTTGTCGAAATCATCTATCGTCTTATTGAAAACATTGAACACTCTCTTTCTTATGTCAACTTCCTTTTCCACTCCAACATCATCAAAAATTTGGGTTTTGAACTTATTCCTTCTTAAAATCTTATCACAGCCCTCATAGGGACACTGTGCAGGGCCTAAACTGAATATACGATCGACACAAGACTCACAAATCTTGTGATAGCATTCTGGATTTATTAGGAACTTCATATCAGGAGATAAATACCTATCCGTCTTGCAAATAGGACACATATCCTTTTTTTCGTCTTCATCCATATTGCTTATATGATTATGGTTGGTTCCTTGTTATTAAGAGTAGTTTATCTAGGGATGCAGGAATTCTTCACTTGTTGGTTAGTCTGATTACTTCATATGATTTCAAATATTTTCAAAAATTATATATGTATGATGGTATCTAATATCGACACATAAAAAAACTAAGAAGCAACGGTATTAAACAATTGAAAAGCCAGTATGCAACTAGCACGGCGACACTTCGTGAAATATTTTTACGCAGGCTAAAATTCAAAAGGAATCGTGTAGAGTATCATATATTTGGAGGGGTCATATGCGGCATTTGTTTCACAAGGACTGTAATCATAATCGCATTTTCTTGATCATGTTCACCTGGAAAACCGGCCAAATTGATGTACGGTTGAACTCAGGTATCTTCGTAACGTTTCTGTAAATTTCAGGCTGAATATTATTCTCGTCATTCGCCATGGAGCTCTTAAAAAGCTCGATAAAAAGGTCACTATTTTAAGCACTACGTTAGAAAATCCTTTTGAATCAAAATCTATTTGAGCTACGTTCCCTTCAGAAGTTTTCACACAATCCGCATCGCTAAAAGTAGAAATAGATACAACGTTTAAAGAGTTTTCTTGATTTATGTTGCATGACTTTCGAAGCAATGGACTTTGATGAGACCAATATTTGGTAAAATATGAAGGTGTCGATTCCAGGAGTATTTCTTCATTTTGGTTCTCAAAATAGTCCTTTCTAGAATTTTGATTCACGCTAGTGCTTTCACTTACCCGTATCCTTTCTTCGTTATCGTCTTGCTCTTTTCTCGCAATTTTGTCAGCTTCTTTTTCGAATTCTTTCAATCCTTTCCTCGTCAAATCAATATAAAATGTCATTAACATTATTACAAGACCGAACTTTTGTGATGAGCCAAAACCAATTTCCCACAAACAGTGGTAAATCGGTGATGAATTTTGGGTTGGAATCCAAAAGAAATTTAGTGCACTCGCTCCGAGGACTATAAGCATTACGTTTAAAAGTCCATATAAAAACACTTCTTTCCATCCTTTTCTGAGAATTGGATGGAGGTCGTCGTAAAATAAGAAATACTGATAGACACATTCGAAAAGTTCTTTAAAAGAGCAAGTGAAACTTTGAAAATTCTGAGAAAACATCTCGAACGTCATGTAGCATCCGAAAAGCTTATCGACTTCCGAGATTGTAAGAAATCCTGGGCCAGCAGCGATGTTATGGCAATTTTTTATCAAGGAATAATTGTCATCAGAAAATGTCATCAAATGATAGAGTGAAAAATAAACAGCTTTCCATTTTAAAGGAAGTAAAAGAATCCATTTGATATTCGTTATGGTACTGCTGAACGTAGAGTTGTCAGTTGATGGTGGGAGCAAATAATCCCTATTTGAGCTTGTTTCTCGAAACCCACCGGGTATTACTTCGTCTTCAGCGTGGCCATTTCCTCCCAACTCAGAGCCTACTCGATTTTTAATGTAATCATTTATGTGCTCTACTCTCTCCTTAGTATTTTTAATATCATACTTTATGCTTTTCAACAAGTCCTCAGCATGATAGTATTCGATGTCATTTTCCTGAGAAAGCGTATTTTTAAGCATAGACTGAGTATTCCTCACTTTTTCGGTGTTATATAAATTCCACTTGGAATTATTCCCTGAGTGTAGCATCTCGTTACAAGTTGCTCTTCTTTCATTCTCGATTTCACCAACTTGTCCCGTCCTGTCATCAATAAGACTTCCCATTGGACGGAAAAACATCATCTTTCGACGCAAATATTCATCTTTCAATGCAAGCTCGTCAAGTGGTCTCCATGATAATTCTACCTCAGAATCTTCTTCGGTGCTAGCATTTTCACTGCTATTGTCATAATTTTCCTTGTGTGCCTCTTTATCGTTTGCCAATACTTTAAAATCATAGTTTCTTTTCATGTCAGCAAACTTTCCCTGCTTGTTCGTAGTTGTACTTCTCGCCTCTCTCAATTGCTGTATCAATTCACTGAAGTTGAAGCTTTCTTCTTCTGTCTGAGTGCTGGTTTCTGATGATTTCATGGGCGGCTCTTCTGCCCTCAATTCAGAACTAAGAACTGGCATTGCACTCTCAGGCTTGGTCTCAAATCGTTCACCTCAACTTCTATCTGATAGCTTTTTAGAAAATTTATCTAAATACAGAACTAAGAACTGATCAGAATGCTGTCTACGATCCGTATTTTCTCTCTTTAGTTGTTTTCTTCATCTTATTGCCAATAAAATATTTTGTGTCACTAAATTACCATCAACCGGCCATAAGTGATAAACTGTATAAATAACGACATGTTTAGACGATTTAATTCCAACATTTCTATGGAGTATTTTTGCCAACCCAGGGTGGTTGTCTAGATGTAAATCGAAAAGATAATTGGTTATTCTTAGCAAACGTCATCACGTGAAGCTGATTTTTCGGCTTAGCTTTAAATATCCAAAGGTCCGAATGGTATTCAGATATATTTGGAACACATATTGATTTCACGAACGAACACTAGAGGAAAACAATTCCTCCTTTGAATATTGATTGGTGTATCATCACCAATTATATCTTTTTACATTTACATGAGGGCCGATCTTATTGGTAAAGGGAAATATCGTCAGTACTGGAGAAGTGACTATTTTGAAAAGGGAGTTTCACGAGCTTCTCCAAATGACTGGAAAATAGCATTGCTGTTGCAATTCAGTATCCTCATCATACTAGCATGGTTTTATTGGGGTTCTGAACGTGAAATATCAAGCGATGAAAAGGACATATGGATTGAAATCGAAAACGTTAATGTTGGAAACTTTTTCATTTCGAAGAATATGCCTCTACTCATACAAACTATGGCATATATTTCGAGGAAATTCTTCTTAGCTGTGGAGCACTGGAGAAAAATTAACGACTTTATGGTTGCAATGTTCATTTCTGATTTTTATAGGCTAATGAGAACTTCTAATGTTTCTACAGCTTTCAGCCTATTACTCGCAATTTTGTTGACACAGGTCACTCTTTTTCAAAGCCTTTATCACTCGCTTAATATGGATATTTATGCGTTTCAGAGTATATTGAGAATTGCAATTTTAATGAGGAAATGGCGTTGCACAAGGCAATTCAGTTTAGAGTGGTACAAGAATTTAATAGCAATATCTATTTTAGCTTGCTTTGTCTTGGGAGCCCAATTATCTGGAATTACTATTTGGCTCTGGTTATTAATCGTCTCTGCCAGATATTTTTGGTGTTTACTGGGAGACTTAAAAATATCTACTAAAGACATAATATGGCATTTTGGTTTCAGAGCTATTTTCTTCGTAATTCTTCCGCTATCGTCTCTTGTACTCTCTTATGACAGTCTTCTGCATTGTTTTACTACTTCAAACCGCGATTCCTCTTATCTATCACCGGGCTTCCAGCATTATATTCTGCATGAAAATATGGACCAACCAAAATTTATTTACTACGGTAGTACCGTAACAATGCGCCATCATGATTCATTCGGTGGTTTTTTAAGAGGACAGGATATTCCTTATCCCGGTTCTGATGAAAATTTGGTAACCGTTTCTCACGAAAATGATGAAGATAATGAGTGGATTATAGAGCATGTGAAACCTGGGATAGATGTAGAAGGCTCTGATGTAGTTGTAAAAAATTCGGAGTCAATTAAGCTGAGACATAAGAAAACAGGTAAATTGTTGAGGGCATCAGAAGAAAAACCTCCAATTTCAGAAAAAGAATATGACAAAAGGGTTTCAACAACGGGAGATTCTGAGTACCTTGGCAACTCGGATGAAACGTGGACAATTAATATTAGGTCACCGCACTCACTTCGGGAACCACTCACCCCTTTTGTCCATCTCTTCAGCCTTCGAAACAGGGGGAGGAATTGCGATTTGATTTCGCACTATATTCAGTTGGGTGAATGGGCTAAAAATGAACAGGAAGTTCTGTGTTTAGACCCTGCAACTGAGGACAAAACGCTCTTATACTTCCAGTCCTCATCTCGTTATGATCCAAGTTCAGAGAGAATTTTTGAATGGCCAGAGGCCGTGCCAAGATGGAAACTAATCGCAGAATATTTGTTTGTGCAATTTCAGATTAAAAACACCGTAAATTCGTCCATTAACGAGGAGAGCGAACTGACAAGCGCCTTGAACTTTTTATGGCCTATGAAATCATCAGATGGTAAAATTGAAATGGTGTTATGTGGAGCCGTATCAATATCCATCGTACTACACTCGCTTATTTCCATTTATTCCCTTCTAACTTATAACATCTTTGAAGAGAAACTCGTCAATCGACAAGTGGAAAACTTTGTTAAGGACGATATTAAAGCCGAGGCATTTTTAGCCTGGCTAATGTATTTTTACCTCTTCAATTCAGATGAAAAATTCTCTGCCGATAAGTATATACCATCCCTCACATTTGGATTAGTCTTAATGACTCAGTATTTGTTAATATAGTACATAAAATATAACATGCTAGTTGGAGTAGTTAGATTGGTTTATGCCCATCGTAAATTCGTTGATAACGGAAGTAACATTCTCTAGAAGTTTATCCTTTTTCTTGATAGCATCTATTTTTTCGTTCTCTACTTTTATCAACTGCCTTTGTAGGGAATCGATACGGCGAAGCTGCTCTTCAGCGGAAACATCTACGCCTGGCAATGAATCTATCAACGCCGTTATTTGTCGTGTTTTGAGTA
Source organism: Kluyveromyces aestuarii (assembly GCA_003707555.2). Taxonomy (NCBI): domain Eukaryota; kingdom Fungi; phylum Ascomycota; class Saccharomycetes; order Saccharomycetales; family Saccharomycetaceae; genus Kluyveromyces; species Kluyveromyces aestuarii. The sequence goes on from PPJO02000009.1 coordinate 74,726, forward strand.
TTATATCCGTAGTGAGCTCATCTATGTTCTTGTCGAACTCTGTGTCCTCTACAATGCTCGCTTGTGGGTCTGTCATTATTTCCTCCAATTCATTGCTTGCTTCAAAGCCGTGGTTTTTGTCAATATAATTAACAGCACCGCAGAACTGCTCAATCATCTGGTCTAGACAGATTTGAAGTTGGGTTAACCGGTCCGTCATGTTTTATCCACTCTTCTTGGCGAGAATCACGATTATTCGAATGGAGACTTCTCTCTCTGAAACTTTCATCATATCTTGAAAAAAAATGTTATCATGAGTTCACATTCAATTCATACTTCAACAAAATATTTCACGATCAGAAAGAATCCTTTAAAAATTAGTAACCTCAAAGAAACTAAAAGTATAAAGAGCTAGCCATGACAGAACAGGATCTTTACCTCCTTCTAGTAAGAAAGTTATCCTTGTATGATACTCTTCTAGAACAATTGCAAACGGGTTTCCAGAATGGCTTTAATCAATTAAGTAGGGCCAATTATTATAACAAGGACTCATTGAGGGGATCTTACGGTCAAGATTATTGGGACGAAACCTTTGTAGGAACCCGGTTTGTTAAAATTACTGTTACACACAAAATTGAGGAACTAGAATGCCCTGGATCTCCGGAAGAAGATACAGTAGATGAAAAGGAGCAGAGCGAGCAGGTGCGGAGGAGAAACGAAAGAAAGAAACTCGTTGAAAAAGTAAAGAAAGATCCACTATACATGTTTGGGGGATCACTTTCTGTCCCCGTTTCGTTAAGGCAGTCTCAATCCTCATTCAAAAGCACGATTCCAGTTATGTATCAATTGATAGAGCTTCGAGACGAAATATCTTCCTTGGTCGACAGACTTGAGCGAATGAGTTGACTATTGATTTATAAACATACAATAGATTAATATAAAACAACGAAGGGAGTGGGAAGTAAAAATAGTATTTATCTTATTATGCAAGTAACATCGATTGATAATGAATGACAATTAGTGGGAATGACTTGAAAATGCTAAACGAGTGAAACGCCTCGAAGAAAATCTTCGGGCTTTGGGAATTCAATTGGGTTTATAATGAATCACCGAGTTTCTGGCGAAAGAGAATTGACTTGAACAGCTTTCATCCATAGTGGAGCCAGCTTCACTAGGTTGTAAGTAACACAGAAGAACATCGTCTACTGATCTTCTTGTCGTTGGAGTATCTAAAAATTCGGATGTTTTAAGTATTGGAGTTAGGATAGAATCTGAATTCCTTTTCCCCGGACTTTTTGCTGGTGTTGATTTTGTTCTCACAATTTTCTCATTACTTAAGAGCATCGTTTCTAAAAGAGCGGCAGAGTTTTCTGGGGTTTCCCATTGGAACTTGTCGGCATTTGTCTTTTGTAAAACTGGAGTTGAAATTTGGGGCACTGATTGTTCTTCCAATAAAGTAGGAAATTGGTAGTTTTTCAAAAATTCGACATCTAGTTCACTTGAATCTGATTTGGAATATTTATGTTTTAAGTGGTTTTTCTCTAAAGATGTCAGTTTTGATAGCATGCGTGAGTTGGAATCGTTGAGCAAAGATGTGGCCATTGTTGACGTGGATCTAACACGAGTGTCGGAGTAGTTGCTTGATCCAACAGAAGATCTTTTATTTGACGAGCATCTTGATGTTCTTGGAGTATATGTCGAAGGGATCGCATCAGTGACAAAGGCCTTAACCAAAGGATCGTTTGATGGGCGTGTAGCTTTTTGCATTTTCATCTGAGACATTTCGACTATGCTCTGCTCTTGAGGATCAATTGTTGGCGAAAGCTGAGGAATATCAAATCCTGCACGAGAATCTGCATGTGAGACATGACTAAAATCAAAGGGAACAGAAATCTTGATTTTCGCGGCTTCTTCTTTTGAGGTTTTACTTTGAAACAATTTTAGCAGTCCCTTTCTTTTTCTCTTTGATTTGTGCATTTTAGATAATTTCATGTCGTATGCACTCGGGGGTAGCGGGGGTAGGTCAATGTGCTTTCTATTGCTAAGGACAGGTTTATCACTATTGATCAATATTACACCAAGTTGGTCCTCATTGTCGGTGTCTACCAGATTAGGAGCAGAAATACCATATAATTTTTGCTCATCATCATCTTCGTCTATCCAGATGGACTTCATCTGAGGTAGTGCCATCGTATGGGCGTCAATAGTTATTGCAACAGGATGATGTACTAGGAAGCGCTGATTTACACCTTCGAAATATAGCCTTATTTTATATATTGTCCATTCCATGCCGCTCCGGCTTTAACTTTTTGGCTACCTCTACGAGAGCAGAACAATTCCCGAATTAGGTAAAAAATGAACCTAACCAATTTGTTTTTTGTCAATCTTTTCTTCGTTTTTGGATAATTATTTTATTTTTTTGCAGGAAAATCCTAAGCAATTTTCGTGTAACGTGTAAGTGCGTTTCATGTGTCATTTCCGCATGCAGAACTCTTGACCCCATATGCTCTCTATGCCCTTAGATTGATCCTTTGAGCTTGCCGATATTGCAGAAAGCTGCGAAATGTCAGTATCGACCGAGATTGACAACCCGTTAAAAGAGTTTTCCAAAAAGTTCGAAAACTCCTCGACTATTGCCGATGTTTCACTTAGGTCTGTTAATTCCGTAGTTCTACGCAAGTCCAAACTGGGATTGACGTTTCCTTTGAATTTTTGTACTGTCTGTGCTTGTGGTATCTTTGGTCGAACACCTCTTCTAAAGTCCCGTTCAACTGCAAGGTTGCTATATCTAATAGCATCTAATTCTTCATTTGTCAAGGGTTGTGTGATGAAGGCGCTAGCTCTGTGACTCAAAATTGATCTTGCTTTTTGCCTGCGTGTTTCAGTAGTTGAGGGACCGTTTCCCATTCCTCTTCTTACACTTTTGCGCTTACTCGAATTCCTTTGGATTGTAGTCTTACCATTGCCGTTAGTTCGTGTTTCACCAGTTCCTGACTTCTTCAAAACTGAAGACCGTCTCAACTTCTGCAAATAACTCTTAATCTCGGTCATGTTTCAATTGCAAGCCTTTATGAAGATTTATTTATTGGTTTGTAGTTCAGCATGTACCACTGTAAGTCATATATTTCTCTTTTGCCGCAATCACTTTATTTTAAATAGTGGTTCCTTAAATTAGCCGCCAAAGGCGAAACAGGGTAATTTTTTAATTTTTTCAATAAAACATGGAAATTGATATCAAAATTAATACTTTGGGTCAAGAAGAAACATTTTAATGACAAAAAATGAAAAAATGATGACAGGCTATTAGGAAATATAGCTGCCAAACACCGTACAATGGCAAGCGGAAATATTTCATAAAATTAACTATAATTTTTGGACTATTAATTATATAATCCGATCTATGTTTTTTTGCGCTTGCTTGGTATAGTTTCAATGTCCTCCTGGTTCATCGGGTGCTCTCTTTTTACAATTTTCACTAATGGGTTATCAAGGAGCCCCTCCTCGTTCACCACATCTTCATTACCAACACAAATAACCTGCTTGTAACTCTTAGTTCTTAGCCTTCCATTTAGTAGCGCCAAACTGGCTAGCTCTCCCATTGCCTTCCCACATTTATCGTTGGGCAATCCAATGAAATTTAGTATGCTTGTAACGCTGACGATATTTCTGCACTCAAGCGGATTCATAGCTCCGCTGCTCATAATTATACCTCTGTTTCTACAACTTCTTATCACATTCTTAACGTTGTTGATAAATTGCCTCCTGGTCCTGGTATCTCTTAATGCATTAACGTACACTATTTCTACTTTTACACCTCGGCTAACACAACTTCCCATTGTCTTATGTTTCAAAATGAAAGGAAGCCGTTGGTCGTAGTGGAAAGTTAGTAGATCAATGTCAAGGTTTGATGTGGCAAGGACGAGACCCTTTCCGCTTATCGGAAGGGCTGCTACAATATCGTACGCCTGTGAAATTTTCGATAATGATTGTCCTTTTGAAGGATCATCAATAATTAATGTTATACGAGTGTATAGTTTAACTCCGGTAGCCTCGCATACATCCGAGAATAATGAAAGATCGATTGGGTTAATATCTTTCGATAATTGGGGAAACTTATCGTGATGATTGATGGTGAAGTTCAATGCCAAATGCGTGTAGCCTAGAGTGTGCAACATGGTGATTGTCGATTTCAATGATTGGATATCAGAGTTTGAAGGCGGACTGTCGAAGGACTGCTGCGGCCACGGCACATTCAAGTCGACTAGCATCGTTTGTTGCTATACCTTAGAATTATTTGACGTTGACTTTGAGTGATGGGATTAACTGCGATTAAGTTGAGCCATAGTGTGCGAAATAAATTTTTAGTTTTTTTCTTCTGCCACTCGTTGCCTGCAATGTGATACTCTGGAAAGAGAACATGTGCTCATCGAAGGCATACTTACTGTGAAGCACATCGGTACGATCCATTAATTTTGAAGGCAAGAATACTTTCTGTTCAGTAATTAAACATAGGTGTATTTTTTTTATTATGAATAAGGATCATTGAATAATGTAAAAGTTACAAACCTTATGTAAGGTAAAAAGGCCTAAAAATTGTAAAACAAAAATTTAATCTTTTCATCATAACAGCTTACGAGGAGATGTCACCATCAATATGCTCTTCTTGGTCATCTCCATCGGTATCAAGCTTAATTTCGGTGATAAATCCAGAATCTTCCGTTGACTCCTTCGTTGGGAGAACTGGATTCCCATCAGCATCCTGCTTGAACGGTAGAGAGCTCGATTTCTTGGTGCTATTCTTAGAACCGTCTTCCAAGAAATCTAGAGTAAGCAAATTATCAATTTGCTTATTTATGCTAGCCACATCAACACCATTTTGTCCTATAACAGGTAATTCTGCATTCTTGTCGAACATCCATTCTCTCCAGTTTGTGTCCGTATTATCACAAAGGTCAAACAAAATCATTTTGAGTAATGTAATGTGGTTATAAAACCACGAGACAGATCTGTTGATAAAAACCCTATAGTTTTCCATTTCCTTAACAGCGTGCAACAACGTAAAATCAGCAAAACCTCTTTTATCTCTTGACTTGTCTCTCCAAAACTCAAACAAGGCAAAAAGAGCTTTTCTCCGTTGCCAGGTCCGTTTAGATTCTCTTAATTTCAACCCAAGACTGACCAACCTATTCTCCCAACGGAACTCCATTAGGAAATACTCGAGCGAATTCACATAACGTTCCGTTAAGATGACGTTAGAAAGGACCTGACATGCCATTGCTGTTTCTATGTCAACATCAGGTTTTAAGAAGTAGGCATTAATTCTGTCTTGCCTTGTGATTTCTGCATAGTCCTCTTCATTCATTGTGAGCTTAATTAGTTCTTCTTCCTTGTGTCTGAATTTTAAATCGAGATATTGACCAGCGGTTATGGGTACATTAGAACTTTTCTCATAGAAAAAACCCTGACGACAATACAATTCAACGGGCGAAGACATCAAAAGCGATGCAGCATTTTCCTGAGATTGATTATTGGAACTTGGTCTTCCTCGATTGTCTTTTTTCTCCGGTAACATTGGAATCAGCTTGCTCATTTCTCGACGATCATCATTAGTCAACATTCTTCTTTTTTTTATAGGCTCAACGGTAGTGCCCAGGGTTGTTATTGAAAAAGGTGCAGATTTTATCTTTGTTTGCTGCAGTTCAACTGAAGTTTCTCTACTTGCAGAATCTTCTAAAGGACGTTTGCTTTGAAGCACTGTGTTGGACTCATCACCTTCGCTATTGGCTTCATCATTATTGAGTATAGACATGATGCCAATTTTACGTGTACTCTGTATATCCGAACTCAAAGAAGCAGCTGATTCATCGCTTGGTGATTTGGGCGCTACAGATACTTCCTCTTTTTTGGCTATCTCATCCAAGCTCTTCTCTTTGTGACCGTTTACAAGCATAGACTGTGTCACTTCATCACTTTTAGAATTCACATCCCCTTCCTTTGAAGTTGAACTACTTTCTTCTTCCGGTTCTTTTACATGCAAATCCAGGGAAGAGCTTGGTGAGTTTTGTGCTAATTGTTGGGGTGTTGGTGTTTGAACTCTAGAAGACGAATCTGAAGGCTGTGAGAGAGAGAACGGTACGTGTGCCAGTGGGCTTTGTGTTGAGGATTTTCCGGATATATTGTATTTTCCCAATGGAACACCAAGTTCAATATGGGATGAAGTCATCCGTTTCCTTCTTTCTTCCTGCTTCATTGCCATTAGGAGTTCCTTATTTAGTTCCATAAATGTTTTTGTCGCGTTACGATCACTATATTTCATGGTCACTAACATGCGCTCTCTCTCATCTCTTCTACGCTCAATCTCCCTTTGCTTTCTCTCAGTCGAATCATCTGATTCACCACCCGATTGCTTTTGTTCGTCGGTGTTATATCCGTCATCTCCTAATTCCATCTCCTCGTGAGTATCATCTTCAGAAGGAGGGGCTACTGAAGAGAGGTCTGATTGATCTTCGTAGACATGCTCAGTCGCTCTTTTCGATCTCAAGGATTTTCTCCTGGACAAAACTTTTGCAGTAGGTTCACGATCTTTCAGAGAGTCCTCTGTGTTTGCTTCCAGTGGAACATCAGCTGAAACAGTTTCTCCTGTTTCACTAATTTCCGAAATCGGAAAGGCACTCCCATGTTCATCGGCCTCAGTGGAACTATGAAGTTTTTGCTGCTGCATAGCCAAGAGTTGCTGTTCCTGCCACTTCCTCTTTTTAGATGGTCTACCTCGACGTTTTTTCGGCTCTTGTGGATACTGCATCTTGGCTGGTACCTGAACAACTTCCTGTTGCATTTGGTTGTTGATACGGCTCGTGCCATTACTCTCATGGGGATCCTGGAAAAACCTTTTTGATTTCGAAATATCCACATTTCCAAATGGCAATTGCGCTTTCAATTCCCCATTCAGCAGCAGTGAACTTGGCTTTTTAGGAGGCCTACCAGGACCTCGTTGAGTGGTAATATGACCGTTTTGAGTAACTGAAAGGGGTCCGTTCGGATCTGTTAAAAATCTGTTGATTTTACTTATTTCTTTGGTAAGAGAATTAATAGCTGTATCAGAATTTGCCTGGTTTTTTAGCAAATCTTCAAACTTTGTTTCCATGACTTGTTGATTGTGTATTAAGTTCCTCACAGTATGTGCCAACGATTCGATCGATTTGTGCAAAATCTCATCTGAATTTGGCAATATGGAAAATATCTCCTCCATTTTACCCTCCAAGTTCCTGATGGTCTCTGACTGTAATTTTAATTCTCTTTCAATTATTTGTTCAGTCATGTTTCCCGTACTTGTTACAGTACCTGAAGCATCCAAATGGCTCGTGTTCGGAGGGGTCATCGCTACCTCTTCGCCAGCCTCCATTTCCAGCAGAACAACTCAACTTTTTTAGTTTATCCTTTAAATCTGAATAATGCGGATAGTAACCTTCCTGCAGAATCTACAAACCTGTGGTGAGGATGTATCGTTCACTGTCGCCTTGGGTCTTTCAAATCAAATATGTGAGAAAATTGATTGAAAAATTGTCGCTAATAACAAAAAAATCATATAAAAAAAAAGCCAAAAAAAAAAAATTTAAAAAAAAACAACCATTTTCCTCCCAATCTGTTCTGCCATTATTTAGATTATATTAATCACAGCTTTCCATCTCCTTTCCGCCAAATTTTTGGTGGAGTCCAATTTTAATTAAAGTCTTAATACCAGCAATATAATTGCCGCTTTTTTTTTAATACTATCTAATTGAGCCTTAAGTCTTGTTCATAGAATTACGCAAGGCAACATCGTTCAAAAATTACAGATATGAGTGTTCATTGCATTGGTGATGGTTTTCGTGAGGTGTCAGTCTACACACTCTTCATGGACTCTGTCTACGAAGTTTCTATTTTAAAGAAGAACAAAAGAGAAATTACTCATGTGCCTTAAAGAAAAGCCTAGTAAATTTTAGAGCCTTACTTAATATAGCGCTGTTCACATCGTAGTTTAAACTAATAATGTGTTTACTCTTTAAGCCTTTAAACTAGCTAGAACGGGATCGTAGTGCCTGGCGCAATAGGCAATGAGACAGAGAATATTCCCGATTACTGTCTGCTGTCTTGGTGGACGCAGGCCAGCATTTGCTACAGGGATGATCCCCGATGCTCGCTGTACTGGATAGAAGAAGAAAAAAAGAAGCGATCGGATTCGGTATCCTGCGAAAACCAATCAATGCCAGGCGTCAAAAAAACTACCTTCATTCTGTACTTTCGAAATTAAATTTTTACATAATCTATCAGGAAATCAAAAAGGAAAATTTGGCACGGACATGGGGAAATTCAGTTAGGCCCGCGGTAACATATCAATTTCGCTAAAATTGTTAGAATAAGGAAAAGTTTTCATAAAAAGCTTAGCGTTGGCGTGCATCACCCTGCTCAGAACGTCTTTGATTCAGTTCTAACCTGAGTTTGACTAATTTTTGAATTGTAGCATTGATCTTGCAAGCTGATGATGGAAGTTGAAGCTTCTCGCAAAGCGAAACAATGTAACCGTTGATATAGTCAATTTCAGTCTGTCTTAAGTTTACTACATCCTGTCTCATAGAGGAAGAGTTATCTCCATTAACTTGACAGCCCATTTGTAAGGTTACTTTAACCATTCTTTCGAGACTTAGTCTGTTTGCAACGTCTAGGTCGGGTAATTCATCGTTGCCTTCACTAATTTGGGCGTACTGAAACAAAGGTTTGAAAGCATATTGGAATACATCGAGGGCCTCTGAGATTATATCAGTGAAGATAGGTTTGGCAATGGAATCAAGCTCACCGTTTATACAGTCTACGATAGAAGTGACAGAGTTGATACAACAATTGATGAGAAACTTTTCCAACTGGCCAACGAGTAGTTCTTGGTAGGTCATGTGAATCAAATTTAGAGATTCACTCAATTGCAGGAGGATCGAGACAAGGGGAATTTCCTTATCAGACTGGAGTTCAGTCAGGGTTTGACTGATTTCTGTTCTTTTACTGGGTAATTTTGCTATTTTGCAATCAACAAACCCGGCATGATTAAATAAACTTTTATCCTGAGAGTCCTGAAAGATTCCATGGGCGATGACACCCTGGAAAAGGCGAGGTTGAAGTGTTCCCACAAACACCTGTTCCCTTAATAGTTCTAAGACCCCAAGTCCATTTTGAATCATAATGATGTTAGAGTCATCATGCAAAAAGGGCAAATATGGCTCGATGGCTGCCTTGGTTTGATAGGTTTTGCAGGTGACAATTAAGTTATCAATTTTACCGGAGAATTGCTCTGGGCAAGAAGCCGCGGGAAATCTTGCTACAAGTAGACTTTTTGAAGTGTCATATAGTGGCTTGATCTTGATGGTGTAATCATTGGAAGCAAAGTCATTTAGTCTGGCGGTCGAACGTAACAGGGGAATAATTTCTGTTTTAGTACTGGCTTGCAACTGAGCGGCAACTAAAGCACCAATTGCACCAAAACCTAAAATATGCACTGCAGAGCTGGTTGTCATTGATAGTGGTCGGGGCACAAATTATCTTTTCCAGTTCATTTCAAGTTCAAGATAAATCTGGAATGGCTTCAACTTTTTCATTTTTTCTCGTAACTTGGTCCAAGTAGATCTATGCAGCGATGCATTTTCTAAACGATGCCAAGAGACATATGTAATGATGACCAATTCTCTGATTAAAAGTATCTATACACGGCTAAGACTAAATATTAAGTAGATTTTTTCAAGTATCACCAGGCTTATAATTCACCCTTGACAACTTGGTTGGTTTTCAAGTCTCTGACGGCTACTCTTAAAACACCTTCTCTGTTGACGTTGAAGGACAATTCTATGCCTTCAACATTCTTGACACCAAGTTCCATTAGTTTAGTACCCAAAGTGTAATGCTTTTCCCTAACAGTTTCTGGTTCATCATCCTCATCCGACCAGTCACTTTCATCATCTTCGTCCTCGTCAGCTTTCTCGTCCTTTGAAGCAGGTTCTAAGACTGTTTCCTTGATATGGTGCTCACCTTCGTACACACCAATAGCAAAGTCACCCTTTGCACTCTTTAGAACAATGGTCTTCTTCACTGGGTAGGAAGTTTCGGCCAAAAGGATTGGAACAAAGTTACCATTGGCATCAGCGATACCAATATGTTTGCTTAGGTGCGGTGTGTTGACGACAATTGGTTCTAAAGCTTGCTTTAGCTCGTCTGCATCGTATGCAGCCAAGTAATTGGCTTGTAGGGCGGCACCAGAAGCCAATAATTCGTTAGGGTTGCTAGAGGCGTTCTTGTTTTGTGGACCAAGGATCTCAACTGATTCTGGGAAAAGGAACTCAAAGTTGGAGCTCAATTTAGGTGTGAAGGAGGTACCACCAACTAACAAGACGGCGGAAATGTCCAAATCATCCAGCTCAGCCTTCTTTATAACCTTTTGAACGAAAGAAACAAATTGGGAGAAGACCTTGTTAGCAACTAATTCATATCTCATTCTGTTGATAGATGCATGATAATCGAAACCAGCAGCTAACGAGTCAATAGAAATAGTAGCAGATGTAACGTTGGACAAAGTCTTCTTAGTCAGAATAGCGTTAGCTTTTAATTTAGCTAAGGATTTGACGTTAGTTCTTGGATCAGATTGGTATTTCTTCTCGAAATCTTTAGCGAAAAATTCGATCAACTCAGCATCCAAGTTATCACCACCCAATTTATTGTCATGTTCAGTGGCCAAAATAGTGAAGATACCATTGCGAACGGCAATAACAGCAGCATCTGATCTAATACCACCAAAATCGGCGATCACAACATTTTGATCTTTCTCAAGAGGGAAAGCCTCAACATGTGCTAGCAATGCAGAAGAAGGTTCGTTAATGAATTGAACAATCTCTAGTTCGACATTTGCTGCAGCTTCCTTCAAAGCTTGCTTTTGTTCGGTAGTGAAATTAGTTGGGACAGTAATGACAGCCTTAGAAACAGTCTGACCGATGTAGTCTTCAGCAGCTAACTTCAACTGCTTCAAATGTCTTGCGACAACTTCATCTACAGTTAGTTTTTCATCTAAATCATCACCTCTCTTGACGATGAAACCTGCCTTGCCATCAATTTCAACAACTGGGGCACCTGCTGCACACACAGAAACATCACATTCAGAGTATGGCAAACCAATGAAGTCACGGAAGTTGATGATAGTATTTTTAGGGTTTCTCACCAATTGTTGTAGGGCTTGTCCACCGTGGTATTCGTCTTCATTGACGTATGACAATACAGATGGAATGGCACGTTCACCATCTGGGTTGGCAATGACATCAACGTCATTCTTTGGGTTGATGTATGCGATAGAGGAAGAAGTATTACCAAAAGCAATACCAATAACTGGACCAGACATGACTTATTATACTCCTGGATTTAGGGCACCGATTTATAACCAAAAGATTTCGCTATTGACAACATTTCCTCGAAAGAGATGAGCTATATTAAAAAATTTTTTGTTATAAGAAGGTACCAACGGCAGGGTAAAAGATGAATTAAGACCATCACGTGCAAGAGCATCAAGCTTGTCTTGAATTAATGGGATAGAGTCAGGATAACTCTTATAATGACCTCATCCATCTTACAAAGCCCTTTGAATGAGTGTGTGCGGTGGTACCAACGTTGTTTTTACCGTATGTACTTCTGTTATGTAAAAATTTACCAGAACGAATCGTCTTAATCTATAGAACTAATCATACTTCAACTAGAAACTTTTCAACAGAAGAATCATATAACTTTATTTGTGTTAAAGTAAGGGTGAGATTAGATTCAACCAGGTGGCGAAATGTCTGAAACACACTCCGGTGCTGCCACTTACAAGAAGATCAATGGAATGCTTAGAATTGACGAGGACCAATCACCTGCGGTATTGATTTGGAGATCAACGGACGGTGACAAATCGGTCCAGGTTGAGCTGACTTCTGTTGACAAACTTCAAGCGACCCCTGCAACGAGCGATAAGATGATGTTAAGAATCGTGGGAAAACTGGGTCCTGACGCTAAGAAAGGAAAAGATAACGAAGGCAATGAGATTATACCAAAAGCACCTGTTCATATGTTCACGTTTAATAACAGAATAACAATGGACAATATTAAAGAGACATTGCAACACATAATAGCACGTTACAAGGATGAAGAGGTGTACGAGAAAAAACATAAACAACCATCAGAATCCCCGGCATTAGAATCTACATTATCTGCTACACCGCAACCTCCCCAAGCACAGCGTGACCTAATTAATACCGCAGTATTAGACAACTCATTGACGCAGACAAAACTTCTGACCAATTTAAAACTTCAGCAATCATTACTTAAAGAGAATAAACAGCTAATGAAAATTTTTCAAGAAACAGTTATTAAAGAAGGATTACCTCCCCAAGAGTTTTGGTCCACTCGAGTTCCATTCTTAAGGGCGTATGCCTTATCAACCTCCCAAAAGCTAGGCCCTTATAATGTATTATCAACCATAAAGCCTGTTGCCTCCTCAGATAACAAAGTGAACGTCAGTGTATCTAGGGAAAAAATATTGACCATCTTCCACAATTATCCAATTGTTAAGAAGGCATACGATGATAATGTCCCCAAAAACTTTAAGGAGCAGGAATTTTGGGCAAGGTTCTTCTCATCAAAACTATTTCGTAAACTTAGAGGTGAACGTATTATGAGCAATGATAGAGGTGACATGATTATAGATCGTTACTTAACATTAGATCAAGAATATGATAGGAAGGACGACGAGTTGTTACAACATCCCGTCAAAAAGCTCATAGATTTAGAGGGTAACTCAAATGATGATCCTGTCAAGCGTGGGAATAGGCCTGACTTCACAATGCTTCCGGGGGTCGATCCTAATGGTACTAGTGACGGTGGCCTGGATATTTTAAGAGGGATGAATAGATTGAGTGAAAAAATGATCGGTTCCTTGGAAAGCGAATATTCTAGGGTACATCTCCCTGTGGATGACTTCGATAAGGAAGAAAGAGAAGAACTTGCCTTCTCAGATTTGGATGAAGATACGGCAACGGAATATGCCGAAATAAAGCTTCGCAGACGGGTTGTGGACGAGAAAGAATTAGACACCATGCAAAAACAAGGTCAAATTGCATTAGAGGACGTTATTACTGAAGTTGAAGATATTACAAAAGAAATGGAGAAGCGCACGTTGGATTTAACCACCCTGACCCATATGAGTCCAGAACTAACCCGTTCAATTAACGAGCGAGTAATTAAAGCTGTTAAGATTAATGCAAAACAATCAAAGCATACAAATATCGAGACAATGGCTGGATCTTTTGTAGCCTCTTATAATAATGTTCAAGAGCCAGCAAAAGAGGCTCATTCTGAGCTCTCTCCGGAGTTCCTGGAAAGTTGTAGAACTCTCCATAGTACCTGTTGCGAATTCTTGAAACACTTTTACATTCATTTCCAGGGCGGAGATCCTAAAAAGGCAGGATTGGTAAAAAAACTTCATCGCCATCTAACGCAATGTAAAGAAAGAGTGGATGAACTTTTAACAACCATCAGTACAAAAGAAAATGACGAACTTGCATCACATTGCTCTTCTTATTTGAAACACATTCTTAGATCTCTCAGCAACGGAGTTGAAAAATATAACGTGGTATGGAGACAAGAGAATGCTTAAAATGTACGTATAGGTTAATTAAAAACAAGATACTGTATTAAATATGCGTCTGAACTTATAAATATTATCGTTCTTCTCTGTCCATATTTTCCTTGGACATCATCCTAGCTCTTCTTCCCTTACCTCTGGCAGCTTTCTCCTTACTTCTTCTGTTTAATTCCATTACGATTTCACCGTTAGCTTTGTCCACAGATTCCCTGAGCATCAAAATTGCATCTCTATCAGCATTTTCCTTTGGTAACTTTTTGCCCAAGACTTCCTCAATTCTGAGAATGAGTTCGAGATCATACTGAGAAACAAGCGAAATTGATTTTCCTGAACGTCCAGCTCTTGCTGTTCTACCAACACGATGAATATAAGACTTTGAATCAACTGGAATATCATAATTTATCACAATATCGACAGATGGAATATCCAAACCTCTTGCAGCGACATCGGTTGCAACAAGGATCGATCTTTTACCCGCCTTGAAAAGGTCCAACGCCCCTGTTCTTTGGTTCTGATTCAAATCTCCATGGAGAGCTGTTGCACTAAATTCAAGTAGGTTACATAGACCAGATATCCTTTCTGCATTGGCCTTTGTTCTTGTAAACACAATGACAGTTTTACCAATAAACTCGTTCAAGAGATAGATGAGGTATGCGTTTTTCAGACCACCTGGAACCACCATTAGCGTTTGAACCAAAGTGTCAACAGTCTGATATTTACTTGAAACAGCACACTTTACGGGATTGGTCAAAGAAGCTCTTTGCAATTTATCGATTTTTGAGGTCATCGTGGCACTGAATAAATATGTTGTCCTTCCTTGAGTTGGGATAATTTTAAGGATACGATCCAATACTGGGCCAAACTCCATATCTAGCAATCGATCAGCTTCATCCATTACTAAAAACTTCAATTTACGCAAGTTAAAACCTTTAGTGTTCTCCAAATGATCCATCAATCTACCTGGTGTTGCAATGATGATGTGGGGTTTGCGCATTAAATCACGGGCTTGATCCATCATGTTCATTCCACCAACTATACAAGTGGACCTTACTCCCATAAGCGAACCTAATGAGTCGAATGTTTCCTTAATCTGCTGTGCCAACTCTCTAGTTGGTGCCAATATACAAGCGTAATACGGTTGTTGATCATGCCACAGCTGATTTAAAATAGGTATGGCAAAAGCCGCAGTTTTACCAGAACCAGTTTGAGCCAACCCAATTATATCATTGCCTTTTAATGCGGGAGGAATAGCTTTAGACTGAATTGGGGTTGGTTTAGCGAAATTCAAATTTTTACATGCCTCAATAAGTTCTGGTACTAGCTCTAAATCAGCAAAAGATTCGAAAGTTTCCTCATCCTCCTCATCCTCCTCATTTTCGGCGATAACTTGCTTCTTTATGGGTTTGGTGACAGCAGTGTTTTCCGTTGTTGGTGTCTGTTTTTCAAGAGCCCTCCTCTTGATCTTTTCAGCCAAGGACAGGAGTTCTGTGCCCTTTCCAGATTTTTTCTCAACTTTGGCCATAATGATGCAAAAAGTCCAAATGAATGTGTATCGTTCTATATGTGATTCCTGATGTTAACTATACAACCTTTGATCCCTTTCTACCAGCGAGGTCGCCCATATCCTAGGTCATCTCATCTCATTACTTGCTGCCAAAAACACTACTTTTTCATTATCTGATCATTGCTCAAAAAAGAAACGTTTACCTAGAAGTTGAAAATTTTCCACCAATTAACTCAACATGTCAGTCTAGATGAGATGAGATGAGGTTCATATTTATCCTTTGCGCTTACGATAAAACTTCTCGAACACTATTTTAAAATACTAGAGGCGTCGTTAGCAGAATAGTAAAGGTAGAATGGCAAAGAGGAGACAAAAGAATAGAACGCACTTGAAGCCGGATCAAGATGAGTTGAATAAGATTCCAAAATCCATGGTTATTAGAGTAGGTCAGACCTCGATGGGAAGCCACTCGCTTAACCAATTAGTAAAAGATTTTCGTTTAATAATGCAGCCCCATACTGCAGTGAAGTTAAAAGAACGTAAATCTAATAAACTGAAGGATTTCGTTGTAATGTGTGGTCCGCTAGGAGTATCACATTTATTCATCTTCACACAGTCAGAGAAAACTGGTAACGTTTCCTTGAAGATAGCAAGAACCCCCCAAGGGCCAACAATTACATTTCAAGTACAGGACTATTCTTTGGGCAAAGACGTCAAAAAATTTTTGAAAAGACCAAAGTCTTTAACTAAAGAGGACGTGATGGACCCTCCCCTATTGGTATTAAACGGCTTTCAAGTAAAAGGAGACGACAACGAGGATAAAGCAAATGTCGAAAAAGTTGTTGTTTCGATGTTTCAGAATATCTTTCCCGCACTCAACCCCTCTAAAATTCAATTGAACACCATTAAACGTGTGTTCATGATTAACAAGGATCAACAAACTGGCGAAATTTCCCTTAGACACTACGCAATTGATGTAAGAGAAGTTGAAATATCCAAGAATTTAAAGAATTTGTACAAATCTAAAGAAAAGTTGAACAAAGCCGTGCCGAATTTAAACAGAAAAGAGGATATCGCCTCTCTAATTCTTGATCATGATATTGGTGCTTACACTTCAGAGTCGGAGATAGAGGAAGATGCAATTGTGAAAGTCATGGATAGGCAAGACAAAAATATCAAGGCTGTGTCTCAAAAAGATAGAGTTCCAGATCATGATGAAGATGGTGATATCGAGATGAACGACGAGGGAATGCCTACTGCATCTCTGCCGGAACAAAATTTGGCTCAACCAAAAAAGAAGGCGATAAAGCTCACTGAGTTAGGACCAAGACTCACACTAAAATTAGTAAAGATAGAAGAAGGCATATGTGCTGGTAAGGTTCTTCACCACGAATTTGTTAAGAAGACTGACTCAGAAATCAGAGCATTAGAAAAAAAGCATGCTGAGAAAATGAGAATAAAAGCACAGAGGAAGAAGGAACAAGAGGAAAACATTGCTAAAAAGAAGGCCACCAAGGAAGCCAAGAAGCAAAGAAAGCTTGAAAGAAGGGCAGCTAGAAAACAAGCTGAGATCGATGACAAAGGTGTACAAGAAGGGAATGAAGGCCCAGTTTCCGATAATGATAGCAGCAGTAGCTATTCATCTGACGAGGAGCAATATAATGATATCCCTGAAGATTTGGATAGTGATTTATACAGTGATGTTGATGAAGGAGAAGATTAGTTGCATACATAGTTCCTATAAAACGTCTCATAAAGTATGCTAATCTGAATAATTATAACCTACCATTAATAAACCGTTTATTAACATATAGCAAATAATTTTTTAATAAATCGGCAATAGGCAATATAATGTATCTATTGAGTATCAGGTGCTTGGTGCAGGATTTCTAAGAATGTCTGGCAAAATTCTTCAATCGCTTCATTGCAATGTATTCCTCCCGTCCGCAAGGTATTCAAGTAATCAATAGCCAACTCCCTTTTCGTTTCTTGAGTCATTGGACCATCTCCTGGACCACCGCCCCCTGCATTTGAAATCAAAATTTTGTGAACTTTGTCAAGATGAAATTTCACCGTATTGTGCTGAAGTAACTCTCTTATTCGTCTGTCATCAGCCATATATTGATATGTTTTTAACTTGATTTCATTTCCGGTACCATTCATGATATTTTCCTGCCTCCCATTATTTTCAGATATAGATGCGTTATCTTCTTCTGCGTTATCTTCCTTATGAACATGGCTCTCACTCTTATAACATTTCAATGAACAATATCGTATCGAACATTTGGGACACCTATATTGTGATTCCGCTTCCTTACATATATAACATTTTATCATAGCCCTCTTAGTTCCAATCAAAAATACTAAAGACCTGAAATTTAGTTTTTACAGCTAGTAGTGTGTGTAATGGATCGGCACTTTTAACTCCCAAGTTTGCTTACCTATTGTGCCATATAGACCTAGGTGCTCATCGTAGCTCATGGTGAAAAAGAAAGAAAAGACATTATTTGTATTTTAATAGAGGATGGCTTTAAAAAGGCTTAAGAAAAAAGTTCCCATGTTTCTATTATGTTTCCATCTAAATTTGTTTCCCACATTTCGAGTAGGTTTTTTTTGTCTCTCCCGCTCGCCCTTGGGATTGACGGCGGATGAAAAAGAGAGGAAGGAGAATTAAGAAGCAACTTGGTAGTAGCGAACGAGCCGAAAGGCACCTACCATTAGCGACTTCTTCTTATGTATAAGCAGGTGCATAAAGAATACAGACTTAATTAAAAAAGTAGTGAGTATAAATATGGAACAATTGAAAATGTTCTTTTCGCAAGCAATATTAAGTTAAATACATGATGATATAAAAACTTCTCTTTTTACCCGCTTGCTTATTGAGGAAGGGACGTACAAAAACTTTGTGCTAAGCTAAAGCCATTTTCTGGCAATAAATGAGAGCCTTGTTTGTGCCTTGCGACTGCCAAATAAGTTTAAGCCGAAAGAGATTTTTTTCTCATGCTTCTCTCGCGAATGTAGGCCAAAAACTCTAGATCCGATATTTAGAAATAACCTGTTGAACTGACTGTCGAACTAATTTTATAGGGTTCTTGCTGGATCCGTTAAGGTATTCATTTCTCAAATAATGAATGAGATACAAATAAATATCAACACATATTAGGAAAATATTTGGCGAGCTAAAACGAGAGCATGTTTAGAATGCAGTAGCAATTCGTTGACCTAAATCGTCACACTTCTTGATCATTATTTGTTTCAGCTTTTTGGGAAGGCTTAATACGTCACTTAAAATAAAATAGTTAATAGAAAGAAGTCTTTATTATGTCATAAGAAAATAAACGTGGAATGGGATGGGCAGGAAAAAGAGGAAGAGAGTGAGGGTTACAAATGAATGGTGCGTGAATGGACAAAAAAGACAGAGCAATTAATAACATTTCGTAAACTCTGGAGAAAACTGCGTTGCCATTCTGTGGTTGAGCTTCTTTTCTGTCATCAACCTATCAAATTTATTTCGCGCCGTCTCCATTTGGAAACACGTGGTTTCACTCAGGTTTTAGCACCATTATTCCATCAACGAAGCTTTAAAGTCATTGGTAATTTCTTCCAATAGATTCCAATTACATCCATTTAAATTCGGCCGAAACATCGCTACACCGATCTTGCCATACCATTCAACTTAGATAATTTGTGATTACATTTTAGCCTTGATAGGACTCATTGCATGTACGTGAGGAATATAGCTGCGAAGGTTGAAATGCAGCATTTGACAGATATCATGATTTAAACAGAAGGAAAAACTAAAAGATCCGTTATGGTTACATATTAAAGAATTGAAAGGGAGGAATTTAGGAAAGTCATGAGCGTCAGCGAAATACAGAGGGAGCGTGTTAATGCAAGGTCAAAAGATGGCATCGTGAAAGGGGCAGTAATTCTTCCCTAGGTTTTCAATTTTGCCATTTCTAGAGTTTTGGGCTGCTAGCTTTTGAGCTTTTTTTCTAAACCAGCTTTTAATGCAATCATAGTGGAAAACGCACAAACATTCAAGCCTTCCGACTTTTTGATTTGGTTCTAAGTCTTCAAAACAAATAGGACATTCTGCATGGACTTCTGATGAGGCAGGTATCCTATAAACTAACATCCGATTCTGGTATGTAGGACTGCCGACGTTGGCATGTCTTTGTTGAGCAAATTCTGCTTGCTCTATACACATAGCGACATGTTCTTGTTGTTTTGTTTCATCAGGGCCTAAAACCTTGAGATCAAAATTGCAAATTGGACATCGGCCTAGATCCTCAGAGGGATTATTGATCGCGATACTACGTTCACTTGCAGTCTCCTGTACAGTTTCGACGACATTATTATTCTTGACGACCTCAAAAGGCCGCAAGTTAGATGAGTTCAGGGAGTCCACCTCAGAATCGACAGTTCTCTCAAGCCGCCTTGCCATCGGTGTAGATTGCCTTGGAATCTTCAGTACTTCTCCCCAAGGAGTTCTGAGTAGTTTCATTTGCATTAAATTTTCATAGCATGAGTCGCAAGTACGGAATGGTGCTATTTCATAGTCGTCCTTGGATCGAGTCACCACTTTTACCCGACTTCTATCGTACCAAGCAAATTTCGAGCAACACGAACCACAATATATACCACCACAACATCTGCAATGGTGTTTTCTGATCAAAAAAGAAAATTTGATCTGGCAGTTCAAACAATTCGTGATTAGCTCATCCCGCTGCCATTCGCCAAAATAGTTGACATACCTAGTTGGCCGCGAGGTCCTAGCAGACCCTTCTGGTACCACTGTGGAATCGCTAACGATGGCGGGCTCAAGGGTCATTCTCTAGCTCGAAAAAAGCACGATATATATCGGAGTAGTATTCTGATTATCTTCAAAACTATGGAGAAATTTCTCCTTAAACTGATGTAACAGTCCTTTGCATGAAATTTTTAGGAAATTAATTAACAAAAAAAAAGGTGTCGTCGAAATGCGTTGAGCTTTCGCACTTGCTATTAAACTGAAAAACGAAAAGCTATAGATAGGGAGATAAACACTGCAGCTAGAGTATCGAGCGACATAAATACCGGCCTTAAGGTTAATAATGTATTATATATATTATATTTCTTGCTATTTCCCCTTAAGTTTAGTAACTTTAGTGCAGCAAAAGTTTCATCTATGTGTTCATTAATTGTAAACGGTATCGTCAGAATTTTCAGAACCAATTCGATGGAGTATGGAAATTTTTTTAAGCAGAAGGCGCCAATTCTTGATCATGGTCACGTCTATTTCATTCTTCAATAGCCTCTGTATTTTTCCATGATCATGGTTATTTACAAGAATATGATCTTGAATGGGTAAAGCGTATCCTGGAGAGCTCCTGAAGTCGAATCCAGATACTATTGGGAGCGTTTTGAGTATTTCAAAGTTTCGATGTTCATAGTTATATTGCTTCACGATATTTCGGACTGACCTGCTGTTTTTTAATACTTTAAAACCTAAAGGCACTTGAGAAAAATCATAAAGCTCGACATTTCCATTGTCATTCCTGAAAAAATCAACATCTTCAATTAGTATCTCTTTCCCTCCATCTTCATAACTGTGCGGTAAAGATGGGGTACGAGTTGTTTGCTCGAAGGAGTATAATTCTTTGATCTCAACCCCCGGAGAGAAGAGCCTTCTCATTTTAAGTGTACGGTATCTTTTCTGTTTTAAAGGTTTACTTCCCAAAACTACCGAACGCCCAATAGTAGCCCAACGTTGTCTCGATCGTACCTTGACAACATCTTTCCTCCAGTGGATCGGCTCCCCTCTTAGAAACCCTAAAACAGATGCATTTTCTGAAATAACTTCGTTAAATTTAACAAGACTAGGAACAATGAAGTTGAGATCATTCTTACAACCCGTTCTAGTTTGAGGTAGTTTAAAATTTTTTAGAGCCAAATCTTGTAGGATTTTGTATTCTATTTCGAGCTCATAGCCGGGGGAAAGTATCCTCAACCACCTTCTGAAACACAGAAATGCGTTGAAAAAGTATGATCGCAATATGACCAAAGCAGGTGGATTCTGATACCTGTAGGAAACACCGGCCAGATACCTTGGTGTCACATCCATCATTTTACCTGAGTCGCTAATGGCAACAACATAGTGAAACTTTTGCTTGTTGTCTGGGTTGAGTTCAGAAGTAGGTTCTAAAAAAGAGACAGGTTCATTCATTTGAACTTTGCAGACAATCTTATCTTTGTCGAAATTCACACACGGATCTATAATCCAAAGATCATTAGGTAAAACCTTCATTTCAATCCAAAAATAGGGCGAAAGCAGGTCTGTATCATATCTATTAGGGACAAGACCTATTCCATTTGAAATTTGACGGCCTGGATCCTTTGAAAAGAATCCAAAAGTATGAAGAGGTAGCGCAAAACATAATCGAAGTTCATATTGTGGAAATATGGTTTTCAATAAAACGTAAAAAAAGAGAACCAAATAGTCTCTACTGGCCATTTTGTTCCTAGCCATAGACCTTACATCTTCAACCGTAAGCACAGGGGGCTGTCTGCCATAGAATTTAGACCAATTTTTCAAAACCCCTGAGAACTCCGAATTACTCCCGTCACAATAGCGAAGAAGGTATGAAAGTCTTGTGAAATTTTGTCGGAATCCATTACTGTTGCATTGAAAAGATTCTTTAAACCAACTTACCATACCAAGTAGAAATGTTCTTATTTCCGTTGGACCTGTGTTAGGTTTTAATTTCTTGGATTTGGAGATAATTAGTTTGGGCAGATACCTTTTTAATCTTCTTTGAAGCCTAATATCAGAAGTAAAAGAGTGCCTCTTCTTTAGTTCAAGTAACATAAATGGAATCTCAGCCAAATGTAACGCATAAGATACTTTCTGATTATTATTGGAAATATATCTTTTATTTGATGGTTGAGCCCGTGTCTCCCCAAGAGTAACTGTCAAATTGGGGCTGGATAAGGGTACATCTTCCCAATCTATGCCTTCATAGTTTGTATCCTCATCCTCCCAAGAAGAGTCAGAAAATCCTTCAGCATGCTGAAACTGCAATTCTGCGGAGTCCCATTCGCCACTGCTAATTTCCTCGTCCATAATTTGTTACATTGTATTATTAGTTCTCCATGAATAATAAATAGATCATATAGATTAAAAATTATTGTCCAAAGAAAAGAGCCTGAACAAACGGCAAGAATTAGGACATATGCCATCAAATAAATGGATTATTCCCGATTATGTCAACGAGACATCTGTTAAACGATTTGCAGAGATAGTTTCAAAGAATGTAGTAGGGCTTATGGAACCCAAGATACCATTCACAGGTTCTCATCTACTGTTTTTCCATCCAATATCTAATAACTTAAGTCGTGATGGGTACTATGACTATCAAACGCCAGCCAACATACTTGAAAAAAGTATTGAATTTAGAAGGAGAATGTGGGTACAAGGCCGAATCCAGTTCATTGAGCCTCTAACGTACACATGGTACGATTGTGTAGAAGATGTTAAATTTGTTAGAAACCTAAATGGCGACTACTTTGTTGGATTGGATAGAACGCTGAAGGATAAGAACGGCGAATGTTTCGTGAAAGAATTCAGAATGCTGATATATACGGATAAAGGTGTATCAGATGACAGTTTTAAGATAGCTGAAAACTTCAAGAATACACACTCTATAACTTTTGAGGATATTGATGTTATGAAGTACAGCGGTATCAGTTCCAATCCACATAGGATACATTGGGACCGAGATTATACAAGAACAGTAGAAGGCTATAAAGATATTATCGTTCAGGGCCCATTCATTGTACAAACAACATTGAATTATATTGAAACCAAATACAGCGTCTCAGTGGTGAGCATTAAATACAAAAATGCGTGCCATATTTATGCAGATGCGACAGTAGAAATATGTGAGAATGGAATTGATAATGGCGGAAGAATACAGGTCGTGGTGCGAGATCCAAAATGCAGAAAAAAAGTCTTTTTCGAAGCACTTTTAGTTGTAAAATCTCGAATGTGACGGCGTTTTCTTAGCATACAACCCAAGCTCTCTTTCTGTTTTTCTCCAATGCTTAAGCTTTTCTATTGGCTTGAGATCAACGTCGACAAGACTTACCTTCACTCCATCATGATCCGACCATTGTAAAAAACAAGTGACATCACGCAAGGTCATGAGAAGAGATAAATCTTCCTTAGCTTCTCGCTGTGCATCGTAAAGCGAAAAAAGAATGTTATCTAAGCTCTCCAAATACTTTTCCATTTCTTGTATGTAGTTTTTGGGCAACTCCATATCGGTGAAGAGCTCCTTGACTATGATGTGCGGTTCACTCGAAAAACAATAGCGGATAGGCCTCCCCTTATAACTGTTGTGGGTACAATTCCTACAATATGTGGTACTTTGAAATAGCCACTTTGGCTTAAACTCCCAGATCACTCTATTTTCACCGTTGAGATGAAGTTTATTAAAATGATCGAGAAAAACGGTTCGGTTTGTCGAGTCCCGCAAAACAGGCATGACAATGACAAATAAGACTTCTCCATCAATATATATTCCCTCTTCTATGAGAACCTTCGACCAATTTTCATCTATGTTTATAGATTCTAGGTCCATCGGGCATACGTATTTGCATAATTTCTTTAGCCGCATGATCTTAGTGCTAATGAATTCATAATTCTTACAAGTCAGTTCATTGTTTGCTGAGAGACTGCTATATCTCACACAAATCCTGTATGCCTTGGCCCCAATTTGAAAACAGATGTTAGCATTACCCCTTCCTAAGCATTGCATGTCGAGACATTTTATAGACGACCCTACAATATTTAATATTTTCAATACTTGGTATATTTTCATTTTATGGTTGCACCCTGTCGTTTTATGCGAGTAAATTTTCATTTCATCATAAGATTGAAAAGCGACAACCACTTGACTGCATGATCATCAGTAACCAAGACAGTAAAATAAAATATGTCTAACATTGATGGAAAGCTCCCAGAAATCCTAAATGATGCTGTTTTGAAGCAGTCTGCTCCCGTACCAGATAACTTCGTGAAAGTCGCTGGTATCGATTATAGCAAACCTGAGTCACGCAACATGAATGCCAAAGATCTTATCTCATCGATGGCAACGATGGGCTTTCAAGCCACTTCGCTTGGACAAGCTTGTTCAATCATTGACGAAATGAGGGAATGGAGAGGTGAACATATCGATAAATTGGAAGAACACGATCGCAAGGGTTCTTTTGATGAGAATGGATACCAAAAGACTACAATTTTTATGGGATATACTTCCAACTTAATCTCTTCTGGTTTACGTGAAACTCTACGGTTTTTGGTTCAGCACAAAATGGTGGATGCTATAGTAGCAACTGCTGGGGGTATTGAAGAGGATATTATCAAATGCTTGGCTCCAACTTATCTAGGTGATTTCTCACTGGCTGGTGCGAAGTTGAGAGATGAAGGTATGAACCGTATTGGTAATCTACTTGTACCAAACGACAATTACTGCAAATTTGAGGAATGGATTGTTCCAATTCTAGACAAGATGCTCGAAGAACAGGAGGATTACGTTTCTAAGAATGGTAACGACTGTCTAGACAGCAACTTCGATCGTAATGTTCCCATCTGGACTCCTTCGAAGCTCATCGACAGACTAGGTAAGGAAATAGATGATGAGTCTAGTGTTCTCTATTGGGCACACAAAAACCAAATTCCAATATTTTGCCCTGCTGTTACAGATGGTTCAATTGGTGATATGCTATTTTTCCATACCTTTAAGTCTTCTCCAAAGCAGTTGAGATTGGACATTGTTGCCGACATCCGTAAAATCAATTCAATGTCTATGGAAGCTTCCAAGGCTGGTATGATCATCCTAGGTGGTGGTCTTATTAAACATCATATTGCAAATGCATGTTTGATGAGAAACGGGGCAGATTATGCTGTTTACATTAATACTGGTCAAGAGTTTGATGGTTCTGATGCTGGCGCTAGGCCCGATGAAGCCGTTTCATGGGGTAAAATTAAGGCAGAGGCAAAGTCAGTAAAGGTTTATGCTGACGCAACGGTTGTTTTCCCGCTCGTAGTCGCTGCAACTTTTGCCAGTGAATAAAAACTTGCAATTTAAATATTGGCAAGCCATATTGTAAATATGTAGATGACTTAATCTTCCACTCTATATGTTCTGATATCACGTGAAGTTAAAAAAAATTTTAGTATATACTACTATATCTATCCTATTTTACTTTTACTTCGAACAAATCGATGTTAACAATGCCAACATCTGCGTTACGCATCCCAAAAGAAATCAGCCTAATACTTGGTCGCTGTAGCAAACGTCTCAAGTGATGCTAAAAGCTATTCGTTTTTCTGTTAGAAAGTCTAGCTCGGCTTTGATTTCGGTCAGACCATGTACAATTGGAATCACAGCAACTGTTCGTCACAAGTCGTCCTTTATCCCTCCTCCAGATGCTGTATATAGAAAACCAAAAAGCAAGGAACAAATTGCAAGAGAAAAGTTTGAGAAGGACCTGAAATCAGATAATTGGATTGTAAGATACGGTGCCATTGCGAGAAGTGAAAAATTTACCAAAGGATTGACTAAATATATGATAGCAGCATACATTGCATTTATTCTTTATGGTCTTTACTTTATGAAGAAATTGTACAAGAAGGAAAGGGAGGCAGAGGTATTACAAGAGAAGATAGATAAAGGGGAAGGCAATGAATATGAAGTCTTACGTTATAAGGAGTTGAAAAATAAGCTTAGAACCAGAGATTCTAGAAAACTAGAAAAGTACCGTGAACTGATTGAAAAAGAAGGGATTGACAACTTTGATGAAATAAAGTTGGAAGAAGAGGCACAAAATACATCAAATACCAAAATTTTACCCGCCAGAGATACAACCGATTTCTACGAATCGAAAGCCGGGGATTACGATAGCGATGTGGGGTTCGAAGAATTCATGATTCGTATGGGGAAAAGACGTAAGTGGCTGATGAAACACTGCCAGGGTGATGTTCTTGAAGTTGCTTGTGGTACTGGCAGAAATTTAAAATACTTGGATCCCACCAAAATCAATTCGATTACTCTATTAGATGCTTCTGAAAAGATGATGTCGATTACTCACGATAAATTCAGAGATCTTCTACCAGCCTTCAAGAACTGTGCATTTGTGGTCGGAAAGGCGGAAGATTTAGTCAAAATGAACAAAGAGGGTGAGCCAATGAAATATGACACCATCGTGGAAGCTTTCGGATTATGTTCTCATCATGATCCCGTTAAGGCCTTGAAAAATTTCTCAGAGTTATTAAAACCTGGCGGAAGAATTGTTCTTTTAGAGCATGGACGTGGAACTTATGATATGATCAACAAAATTCTTGACGATAGGGCTGAAAAACGTTTAGAAACTTGGGGATGTAGATGGAACCTCGACATCGGCGAGATTCTTGATGATTCTGGACTCGATATTGTTGAAGAAAGCAGAACTCACCTTGGTACCACCTGGTGTATTGTAGCGAAGCGTAAGGGTGATGCAAAAAGAAAGGAAGAAATTGGCTTCTTCGAGAAGTATTTCGGATCAAGTGTGAAGGCCAGAATGGAATCTTTCGCAAACGATCCAAATTCTCAATCGAAAGGAAACTCTTCCAATTAATGTGAAAGGACAAGAACTTAATTTCGTTATGCTTGTATATTTATATGAATCTTGTAAATAAATTACGAAAGTCCTCTCATTTTTTCAGAGTTTATAACGTCCTGTCCAATAGACTCCATAACCTCTGTTTCGATCAGCTGGTTAAGGTTTCCATACGCCATGGACGCTTCATATGCAGATACCAGCCTCGACTCGGTTATACCTATCTCACAGTGCGCCATAGCTTTTATAACGTTTGAATATCTAACTATAGTTTGTTTCACATTTGGAGATATAACATCATTCTTATCAGAATAAATTTCCCATGAACTCTCTTCTTCCAATCTTGTAATGGAGACAGACATTCCGTTATTTGAACCGGGCAAATGCTCCGAATTACTAGAGTTGCCGGAATTAGGGTTAGTTAGATCCATTTTTGATGATTTTCTGAGCCATATGAAACCGTTCACACCGAAAATCACAGTAACATTACCTGGGAGGGTATGTGTATGCTGTTTTGACCTGACAATTAACGAACTTGGCACTCTAACGAATACACCATTTCTCAATTTACCATATTTCAACGATCTTGTATGAAGAGATGCTGATCCATCTTGAAAGAGTGATTGCACTTCGGCATTTAAAAGATCACCTTCCTTCAAGAAACTTCTCATCTGGAGCTCATCACTCTCAGACTTACGCCTCAACACCCCACCAGGTAAATTTACCGAACCTAACATTAGTATTGCGTGTTGTTTCGCTCCAATATCAACTTTCCACCTTTTGTTTCCAACCTCTGCGACTCTCCCAATGATATGATCTCCTGTTTCCGGCATATACCGTGATTTGAGTGGAATAACAGATAAAAGTTTATTGACCCGCGAAACTCTACCGACAACTGATGAATATGTCATATTTTCTAAAAAATAAGTTCCATGACCCTTCATCCATATTGGATCATCTGTGACAAGTTCACCAGGGATCACGATGGAACCGTCATCATGTGTCTTGCCTTCCTCTTCCATCTCCACATCGGAATCGGATTGTTCTTCAAATGATGGATTTCCTCCGGTGGAATAATTTGACCAAAACCCACGCCTCTTTGTAACACTTACCACGTCACTCATTTCCCAAAAATATCAGTTTCGCTGATGCGCCGAGACCTTAGTGTATCCTTATTGTAATTTTAATTTTGAAATGCTAATATTCATCAATGATATTTGTTTTGAAAATTTTTAAATAGTCGATGAGCTCCGATGCAAATATCAAGTTTCAGTCGCACATAATCAGGAATATTTTGAAACAAATCATTGTATGAGAAGTTGTCCCATACTGACAAGACATTTGAATAAAATGACAACACCTGTTTTTAAATATGAACCACCTTTGAATCGTGGGATGCTTGTTTTGGATAGATCTCTTTTTATCACCAAAGTTCCGTTGGTTGTATTGCAATTCAAAAATCCAAGAAACATTTCAGTCTTTACCAGTAAATTCAAAGATGATATCCTTAGAGTTCCTAGGATTCCTTTTGTGATAAAACTACAGTCAGAGAATGAGCCTGCAGCCAAGAGATCGAAAACGCTGGCAAATGATAACCATTTGAATAAAGGTATATTGTTGAAGGAAATGATCAAAGATATCAAAGAAATAGATGAAAAGATTTCACCAGGAGCATTAGAATTTTTGAAGAATGAGGAATTTGAAGTGAGCAATTATGAATATGTGTTAGATTATGATTTTTGGAAAGCGGAAGAAATTCTTAGAGCAATTTTACCAATGGAGTATTTGGATGAGATTCCAACAGGGTTCACGATGGTAGGTCATGTTGCACATTTGAATTTGCGCAAAGAATTCAAACCGTTCGGAAAACTAATTGGACAAGTTATCTTGGATAAGAATACTGCAGTTAAGACGGTGGTCGATAAAGTGAACTCGATCGCCACAAAGTTCAGAACGTTTCAGATGAACGTCTTAGCGGGCGAACCAGACTTAATGGTTACACAGAGAGAATCGGATTGTTCCTTCACGTTTGATTTCAGTAAAGTTTATTGGAATTCAAGATTGCATACCGAGCACATGAGATTAATTAATGTTTTTGAAGAGGGCCAAGTTGTGGGCGATGTGTTCGCTGGCGTGGGTCCCTTTTCCGTACCAGCAGGAAAGAAGAAAGTCATTGTGCTAAGCAATGATTTAAATCCCGAATCTTACAAGTACATGCAGCTCAACATTAATAATAATAAGGTTGGGAATTTTGTAGAGGCAACAAATTTAGATGGTCGTGAGTTCATAAATAAAAGTCCCCTTTTGTTAAAGGAACTAATAACCAAAAAGCTCGGTACCATAGAAGTTCCTGGTGGAAAGAAATATAAAGATAAAGCAACCGGGCAGACGAAAAAGACCTTGCCAAAATCATACAAAATCCCGGGCTTTTTCCATCATTACGTGATGAACCTTCCCGACAGTGCCCTTACATTTTTAGATGAATTTGTCGGTCTATACTCAAGACATGGGCTTTCCTTGTCAACCCTGAAAGAACAAGACCCTAATTTTAGCCTACCGTGGATTCATTGCCACTGTTTCGAAAAATATGATCCGGAGGAGACTCCTGAACCTACCATTGAACAATTACAGGAGAGAGTACACAAGAGAATAATTGGGATCATGAATTCCTCTGAGGAAGTATTACCGCTTGAGATATTTTCATTCCATATGGTTAGAAAAGTGTCTCCAACGAAACCAATGTTTTGCGTGAGCTTCCAGCTGCCAGAATCCCTTGCCTTTGACTAGGGATTTTCTTTTTACAAAGTTAATTGTCTAGTTAAAAAGATCTAGTATATTTTCCTACTTTCTTGTATAAACGATAGAGTATATCCGGCCCTCTTCATCACATAAAAGTCTGCATCCAGATCGAGCATTTCAAATATTCCCTGTTATCCCAATAGTTTCGAAGAATGTTCTGAGCCCTCAATGCGCCTTCTACGCTTATTTTACGCTTGCTTTCGCAACCTGTTGTCCATTTCCGTCTTATGTACCTTTCCACTTTTTCCTTTTTCTCGAGTGAGTCATTTCGAGGACAGACAACGAGGCTAGACAAAAAAATAGATGCGGCATTATGACTAAACTTTAGGATGACGAAAAAAACCAGTTCGAATAGCGGAAGGAAGTGGTGATTCCGTTTTTTGTCTTCTGCGGGGTTTATTGAGAGTGAG
The DNA here is from genome assembly GCA_003707555.2 of Kluyveromyces aestuarii. Classification (NCBI taxonomy): domain Eukaryota; kingdom Fungi; phylum Ascomycota; class Saccharomycetes; order Saccharomycetales; family Saccharomycetaceae; genus Kluyveromyces; species Kluyveromyces aestuarii. The sequence goes on from PPJO02000009.1 coordinate 104,742, forward strand.
ATTCCTGGGGTGACTGATATTAGGCCAGTTGATTTTGTTCATTTGTCGATTACTCACTTCTTAGTATCTATTTTAATATTTTATATAAAACCACGTAAAGCTTCTAGCTTACTTCCATTACAAAAAACTTTGTGTAGAAAGAAATCAGTAAGATCGAAGGGTCTTATTAAAGAGGGTTTTATTTTAAGAAAGGCTAATTTTTTTTCCACATTGTATTCTATTTTGTATCATTAAGGACTTGCATTACCATTTTTCTATTTAGTCATTTTGGTTCTCAATTGATAGTAATACAAGATAAAGGGAACTATTATTTTGGGCAAGGATTACGGTTTTTGGTTGCGCTCTTAATTTGCTTTTTGCTGTTAAGCTTCATTTTTTAAATTTTTGGTATTTGTCTGCATTTGTTGGTTTTGAAATAGTATTGAATGATGTGGTACTTCAATTGAAGCTACCAATCACCGTTTTTCAATATTCGCAGCGAGATAATTTAATTAAAAGGTATCAGAAGTCGGAGTATTCCAAATCTTCTTGCAAATTTATTTTTGTCCGAGCTGCTAGAACTTAGTCTCTAAGGTAAGAGAGACAGAAATATTTCGATTATACCCCATTTCCGAACTGACAATTTTAATTTTCATCCGTATTATTTCAAGTGTTCTCTTTTTTAAGATGCAACATATCACCCCTATTGTCAACGAAGAATCTTTTCTTCAAAACCATAGAGATGAACACACATCACATTCTGATTTGAATAAGTCCATAGCCACGTTATTATCTGCATTGACTTCAAACTTTTCAAATCAGAGAATCAATAATTCTAAACATCTGATTTTGGTTTTCCTCAATGAAATAACAAGAAGATCAAAATCATCGCAGGACGTAGTCATTTCGGCTACCTACTTATTCGACCGCATTTACAATGTCAATTTGAAGAATATTTCGATGTCTAAAATGCCTGAATTTTCTCGGTGCTCCAAGAGAATATTTTTGTGTTGCCTTATTATTGCTCACAAATTTCAGAATGATTCAACATTTTCAATGAAAACCTGGTCGTTGATCTCTGGTCTAAAAGCAAAGGACTTGGCTTCAATGGAGCGGTGGACACTATCTATTCTCAATTACAACGTCTGGGTTGAATCTTCCATTTTAAAGACTTGGTCTCGCTCTGTTCTATTTGACCGCTGCGACCTTTCCGCAGTTACTTTACAAAAGAGCAGCAGTTTCAAAAGGCACATAATAGTAGAACCTGAAGATGATTCTTTGTTGGTAGTTAAAAAGTTACGTAAAGTTGCTTGAACTTATTGAGAAGATCAACAAACAATATAATTTTTTTTTTCAATGTGTGTGTCTGTCTGGTGCCAAGTTCAGCCGCCAGGGCTGCCAAGAAAAATAAGGCTTACAGAGAGACACAATACCGGTGTATTACAAAGAGCACTAAGTCAAACAAATATAAAGTTTCTGAAACTAAGATGAAGGAATTCACAACGGTTCTCTTTGGAAGCACTGGATTAATAGGAAAGCAGGCTTTTGAGAGATTTTTATTTCCAGAATGGTATTTATTTATTTTCCAAGATAATCAGATACATTTTACTCACCATATCATAATATTTGCAAGACGGGAAATAAATATTGATGAAGAAATTCAACTTAACGATTTAGTGGAAGACTTATTATTTGAGAACTACACGTTTTCGTATTCATTTCATGAAAATGTGATTTCTTATTTCTTCCAAAATAAAACCACAGGTCAAATTGTTACAAGTAAAATCGTAGTTCAGTTTGTGATTGAACCAGATTCAGGAAAGTGGAAGGCTATGCTACCTGCTGTTTTGATGGCGAGGAAGAAGCACAAGGAAGCTCAAAATTGGAAATTTAGCATCGTTTCCTCTCTCGGATCTACGGCTTATCAGTCTAGGAAATCTGGCATTTCCAGAGATTGGGTTGAGAACACATTAAACCAGGATATATTGACAGCTATCACTGGTAAAGCTGAACTACGAGAATCATTGAAACAATTTATAATTGTAACCAGCTTCAATAATAAATATCTTTCGCAGTTTTTGCCTTATTTTCAGACAAAGGCCTCTTTGGAAGCTGCAATAAAGGATCAACTACAAGGGGAGAAGGTTCAAATAGTGATTTTCAAACCTGGTCCATTGATTGGATCACATGGAAAAAGAGTCATTTTTAGGCAGCCGGAACTACGAGGTTCGTTGCTTGGTTGTATCATGAACTACAAGAAGGCCGTAGTGAAACATTATTTTACTAGAATCAAAGAATGGCCAAGGGTAGGATTTGGAACTAGAGGGGCTGAATTTGTTGCTAGCATGACATATGGCGTACCAGGATCTTCCTTGCTCGGATATCCTGTAAAATCTTCCGACGTTGCAAAATTGTTGGTGTACTCACGATTAATAACTGAAAAATCCGATTCAGGATTTGCACAGGAAAATAGAACCATAGAAATAACCAGCGAAAATATCGATAAGATCTGTAGAAACGATACGGTACTCAAAAACATTTATTAGTTTACTTATTTAAGATCGGAGAAGATATGTCGTCTTTTTATTTTTCGTTAATCTTTTCTTTGAATTACTCAATCAGGAGTATATCTTTCATATGATGTATTTACTATTTTATGATGATAGTGTATATATGTTTTTTTTTTTAATTTTGTTTGAAAAATAATAGTAAGACGTATAAGACACCATCGACGTCAGACGGTATAGATATCTCTATTGTATTTTCGCAAATAGGTCGAAGCTAATGATTCAAGGACTAAACACATATGTCAAACTTTGAGGAAATTCAACAAGACATCGAAGCTCTTGAAAGAGAAAGTATGTTTAAACTAGGTTTCCTGTCCCTTGATAACTAGTACTTTTATGCTAACTACTGTTTTATTCAAGTAATATCCCTTAAGAACAAATTATCGAGTGCAAAATCAAGTTCACTCCCCGAGAGTGTAAAGATTCCACAAAGATTCCAACAATTCCTAAGCGAATCAATTGATATCAGCAGGTTTGTTAATGACGAAACAAAGACCGCAGGAATTTCCAACATTTTGCCAAAACGAAGTCATCATAGGTCGGGCGGTGCATTCTCGCATTCAATTGATCCAACAATAAGAGAATTCTTTAGTGGAGAGAAATCTAGTAAGTCTGAGAGTATTGATGAATATCTGCGATGGGAGAATTCAATGCGGATGTTTGGAATTTCCTTTTTTCCTATACAATATGAAAGCGTAGAATATTTAGGGATTCGACTGGAAATTTTTAATGAGCTCACGGGCCAATTTGGGAGTCCAAACTATATTATTTGTAAACCATCAGAAAAGTCCTCAAATCTATGGGAGTTATTTAGACATAACTTGCCAAAGTATGTGAAAATTGCTGAACATTGGGAGTTGATAACCGGTAGCACAAACACTAGTGATTTGAAGCTTCTGCAGTTCTCCCAACAATGCTATAAGGATTTATTACGAGTCCAACAAAGGATTCAATACTTTCAGAAACTTGATAAACAGGTAACTAGCTTTTCCCTGCTCCAAATTGACGAACTTGGGACGCATGTCTTGTTTAGACTGAGTGACTCTCTTTTTGAGCTGACAATAACTATGGAAGACGAGGTTGTATCTTGCAGAAAAGATAGCGGCACTGGCATAATATTACTTGGCAGTATGTATGAAATATCGAATAAGCTAGAGCTGCTTGTATAATAACTTATTTAGTGTCGAAATTCTTGGAATCCCAAAATAAAGGACAAAAACGGAGCTGTAGCCCATAAGACAGCCCAAAAACTTTTCAGCAGCCGAATGGTAATAGGTTGCAGTTATCGAAAGAACATTAATCCAAATTAAAAGAACAATTAAAATGAGCCATTGACTAAATATTTGCATTTTTGTCCAAACCACTGCCTTTACCTTGGCAGACATCAACAGATTCTGCATTTCTTGCCAGATAACGAGACTTAGATTAGTAAGGAAGCAAAAATGGCCACTAATGTCGAATCCTCCCTTCCATTCACCACCGAGAGACCTGCAGATTTCTGAGGAATAAGTATCCTTGACATCACAACTTCCTCCCGTCCAAACAAAGAGATGATCTATAAAAAGAAAGCAAACCCATAGGGTCAGTTCAACTACTAAAAATTTGACTGAATATTCCTTAGCAACAGTCTTGAAGATTCTTTTTTCATTGTTTATATTACTATCTCTTTCGTTTAAGGGTAGGACATTATCATGGTCAAAACAGACGTGAAGTTGAAGAAGGATTACTACAAAAAAAAGCATATCCCATATAATCCGTCCATGATACGCAAACCACCAGTTAACTATATTTCTGCCGCTGATCCAGTACCATTGTCTTTCTCTTTCTATCTCATCTGGTCCAATCAAACTTGATAAACAAACCCCAATAATCACAAGCAATGGATAAATACAGAGCCACCATTCTCTTAAGAAGCGAGGATGGGATAAGACTATGTCTTCGGGTAGCATTTCTCTTCGAAAGTCTGCATTACCTGACGTGTATTTTTTCCACACAATTTCAAGGCTCGTTTAACTTAATTGCCGCTCGAAACATCTCTATTTCCTATATATAAGAATTTTTGTATGAACCACCGCACAATTGTGGGTGCGCATGATTACACCATAACAAAGAAGGTAAAACAAGAAATGACAGGCATATTGTATTCTGACAAGATTGGACTTCCAAAAACTGATCCAAAAAGATGGAGAATAAATGTTGATGAGATAGGCAGGGAAACATGGATGTATTTAAGTGAGGAAGAATCTAAACAAATTCCTCAATCAGAGTTCGTGAAATGGTTGTTAAGAGCGGATGATTTTTCAGAACCTAAACCTCTTGTTAACAGTGAATCACCAAATTTTACAGCATGGGATGCTGCATATAATGGTGCTTCCTTTTTCCAACTTTTGCAGGAAGGTGATTCTGGCGTGTTCCCATGTCAGTATAAGGGCCCGATGTTTATGACAATAGGTTACGTCGTGACCATGTATATTGCAGGAATTGATATTCCCGAATATGAAAAAAATGAATTAATACGTTACCTAGCTAATTATGCTCATCCAGTTGATGGGGGATGGGGTTTGCATACCGTAGACAAGTCCACGGTTTTGGGTACTGTTTTGAATTACGTTTGTCTTAGATTATTGGGGGTTCCCAAGGAACATGAACTATGTACCAGATCTAGAGATACACTTCATCGCTTAGGTGGTGCGATTGGGGCTCCACATTGGGCTAAAATATGGCTTTCGGTCCTAAACCTATATAAATGGGATGGAGTCAATCCTGCTCCTCCGGAAACATGGATGCTTCCTTATTGGATGAATGTTCACCCAGGGAGGTGGTGGGTGCATACCCGTGCAATTTATCTTCCTGTAAGCTACCTATCAAGTAAAAGATACAGCTGCGCTCTAGATGAGCTTCTACTTGACATTAGATCGGAGATATACACACAACCGTTTGATGAAATCCAATTTGAAAAACATAGAAACACAGTTTGTGGTGTCGATTTATATTATCCTCATTCTAAAATTTTAGATGCCTTGAACTCTATGATTGTGAAATATGAGAAATATGTCAGACCAAATTGGCTATTAAAGTTGTCCAATACTAAGGTGTATGATCTCATCAAAAAAGAAATAGCCAATACAGATTATCTTTGTATTGCGCCAGTTAATAATGCTTTTTGTGCTATTGTAACATTAATTGAGGAAGGAAAAGACTCTCTCCCCTTTGAAAGATTTCAATATAGGTTTAAAGATTCTTTGTTTCAAGGTCCCCAAGGCTTGACCGTAATGGGCACTAATGGTGTCCAAGTTTGGGATTGCGCCTTCTATGTACAATACATGTTTATGGCAAATCTAGCTGAACTTCCTGAATTCCATACTAGTATTGCTAATGCTTTTAAGTTTTTATGTCGTTCACAGTTCACGGAAGATTGTGTTGAAAATAGCTTCAGAGACAAGAGATTAGGAGCTTGGCCCTTCTCAACCAAAACACAAGGTTATACCGTTTCAGATTGCACAGCAGAATCTATAAAAGCGATAATAATGGTGTTGAATTCTGAGAAGTTTTCTGATGTTCACACAGAATACGATCCTAAGAAATTAAACAACGGTATTGATGTTTTGTTAGGTCTTCAAAACCTAGGCTCTTTTGAATATGGATCGTTTGCCACTTATGAAAAAATTAAAGCGACATTGATGATGGAAAAATTGAACCCTGCTGAAGTTTTCGGTAATATCATGGTCGAATACCCTTATGTCGAATGTACTGATTCTTCTGTATTAGGTCTAAAATACTTCAGGGATAATTTCACCTATAAAAGGAAAGAAATAGATTCCGCCATAAATGCTGCCCTCAAATATATTAAAAATAGTCAAAAAACCGATGGCTCATGGTACGGATGTTGGGGTATATGTTTTACGTACGCTGGAATGTTTGCTTTAGAAGCATTGTCCACCGCAAAGGAAACATATGAGAATAGTTTAGTCGTCCGTAAAGGTTGTGATTTCTTAGTTTCTAAACAACTAGATGATGGTGGATGGAGTGAGACCATGAAATCAAGCGAGCTACATTCCTACGTCTCGGACAAGAAGTCCTATATCGTCCAAACTGCATGGGCACTTATAGGGCTAATACTAGCGGAGTATCCTCATAAGGCGGTAATTGATAAAGGTATCAATTTATTAAAAGAAAGGCAGCAACCTTCAGGAGAATGGAAATTTGAAGCTGTAGAAGGTGTTTTCAACCATTCTTGCGCTATTGAGTATCCTAGTTATAGATTTTTGTTCCCAATCAAAGCTTTAGGTCTCTATGCTAGAAGATATGGTACGAATGCAATTTAAAATCAGATATTATAATTAATTACATATGATTTTCTACCTTGAATTTCTCCCATGCCTTGTTTAAGATCATGAATACGTTTTCAGCGATCATAATATTTTCTGTTTTAATATTTGAAGGAAGTTTATCAGGATGAGTTCTTGAAATGGCTTTTAGGTAACAGATTTTCACCTTTTTTGGTAAAACTAGATCACTTGATGAAACAGACTTCCACTCTGTCCATTGTAAAAGAGAATCTAAATTGGATAGTAAATATCGCAGGTCAAATTCATGACCAGATGACCATACATGGATTTTTTGCTCTACCGTTTCATGCAATCTATACCTCTCATCCTCTATTTTCATGATGTTTTTGTTCTGCTCCTTGACCATTTTAACAGCAATTGAATTGGCAATGGGAGCTGATTGGCACGAATTAGAAGGAAGCGGAGGTTTATTGTTATTTACATAAGGCTTTGCCTTGAACTTTTCGGGATATACAATTCTTTCGCAGCGTCTTTTCCCATCTAAGACATTAGTGCCTAAAACGTTGTTGTTTAGCAACTCTGAGTAGATTTTGAGGGCATTTTCGTAATTCTCCATATTTTCTTGTATTTCCGCATGCTTGATTTGAATCTTTGTTGCCATCTGTCTGTAAGTTTTTTGAGGGGAGGTGTTTTCAATCACAACATCGCTGTAAATATTTGAACCTAAAAGTCCTAGCGCTAAATCAATAGATTTTAATCCATTTATATGCTCACCCAATTTTGATTGACATGCGATAATGTTTGACAAGGAAACGATACGGAGAGGGTGCTCTCTTGGCAAACAATTCAACGATTTTTCGAATTCTGATAACGCACCATGATAATTACCAGCTTTGAACAATCTAATACCTTTTTCTTTAAACTCAGTAAAACTTTCCATTTCCATTGCAGATAACCTTCCTTGAACCCCTTCACTCACACTATGATCTCCATCAAAATCTAGCAATGTTTCTTCAGCGCTTTTTTCTGGAGTAATTGAGGCAGTGGCGATTGGAGCAAGTGTAGAGTCTTGTCTGTTTGAATGTTGATGCGTTCTTTCTGGTATTGACGATCTTTCTTTTTGGATGGTAATAGGGCTGCCTTCTTTATTAGGCAACTGGCCCGCCAAAGATAGGGGGGCAAATTCGGACGCCAATGAGGCAGCGTGGTATTCCTGGTTAAAAGAATCACCTTTACGCTGTGATCTGCTGGTAATTTCAGATGAGAAAGAATTTTTTGCAGCTTCTAGTCGCTCCTTTGGTTTTAAAGTATCCTCTATAAAATCTTTGCCCATTGAAAACAGATTTGAAGCTAGAGAGCTCACATTAAACGTTTTGGATTGACGTTCATCAAATAACAAGCCATAATTTTTATTGTCTATTTCTTTCCTGTCATGCTTCCTCCTAGAGACAAGATCATCGTAAAGTATGCCCCTTTCATAATATTCAATGGCCTTACCTAAACTCACTCCCAATGACATTAACTGTGCAATTTCCATGTCTTTTACCTCGTCTACAACATTCTCTGCCGACTCGCTAATAACTCCTCCTTGGCTACTATGAACTTCAGGTTTTAAGCTGGATGCGCTGGAATGAAAGGCCTCGAAGACCATATCAAGATCATCCTTAGGAAGCGTCTGAGTATTATTCACCACCACATCCGACTGTCCATTACTGTCCCGTACCAATGGGTTCACCAACTTGCTATCCTGTCCTAAAAAATCATCGAGTAAATCGTTATGAAGTTGCTTTTTCCTTTCTACTGTTGATTTTGATATGTTGTCCCTCCAACTTGACGGTGTTGGGCTTGGTGTCATTACTGGTGTATTTCTATCTAACAGTTCATTCAAAGAGGAGTTTTTCGTACTCTGACCTGAGACCTGAGCCGAATCACCCTTAAATGAAGAAAGAAGGTCTGCAAATGGGTCACTCATCAATCCTTTTCTCAGTCAATAGGGGCCGAATTGTAGCGATTTAAGTATAAGTCTACGAGGGGAGATCAATTCGGTATCTTCATAGTATTATTTCATTTTCTATATAAGCAATTAAAAAAAAAAGTCACTACGGGCTCTCCATATATAAGTTTTGGCCAATATCATCGCCTTGACAGTTAAAGGGACACAACAGCACAATTGAAGGATGAGCAGTAGGAACGATTGGATTATAAAACCAAAAACCAAATAGGAAAATAAAAAGATGATTCACACTAATCAGAGAAATAAATTGGATCATCCGAGTTTTGCAATTCAGAAAGATCTTGGATCGAGTGCGAACAGTCGTACAATACATTTGGAGTAGCTTGCTTCCTCTCGAAAAAAACTCTTTTAAACCGGTTCCAAAAACTTTCAGAACTTGGTTGTGGGAACAAAGTTCGTGGATATGTTTCATTGTCTGCCTGTGAAACCAAAGCTCGTTCGTGTTCAATTTCTTTTTCAAATTGACGCCAAGAATATTCCAAATACACTTCTTGTTGTTCAGTAGTTAATTTATCCTGGTAGTCAACGATTGATATCCATATGGGCATTTTTGGTGCTGGATCTAATTTGCCAAACAAAAAATAGTAGATACCATAACCAAGCATCCAAATAGCTGTCATTGTTATTATTGCGACAAAGAACAATATGTACACGGTGCCTGATTTTTGAAAATTTTCAAGCCACTCGATTAATGAGTCCACATTCTTGGCATTAAGCAGTTCTTTCTTGTTTGTTACTTCCGACATCGTTGTGAAAACACTATATAGCTCATCAATAGCCTCGGCAATTCAAACCTTACATGATTGTCAATTCCATGGCAAGACTTGAAATGAATCATCTAATACTATGACCATATATACTCTACAAACGAACTTATTTTCAGTGAGAAAGGTTTTATGGTCATAAGGAATTATTTGCCATTTCAAAACGGCAATTAAATAATTGTTAATATGGATCTTTCTCATAAAATAATGAAACTGTCAGTTACAGTGTCATTATAGCTCAAGGAATAAAACAACAGATCACACAACACGAAGAAAAAGAAAAGAACGTGAAAAAAAAAAAGTTTCAAGTTTTAGTTCAAAATGAAAGGTATGATCATCGGGCATGCAGTTACACTTTTATATCAATAAATAATATAGACTCTAGAGCATATAACCAACAAAAATGCATTTAATGTATACCTTAGGGCCAGATGGCAAGAGAATCTACACTTTGAAAAAGGTTACCGAGAATGAGGAAATCACAAAGTCAGCACATCCAGCAAGGTTTTCCCCTGATGACAAGTACTCCAGACAAAGAGTAACTCTAAAGAAAAGGTTTAACATGTTGCCAAACTAAGTGTTTCAAAAAGATTGAAGGAACAATAATTGATTGAGATGTGTGCGCTACGGCCGGATCCAGTTTTTGTATATTACATATCCCATGTCTACATGTACAGCATAAATAACAACAAATTTTTGAACGGTGTTATGTTATTATAGATTTTAAAAGAATTAATTTCAGATCTTTTGGTAACGGCTATTCAGAATTGTAATTCTGATCCCATGTACCTGAAAATAGGGCTTAATGTGTAGTTTGCCAGCAAAGTTACATTGGGACCTCATCGACAAAACATGGCTATATGGGTCCTTGTTTTTGCGATGTCGCTTTTAACTGAAAGTCCACAGATTCTTGATAGTTCTCACACATTTGAGACATCATTTCAAGATTCTTATTTCTATTATTCACCTTTCTGAGTTCTTGGTTCAAAATCAAAACACTTTGATTTAACCTTTCGACGTTTCCAATAATTCTTGAAAGAATGTTGGTCTGAACTTTCTCATGAGGGTTCTCCATACTGAAACCTAGTGTATTCGCAACCTACCGACAATATTCCAACAAGATTGTAAGCAAGGTTATAAAAACTTCAAAATTTGTGTATGTTGGTTCACTGTTGTTTATTTACCCTACAGTCAAAGATGATATCTGAAACCAGTGCTACGGACGGTGTGTTTTGGCACTAACCAAAATATTGAAGTAGCTTCAAAAAAAAAAAAAAAGCTAGGAAAAACGTTGCGTTAATTATTATGAACCTTTAAAATACGCTCAACAGAACAATACAAAAAGTGGTCAAAGACATTAACCAACAATCACCAAGGGCAAACCTGTAACCAATTCCATTGAAACCATCTCAGGGGTGTTTCAACTTGCATTTAAGGTGGATTTGTTGTGTTCGCTCATAGTAAAATGGAAACAATTGACATACAAAGCCGTTCATACGTGGTTAAATGGATCAGGGCCTCCAATGGAGACACCGTTTCATTCCAGATGAAGCCACTCAAAAAATCTATCAATTTTGGTATATACAGAAAGGATCACTCATCGACTGCGGATTTGAGCGAAGTTAAAACAGAGACTGATCAAAAAGGTAACGCGATCCGTTTCCCCAGTGAGAATGAAATCAGCATGTCAACAGATCATGGTAAAGACAAAAACACACCATTAACCACAAAGCTGTCACTTGCAGGTTTGACAAAGGTAGCCTGGTATGGATCAATCTCCGGAAATGAGGTCATATCTGAGAGTTTCCGGTCAACATGCGATGATTGTTACTATGCATTTATAATGGATAATTCGTCGTCAAAACAAAGCAAAAGGAGATGCCTTCTAACAGTGAATACTAAGCGAGAGGTATCTGAGGCAATAGATGATACAGAAGATTACGATGAAAACTGTTCAAGCCGTTCAAATGCGACAGAAAGTATATCCCTGAAAAATACTCAGAATATAACTCAACCACTTTTGAAAGAACAGCCTACTTTTGCTTCATCGACTGGCTCGATTGTTTCAATTGAGAACACAAATGCTTTCCCACGCCCTGTTTCTCCCGTCATGCCCGCTAAATCCGGTTCTCCAAGTTCTGGACTACAGTCAACCCTAAGAAATGGAAGGATCTTCCAAGGATATCTTTTGAAGAAAAAGAGAAAGAAATTGCAAGGCTTTTCAAAGAGGTTTTTTAAATTGGATTTAAAGTATGGTACCTTGTGTTATTATCTTGATGGAAAGTCGTCAACTTGTAGAGGTGAGATCGTCATCCCGTTATCTTCCGTGAGTGCAAATAAGAGAACAAGACTGATCATTGTAGATTCTGGAATAGAAATTTGGGTAATGAAGGCACGAGACTACAAGGAATGGGAGCAATGGATTAAGCAGTTAGAACTCTGTTTCCAGCAGCCCATTTCTAATAATGAATCAGTCGAAGAAAAGGCCCAAAGTTTAAAAATCTCTCATGATACAATGACATCTGCTTTTCTTCACAGCTTAACGTCTTTGAGGAAAGGAATTGAGGAATGCAAAAACCAATCTTTATCTTACTCGGCTTTCACAGTGCTTCCACAACCAACTGCCATAAATTCACGTCAGCGGAATATTTCAAGATCTTCATCTGTTTCTTCTTTAATAAACCCTTTCCTGAGACAAAGAAATGGATCAACTTCAGACGTCTCTAACCAAATTAATGAATTTTCTGGATCTTCCTTGATGGAACAACAGTATCATGATTTGTACAAAAGGCTTTCGGAATTGGAAAGATTGGCTAAACAAATTGATTCTGATGCATGTTCTTTGGCTCAGAATTGGTCAAACAAAACACCACCAGCGTCTATATTTTCAAATGATGAATTCTTTGACGCTATAGAAGAAGAAGCATGTATTGTTATGATCAATGATGACGTTGCCCGTGATAACATCAGACCCATATATAGTGCATATGGTGAGGGAAAAGACGACGATGATGACGATGAAGAAGAAGATGAGTTGGGAGTGGAAGCTGGAGAATCTGAGGAAACAAACGAAGTTATCGAGTCATTAACCTCATCACAGACTGACATATTATCCAGTGAAGAGGTAAGACCATCTTCTTCAAATTTTGATCTATATCCACTGCCATTAAACTTCGAGGTCAACCGCCGAACCAATATAACTGGACCTGCTAGCTCCCCCCCTAGTTTGCTCTCTTTTTTCAGAAAAAATGTTGGTAAGGACCTTTCCTCCGTATCGATGCCCATCACCTCAAATGAGCCTGTTTCAATCTTACAGGTTCTTTCAGAGGCGTTTGAGTATAGTAATTTGCTGAACAAAGCAGCTCAAGAAACTGAAAACCCGTTAGCAAGACTACAATTCGTTAGCGCTTTTGCATTATCTTATTTGTCGATTCATAGACAAAAGGTAAGATCTTTAAGAAAGCCTTTTACCCCATTATTGGGTGAGACTTATGAGCTGGTTCGAGAAGACATGGGTATAAGGTTAATATCTGAAAAAGTATCTCACAAACCAGCCATTTTTGCATATCATGTTGAACATTACGATTGGGTATGTACGTACACCGTCACACCAGTACAGAAATTTTGGGGCAAATCAATTGAGTTTACAAATGAGGGTCAGTTCGAATTAGTATTCAGAAATGATGGCTCCAAATATTTGTGGTCACAGCCTACTGTATTCCTTAAAAATATCATTGCTGGTGAGAGATATATGGAACCTGCCAACGAGTTTTCCGTTATCTGCTCCAATTCTACAAAAGCCATCATTGAATTTAGGGCCGGTGGAATGTTTAGTGGCAGATCTGAAGATGTCAATATTACAATTAGCGATGCCAATAGCCGCAAGGTTTCAGCTTTGAAGGGACAATGGACTAATCAGATTATTGATCCTCAAACAGGTCAAGTGATCTGGAAGTGTGGCGAGCTGGTTCAAAATTCTGAAAAGAAATTCGGATTTACAAAGTTCACGTCTACCTTAAACGAAATAACAAAGATTGAAGAAGGCATGATCCCTCCTACCGATTCAAGACTAAGACCTGATTTAAGAATATATGAGCGTGGGGGAATAGCTGAGGCAGAGAAATTAAAATTGAGACTAGAAGAGCTGCAACGTGAAAGAAGAAATGTTGGGGAAGATGCTAAACCTCAATACTTTAAGCAAATAAAACCTTTGAAATGGGTCTTTCTCGATGGGGAAGATGGTTATTGGGAAAGAAGAAGACGCGGAGACTGGTCTAATGTTAAACCTTTGTGGTGATACATTAATTTCTCAATCTTGACTAAATTGTAATTGAATGTAGTATAGAATATTGATTACCCTGTCTAATTTTTTTCTCCCATGCAATTTCAATGAAAAGCCGTTGAAATCAATTGAGACAACTCTAAAATTTCTTTTGATGCCTCTTCTCGAAGAGGTTATAAGTATGGACAACTCCGCATTATTTGAGTTCAACGAAGCTCAAAATAGTATGGAGACCCCAAGTAATAGAAGTAATGAACTCTGGCAATATGCCCAATAAAAACATTGATATCAAAACGATCTGTTCAGATGTAGAACTTTCTCAGTTTACTCTTCAGCCAATTGAAAAAGAATCATCTGAAGAGGCATTATGCATCGAAGGATTATCAAGAAAGAGGAAAACTCTACCAAGAATTAAAATTTTAGGAACTGGTGGTACTATTGCATCAAAAGGTGGATCTTCTTCTGAAACTGCAGGATACCATGTGGATTTAACAATTCATGAGCTTCTCGAAGCAATTCCAGATATTACCAGCATTTGTGAAATTGAATATGAACAGTTGTGCAACCTAGATTCAAAGGATATTGGAATCGATGAGCTTCAAAGAATTTACAAGGGTATTAGTGACTCTTTACAAAAGTTTGATGGTATTGTTATCACTCATGGTACAGATACTTTAGCTGAAACCACTTTTTTTATTGAAAGCACAATTGATTCCGGCGATGTCCCAATTGTGTTTGTGGGTTCCATGAGACCATCTACAAGTGTCAGTGCTGACGGTCCCATGAACTTATATCAGGCTATTTGCATTGCTTCGAACAAAAATTCTAGAGGTAGAGGTGTATTGATATCTTTGAATGATCAAATCAGTGCTGGTTACTATATAACCAAAACAAATGCAAATTCTCTGGACTCTTTCAACGTGAGACAGGGTTACCTTGGTAATTTTGTTAACAATGAAATCCATTATTATTATCCTCCTTCAAAGCCAATCGGATGCCACAAGTTCAAATTGAAAATGAGCAATGGCTGGAACCTCCCACCGGTTTGTATCCTATATGCTCACCAATCTTTTGATCCAAAATTGATAGAATTGGTACGTCAAAAGTACTGCGGTATTGTCATAGCTACCATGGGTGCCGGCTCGCTTCCCGTTCCTGTAAACACTATGTCTTTGACATTGGATATTCCTGTCGTGTATTCAAAAAGGTCAATGGACGGGATGGTTCCAGTCGCAAATTTGCCCAAATCACCATCTAAAAGTTCCTCTAACGTAATTGCATCAGGATATCTAAATCCAGAGAAAAGTAGAATATTATTACAGTTATGCCTCGCCCAAGGGTATGAGCTAGAAAAAATTCGTTCAGTGTTCGAAGGTGTCTATGGGGGTTAATTCATTAACATATCATCCTAGCTCAACCTCATTAATATATATTTTAGCGCATAACTACCGACAGTGATATTGTCTCTTCACTCGTCCCACGAAGTTAATATACATATATATTTATAAATATGCTCATTGACCTTCAAACGGTAATCTTGTCTCATTTCCAATTCGCTGATGACAGATACTTCTCGTTTTATCACTTCCATTATTATAATGCAAGCTCCCCTATGAGGAAAGTCGAAATTGAAAAAACTAAGATTTAAATGTATTGACAGAGGCTTCACTGGAAACGAAAATAAAGTCTCTGATAGGTAAACATGGTGAATGAGTGCATTGCCAGCCTAAAATATCATTTGACTTTGCTTATAAAATTACTGCGTTGTTTTCGTGACTTGACCCAGCGTCGTAAAAAAAAAAAGAAAATGAGTCTTCGTTGATAATTAAGCGAGATGCAATATATCTCTCTCTCTATATATATATATGACCGCGAGCGACAAATATTTGATTAACACAAAATTTTGTCGCGCGGGGTGCTCTTATTTAGTTCACAATCATCAACATACGAAGAAAGTAATTTGGATAATTTGTTGACCTTAAAGTCTACAGGCATAAGGTTTATATTTCAAGATTTCCATTATCGACGCAAGGCGACATCTGTTTCAAAAGATCAAAGTTCAAAAAAGACGCACATATTGACAATTCAAACAAATGCCCGAGGGTCCATTAAAAGTTGTGGATATTTCAGAGCCACAAGAAAAGGCTGCTGCTGAACTACTTCAAGCAGCTAACGAACAAGGTTTTCTTTTTGTTGATGGCCATGATTTTACTTGCGAAGAAGTTGATAAACTCTTCGAATTATCTAAACGCTTTTTTACTGAAACAGCTTGTGAAGAGAAAATGAAGCACAAATTACAGGTTGAAAAGAATATTGGATACACTGATTTCAATGCAGAACAATTGGATCCAAAAAAAGCCAAAGATTTCAAAGAATGTTTCAACTTTGGACGTATCAATGTTGATAGTGGTGAGTATAATGTGTCAGATGATTATTATGACAAGAGGAGTGATAAAAATGATCCAAATGAGAACCCTGTACCAACAATTTTCAAGGACAACAATGAACTGCTGGTTTCAACAATGCAGAAATTACACAAGACTGCAAACGAAATATTACGCTTGATTACTATTGCATTGGAGATTGACAACGAGGAGTTTTTTACTGACAAACATAGCGGTACCGAGAAAAGTGGATGTGCACTCAGAATGTTGCGCTATCCATTAACAAGAAGTGACGTTAGAGCAGAAAATGAGGTGGATTATGATCCAAATATCAGGGCAGGGGCACATACTGACTATGGCTCTATGACATTGTTATTTCAGCGCGAGGGACAGCAGGGTTTGGAGATACAGGTTGATGAGGAAAAGGATGAATTTGTCAAAGTTCCTTTCCTTGTCTCCAAGTATGAGGGTAAGGCGCCTCCATTGGTAGTGAACATCGCTGACTTGATGTCGTTTTGGACTAACGGTGTGCTAAGAAGTACAGTACACAGAGTGAACTTTAATCCTGGAGATACAAGGACATCTGACCGTTACTCTATAGTATTTTTTGTTCATCCAGACAATGATACCACTTTAGATCTTGTTCCAAGTGAAATAGTGAAGAATGCTGGAAACGGAATTGACCGCCCTGTTATCACGGCTTGGGATCATTTAAAGAAAAGATTGACTGAAACGTATACTGCAAACAATATAGAAATTGTCTAATCGTATTATTAGGGGTGGTCTGTCGTATTGGATCGCTCTTGAAGAATTTGATTTCGATATGTGTATACTCTGGTTAATTAACTTTCTAAATAACTGATATCTAATGTTTAAAATTGATGTTTAGTTACTGTTTCTTACTGTGATTATCTAGACACTTCGTTGCCAAACTTCGTCTGTCTGGTCGGACAACATGACATCGTCGTAAACTGTCAAGGAAAAAAAAATTACTTGATAGAATCTTAAAACAAAAAAGCATTTCGAGTTCAAAAGGAATACTACTAAACATAAAACTTTGTCATACTGTCATTGGGGCATAACTACTAGACTACAGGCTACTTTACAGAAATTTATTTGGGGTCCCTCTGACTTGTATTTTTCAAGATGTCGCAATTAATAACACTCTCAACCTGTAATCTAAATCAATGGGCCCTTGATTTTGAAGGTAATAGGGATCGTATTTTGGAATCTATTAGAATTGCTAAAGAACGTGGCTCTAAGCTCCGTGTTGGACCTGAATTAGAAATCACTGGATATGGTTGCCTTGACCATTTCCTTGAAGATGATGTTTACTTGCATGCATGGGAGATGTATGGTCAGATTATTAAACGGCCAGAAACATATGGATTGCTATTGGATATTGGTATGCCAGTGATGCATAGAAATGTCCGCTACAATTGTCGTATTCTATCGCTAGATGGTAAAATCCTGTTTATTAGGCCTAAACTATGGCTCGCAAATGATGGTAACTACAGAGAGATGAGGTTTTTTACCCCCTGGATGAAACCAGCACATACTGAGGATTATCTCTTACCCCCTATCATTCAAAAGTTGACTGGGGAAAAAAGGGTTCCGTTTGGTGATGCCGTCATCAGTACACTTGATACCTGTATTGGTGCAGAAACTTGTGAAGAATTATTTACCCCGCAATCTCCACATATTGCCATGTCATTAGATGGGGTGGAAATTGTAACAAATTCTTCTGGTTCACACCATGAACTACGCAAATTGAACAAAAGATTGGATCTAATTATGAGTGCTACTAGAAGATGTGGGGGGGTGTACCTTTATGCCAACCAGCGTGGTTGTGATGGTGACAGATTGTACTATGATGGATGTGCGTTAATTGCGGTCAACGGTAATGTTGTAGCCCAAGGATCACAATTCTCTCTCAAGGATGTTGAAGTTGTAACAGCGACAGTGGACCTAGCGCAGGTAAGAAACTACAGAAGTACAGTAATGTCACGTGGCCTCCAAGCATCTTTGTCAGAAACAAAATTCAAGAGAATCGACGTCGCTGTTGAACTATCTGCCATGAACGATCGTTTTGACCCCACAATAGTACCAGATAAGCCAAAAGAAGTTTTTTACCACATACCTGAGGAAGAAATTGCATTAGGTCCGGCATGTTGGATGTGGGATTATTTGAGACGCTGTAATGGTACTGGGTTTTTTTTGCCCTTGTCAGGAGGAATTGATTCATGTGCGACTGCGGTTCTTGTTCATAGTATGTGCCGCCTTGTTGTCCAAGAGGCCTCTCAAGGAAATCAAGAGGTCATTAGAGATGCACGTAAAATTGCTCGCATGGACGAAAACTGGATTCCTACTGACTATTGTGAATTCGCTAACAAAATCTTCCACACATGTTTCATGGGAACTGAAAATTCCTCGAAGGATACTCGGTCAAGGGCATATGATCTTTCAAAAGAAATAGGTTCTTATCATGTGAATTTAAATATGGATGGTGTGGTTTCAAGCATCATCACATTGTTTGAAATCACAACGGGTAAACGACCAATTTTCAAAATATTTGGTGGCTCTCAAACAGAAAACCTAGCCTTGCAGAACATTCAAGCCCGTTCGCGAATGGTTCTAGCTTATCTGTTTGCGCAGCTATTACCATGGGTTCGTTCAATTCCAAATGCAGGTGGATTGCTAGTCTTAGGTAGCGCCAATGTAGATGAGTGTTTGAGAGGTTACCTAACAAAGTACGACTGCTCTTCAGCTGACATTAACCCTATAGGAGGGATTTCAAAAACAGATTTAAAGAAATTCATTGCATACGCCGCAAAAGAATATGAGATGCCAATCTTGAACGACTTTTTACATGCAACACCTACTGCAGAATTGGAACCTATCACAAAGGATTATGTACAATCAGACGAAATAGATATGGGTATGACATATGAAGAATTATCTATTTTTGGATATTTGCGTAAAGTCGAAAAATGTGGCCCATATTCGATGTTTTTGAAGCTTTTACACGAATGGACGCCACGGTTAACCCCGTCTCAAGTGGCTGAAAAAGTCAAACGCTTTTTCTTCTTCTACGCAATTAACAGGCATAAACAAACGGTTTTAACTCCTAGTTACCATGCAGAACAATACTCGCCTGATGATAACAGGTTTGACTTGAGGCCATTCCTTATTAGTCCGCGCTTCCCATGGGCTTTCAAAAAAATCGACGAAGTCGTGGCCTTATGTGAAGGGCGCGTTGACCATGATCTTCAGCTTATGACAGTTGAGTAATTTTATACATTCCACTTAGTTTTTAAAGATAAATTTTTAGTATTCTGTTTTTTTCTGTGTGTTACCCCAGTTAGTCTTTATGACCACATTTCGATTATCACTTCGTCTCCAAAAATCTATGAGCGTAATAGCTGCTTTCTTGGGTACATCTTCCTGAATGAAATGACCAGAATCTTGGAAAACGATTAGTTGGTATTTTCCCTGCATTTGCCCGACGATTAATTCTTTATCTAAGTTGTCGTTCCCAGCTAGAATTAGCAATTTACTTGTTGGAAGCGATACAAATTTTGAAGATAAATCTTCAAACCAAGTCCCCCAAAATGGTTTGAAAGAAGCAAGGTTTGTAATTCTTATAAGTTTTCCACTTTTTGTATTGTGGAAAAGCGAAGGGACAGAAATTTCGGCACTTTCGCGAACTTTTGAGTAGTTGTGCGATTGATACCACTCTATGGCCTCTGTTACGGATGAAAATATATTAGGAGTAACGGCCAAGAAGTTATCAACTCTAGTTAAAACAAATTTCGCCATTTCCTCAACGATGTCTAGCATTACCAAACCGGTAACTTGTTTCTTGATAGAATTTGGCAGATTCGGATAAACATTAGTACAAACACTTCCACCAAGGCTATGGCCAAGAAGTATAAAGCACAGTGTTGTATCATTCAATTCATTCAAGTAAGTTTTATTAATCCATTCTATCATGCAAACAAAATCGTCCACAAATTCAGAAAGATCGTAACTTGGAGATGATGTGTCCAAAGGTTTAGATCTTCCATGACCCCGCGCATCAAATGAAAGAAATCCAAAGTTACGTCCAAGCTCTGCTTCTAAACTTTTGACTAGAGGAGCAAAAGTTAATCCTGAAGAACCTGCCCCATGATGTGCAAAAAATATAGGTATTGATGGTCTGTCATTTCCCTGAGGACATCTAAAATATATATTGAACGTGAATTTTCTTTCTGCGAAGGAAACCATCTCATTTTTGTCAAAATAGTCACTCCAAGATGGAAGTTCACTGGTTTCTCTTTCTAAGTTAATATTATTAGACTTTCTCCTTCGCGAAGCAAAATCTTCTAAGTTTGAGTCAAAAGTATCAGTTTCCTCAATATCATCATCATCTAGGATGGCTACGCGATCCAGCATCTTGCCCGCGGCACTGAAATTCTGAAGCAATGTTTTTCTCTTGAGGTCTTCTGACATTTGATGTTAGTTCTTTGCATCCCTTAGTAATCTTTATGGAAGAGTAATACGAGATTTAAGGTACTCACTTGCGGGTTGTATTTAACATAAAGGTATTATTTCCACAATGTCCTAAAAAAAAAAAAACAATTAAGACTACAATATTGAGATTGGGCTTAAGCACGTGAAAATTAAGATGGGATACATTACGGCTATATGTGCTATTTATTAATTACAGTTTAAAATATTCCTTGAACAGTGGAGCATTATTATCGACGTACTTTGTGTTCTTCTCAAGTCGTTCAATTGTCTGTCTCACCCCACGATCAAAGCCTTCCAAATTCTTTCCCTTGAAAAATTCCTTAACCTCTTCTATGTACTCAGATCCAGCCAAATTTTTCAACGAAAACCTAATGAACCTATCAATCACGACACTATTGATTGATAGTCTTTCGTGCAATTGTTCATAATTATTTTTGAAGAAAGACCATAAAGCAGGGCGTATACCAGCGTTGTTTCCCAGTGAATCGGCAAGAAATTGAACATCCATAGGTTCTATCGTCAACAAAAGATTTAGAACTGCAGGATACAGTTCCTCATTCCTGACAGATCCTAAAGCTACCAGCAACCCTTCCTTGTGTGATAGTGTTGCGTATTTCAAATCTACAATAGCTTTATTGAAGAGTGCTTTGGAAGTATCAGCTTGACCTAAAACAACATTGAGTACTACATTTCTCAAACCGACTGGGTACTTGCCTGAATTGTAGAGTTTTCTACACTTTTCAACTATCAATTTCTGACCTCCTAAGCCAGCCATTGATATGGCTGCATCATAGAACTGCATCCTCAAGAAATTTTCAGAGTCTTGTTCTAGAAGGCACTCATATGGATTTTCCAAATAATGAATCACCTCAGTTATAGAAGGAGCTATCAAGGAATTAATAAATTCAGTGATCTTAGATGAAAGATCGGGTAGCGTGGAAAGCAAAGACTCCATCTTTTTCACTCTTTCGAAAATTATAGACCAAACATAGAATTCACTTGGATTTTGATTCTTACAGAATTCAGAAATTAAAGCTAGTAATTGCTTTATCGTACAAGCAACTTCCGTGTCTGATATTAAAGCCATTTTTCCTCTAGAGCTTAATTTTGACAAATTATTGAGATTTTCTTGGAATAAATTGTCAGAGTCATACTTGACCCGGTAGAATCCATACGCATTGTTATTAAAATGGGTGAACTCTGACTTAGGAATTTCCTTCTCTTTTTCAAAAAATTCTGCTTTGGCGTCATCGTTTGTCATCAGAGGAATCCACCAAACAGTGTCTTTATCATTTTCAGAAGGCTCTCCTGATGATAAAAAGCGTTTCTGTGATATGATTATTTTGTCGCCCGAATCTCTGACGATTAAAAGCGGATATCCAATTTTTAAAATCCAGTCTTTAATTTTTGGCAATATTTCTATGTTAGACACTTCAGCAATGCAATTGAATAGCTCGATCATTGTTGCATTGGAGAATTTGTACCTTTGTAAATATAATGCGACTCCCTTTAGGAACACCGTTTGACCTAAATAGCCGCTCAACATTTCAAGAATTGAGCAACCCTTCAAATATGAGATTGAATCAAAAACTTGATCTGTGTCTTTAGCATTCCTAACTGCGACTTTTATTGGATGGGACTCCTTTAACGCGTCCAATTCGAGAGCAACTTCATGAGAATGTAACATGACCATTGATGGAACATTCCATGATGGAAAAAATCTTTCGATTGCGTAATAACCTACCCAAGTTGCAAACCCTTCGTTTAGCCATAACTCATCCCACCACTTCATAGTAACCAAATTTCCAAACCATTGGTGAGCTATTTCATGTGATACCACATAAGCAATTTTTTGAAGCGCGGACGTATCTGCGGTGGCGATATCACCATCATAAAGCAATGCCGAAGGTCTAAAGGTAATCAAAGAAAAATTTTCCATAGCATTGTGTGAGTAAGCCTCGACACAGAGTAAATCCAACTTCGGTAGCGGGTACGGAATTTCAAAAGATTCAGAGAAAAAATCAATCACTTTTTTAGCAACACCCATGGCAAACTCACCCTGATTAGCCTTTCCCTTCGCAGTGTATATTCTAATTGGCAACTTTCCACTGCTAGAAGAAGAACCATCCTGCGTGCTATAATTTTCTAGAGTTGGGTAAATATCCTTCTCGGTTTCTGATTCAATAAAATCAAACTCTCCCACTGCCCAAGCCACCAAGTATGTAGACATCAACGGAGTCGTATGAAATCTACGAACGGTTTGTTCACATCCAACAATATCTCTATGTGATTTCAGCGGCATATTTGATAACACCGTATATTTTTTATCAACAACAATACAAACATCAAAAGTGGATTTCATGTCAGGGGCATCGAAACAAGGAAACGCCCTGCGAGCATCGGTGGCTTCAAACTGCGTCGATAGCATGGACTTTGTTTCTCCAGATATGACATCTTTATAATCTGAACGGTAAAAGCCTGACATGTTTGTTTGTATCTTACCCTTATATTCAATGTTCAACCGAAATTTTGCCTCTTCCAAAACCCTTGGAAACTTTAATACCACAACGTCATTAACAATATCTGTTTCAGTGCCGATTATCTCAACAAATTCATTATCAGATATTTCAGCCATAGCAGATACTAGTTCAAGGTCTCTCATATTTAAAGATACCGAGTTGGATCCATCGTTTGTCCTAACATCAATTTTAACGTTTCCAACAAAGCTATTCTTTTCTAGGTTAATATCACTCAATTCGATTTCATAATGAGATGGCGTATAATTGCTGGGTAGTGTTAAATTCTTGTCAGACATTGTAGTTATATACCAAAACTCTTTGTCAGTTTTACTTGAATTATGTACTCTTGAGTTGTGCGACCTTGAAAACCCTGAGACTGAAGTGCGAAAGTGTCAAATTTTTTTCTTCGAGCATGAAAAAAAATATACTGATATTACTACTACCAACGGAAAAAAATTCACTTTGACTGACACCTTTCTTGACCAGAAGTCAGGTTTCTTTTTTGGCTCTAATTTTCTTGAGGAAGATCCTGGGCGTCTGTGAAATCTTATATAGTAGCAGAGATCTCAAATTGTGGAAATATTGGTTCAGACTCGTTTTCGGACATTCTTTCCTTTTGTCAGAGGATTGCATTGAAGTCAGTGGTGACGGAGGTACACTAATACAAAAATTTTGCTCATCTCCTGCTGATTGATGAAAATACCCATGAGCATCTGATGTTTTCTTTAGATTCATATCTACTGGAGTAGTGACGGAATTTGGGCCATAGATTTCTAGTTTGGATATAAGCACAACCATCATGTGAACGTCATTTTCAATTTTTTCGCTAGAACAACTGGTATGAATCATCACTTGCAACATATGCTATGCAACACTAAATTTTCACCCAGTCCCTTTAAATTTCAACAATATATATGTGTAAGTTTTCATGTATCTTTATTATATAGTTAGCAGTTGGATACATTTTTATTGTTGGTAAGAATTGAAACACATTTCAAACATGTGTATGGCGTGAATAATAACATCGGGGAAACTAAAATATGGTTCAGGACTCTAAAGATGGGGAAACATTTCATTTATTGATACCTAGCTTTTAGACTCACCATCGTTGCATGAGGTCTACGTCTGACCGCAGTTATTCGTGTGCTAGCGCTGTATTTGTTTACCATGTTGCACGAAGATGGGTGCGCATCACTTCGCTGATCAAATATTTTATTATTAGTTACCCGGAATATTAATTGAAGCTTTGGAAAATTTTTGAAAACCGAACCCATCCTATGTTCCAATGTGATAGTAGTTTCAAATGATCATTGCACCTAGAGACATTTTAAGCATCGTTTATCAGAGTGGTATATTTTTGTCACCTCACGATTGAGGATTGAATTATTATATTTATGTTTCGCAGAAGCTTGCACGTCACAGCTAGACGTTTAGATAGCACAAAAGTATGGGCCGATTTCTCGAAGAGATCAGCATCTTTAGCCATTGCTTCCAATTCTGCTAAGAAATACATCTTGGAGGGCAAAGCAGACCAAGGACCACCTTCCATCAAAAGAAGATTCAATCGTGAGAAATACAATTCGCCAGAACTTATTGATGAAGTGTTCAAGTTGAGTTACGACTTTTTGGAGAAACGCGCAGAGGACAAATACAAGTTGGCTGAACAAGAACAGGACCAACAAAAGCGTTTTGAACTTGAAGTTCAAGCTGAACTCAACAATCCTGCTGTTCAATACAACTTTCAATACCACGATAAGTTGGAAAATGATTCAAATGTGATTGATTATAACGTACCTGTATATAGACATTTGGGTTTAAAGCATTGGGAATCCTATGGTCAAATGTTGTTAATGCAGAGACTGGAGACTTTAAGTGTGATTCCAGATACCTTGGCTACGTTGGTACCTAAAGCAGAGGTCAATATTCATTTTCCTTTCAGCACAGGTGTTAAGAAGTGGATTGAACCTGGTGCAATTTTATCTTCAAACGTCACCTCGATGGTTCCTGCAATTAAGGTTCAAGAATATGAACATGGCATTGATTTTGAAAACCAAAAGTATACAGTTTTGATTGTTAACCCTGATGTTCCAGATTTGGCATCAGATTCTTTCAAAACCAGTTTGGCATTTGGTGTCTCTAATGTAAAAATTGATTACAACAATAATTTAATAGATCCAAGAGCCTACCAGTCCGATCAAATAATCGCGAATTATCTACCTCCGGTACCTGAAAAGAATTCTGGTAAGCAAAGGTTCTGTGTTTGGGTATTCAGGCAAGAAGGTGATTTCGAGAAGATAGGAGGCGTTGAAAGGGATGGCTTTGATATTAGAGCATTTGTTGAAGAAAATAAGTTGACCCCTGTTGGTGCTCACATCTGGAGGTCTCAGTGGGATTCTAATGTTACCAAGGTCAGAGAAATGTACTCCTTACCTGAAGGTAGAGTGTTCCACAGAGTTCGCAGAACAGAACTTTGAATTGTATGATCTAATCACTCACAACTCGGTGTGTATATTTTCACGTAAAACATATTACTGACCCTCATGTATATAATCAAGAAAGTAAAGTACGCTTCCAACTAAAGCTCGGATAGATGAAGGTGCAGTTTATATTGAATATTGGTGCGACATGGAAATTGAATCAACAATGGTTCATCATTGAATACCCGTAGAATATATCAAAAGTGTTACCTATATAACTTACATATTTTTTTATTGGCTTTTATATCGTCATTAGGGTGCCCACACCATTTATTGGTTTAAACCCAAATCTCATCATTGGTTTCCTCCCAAAAGGAGATGAAAGCACCCACAAATGCTAAATCAAGTCCAAACTAAGGAATCACTTGATTCCAAAAGGTTCATAAACGCAGTTTTGTTTTTATTTATTCTTTACCTCTTCATCTCTGCAACATGATGAATATTTTCAATTATTGTTTCAAAGATTCAACAGCACTCAAAATCACTGAGGCATAGTCCAAGTTTGGATCTTCCAAGTCGATCTTAGTAGCTTCAGAAGCTTTGACAACTGGCTTTGGGTGTAGCTTGGCGTATGCTGCCTTAGCCTCTTCCACTAGTTTCAATTGGGCTTCGAGTTCTTTTTCTTCGCTCTTCTTAGCGGCTTCAGACTTCAATCCCAAGTCAGTCTTGAAACCAACAACAACACCCAAAGCCAATGCAGAGTATCTTAAAACGTTTAATGTAGACATCCTTCTTTGATACTAGCTATCCGATTTTTGAGGTGACAATATGATGTGAACTTCTCGAGCTGCTCTCGGTCATCACAAGTCTTGCATAACAGTTTTGATCAGTTTTCCAAAATCAATTTTACTGATTGTCATTACCAACGAAGTGCTTTTATTGGTTGTCGTGATAAATGACATATACTCTCAGGCATATTGAAATGTGGGAAGAATAGCTTTGTTTAAGGTTAGATTGAAAAGATCCAGCCAGATATAGAACTACTATGTATGTCAGAGTGCGCTGTAATGCTGCGCAAGGTATTTTAAAAAGTATGACTGTACCTTTTGCTATTTTTTTGGTGTTTCTATTACTAACTACGGATAAAATAGATTCCAAGAGCCTAAACAAAAGATGGTTTGGATCATCGGCGGGTACTCATAATTCATCTTCTTGGTCCTCAGCATCGTCATCGTCGGTCTACTCTTCATCTGAGCCGTTGAATTATCATGTGGTCGTGGCATACCAGGCCAAGGACAGGAAGGATCCGATATACGCGAAACTGAAAGGCAGTTTGCAATCTGCAACAGGTGAAGATAACTATTTTGTTGCTGCTCGCTCTAGTAATGAGCTATACGCTGGAGTTGCTGATGGAGTTGGTGGATGGGCTAATCATGGTTATGATTCTAGTGCAATTTCTCGAGAATTGTGCAACTCAATGCGAGAAATTGCCAGTACTTCTTCTAAAGATATCCTACCTAAACAATTGATTGATTATGGGTACAAAGATGTTTTAGATAATAGGCGAGTTGAAGTAGGGGGTACCACTGCAATTGTCGCCCATTTTTTGCCCAATGGAACTCTGAATGTTGCAAACCTTGGTGATTCTTGGTGTGGTGTGTTTAGAGATTCGAAGTTAGCATTTCAAACTAAGTTTCAAACTGTAGGATTCAACGCACCTTATCAGTTAGCAGTGATACCAAAACATATTTTAGATGATGCTGAAAGGCGCGGTGGCTCCTTTATCATGAACAAGCCATCAGACGCCGATGACTATACATTCAAGTTGCAGAAAAATGATGTTGTTGTATTAGCCACGGATGGTGTCACAGACAACATTTCTATAGAGGATATGGAGATATTCTTGAGAGATAAGGCAGAGACAAATCAGGATCTTCAAGGTGTAGCACAGGAATTTGTGTCGAATGTGGTTGCTTTAAGCAAAGATCCTAGCTTCCCAAGTGTGTTTGCACAGGAATACTCTAAAATGAGTGGTCAATTTTATGTTGGTGGTAAGGAAGATGATATCACCGTAGTTGTAGTCAAAGTAGAATAAAAGTATTTATGTAATTATTTCTACAATAAGCATCAATCAAAATTGCGGTTCATGACGATACTCTTTATCTTTTCCCTTTCTTCTTTTAGCCGTTGCTCTTCCTCGAGAATATCAGAGACGAATTTCGTTTCAGATGGTACATTGATAGAATGGGCCTGAGTCTTCTTCCCCGAACGGCTTAAAAACGTGAATGCAACTTTACCATGCTTGGGCTTTTCCGTTGGTGAACCTTTTCTGTCTTGACCCGAAAAATGGAATGGCATGCTAGTGTTTTGAACTGTATCATTTTTACGACTATCTAGCGATAATTCCAACATACTTTGGAATTGTTTCTCAAAGTCTTCCTGTGCTTGCTGTTCATTATCATCCATTAAGGTGGATTCAAACTCATCCATGATTCTTTTTCTTTCTTTTGCTCTATCAATCATATAATCTTCGTCATCATCATCTTCTTCTTCTTCCTCTTCTTCATCTTCATCATCATCTTCTTCTTCATCTTCTTCTTCTTCATCTTCTTCTTCTTCATCTTCTTCTTCTTCCGTTGAGGAGACTTCGTCGGTTTCTGAAATACTTGATTCACTGTAGGATTCTTCGTTCTCATTTAAATCAACATCCGAATTATCTTCCTGCGATTCCTCCCAGCTGCTTTCAGAATCTTCGGTTACTTTTAGATCAATAGGTTTGTCCTTGTCAACTTTAGCTAAGTCAACTTCTGAAGTCAAAATCAACTTTTCATCCGGATGATCATCGAAGAATGTTGCATCAACCTCTTCCTCTTCCTCTTCCTCTTCTTCTTCTTCTTCCTCCTCCACTTCTTCCCCCACTTCTTCATCTGCAGCTAATTTTTCAGTCTTATTTATTTTAATTAATAAATCAGAAAGGCGTGAAGCGCTTTCTGTCCATGATGAAGACCTTTGAAAATCTGGAAAAAGCGCAAAAAGACCTTCTATTTTAAAATTCACCTCTCTTGGAACTGGCTGATCTTTGCATAGAATGTAATATTCAAAAAATCTTATAAAGATAGGAAGCTTTTTCAGGGATGTTTGTGTCTCTCTATTTATGTTTAAGAGGACGGTGCAGATAAGCGAAATCCTGAAATAATTATCTGGTAAGTCGTACTCATTGGCTATTAACGGGTTTGGGTTTCCATTTGGATGACCAAAACGAATGATGTGGTACATTAACTCAAGCAATGTATCGAATTTAATAAAAGATTTATTGTAAAGTTCCGTCAAATATTTCACTTGAGCAATACGTGCTACATTCATGCTATAGTCACCATACTCCAGACCAAGTTCAATGTTTTCAACAAGTGCATCAATAACGCCGACAGTAAATTCTTTATAGAACTTGTAAAGATAAGTCAAGATTTTTGCCAAAGCAGGAATTGACTGATAACTTATCTTTTCCGGTTTAGAAAAGAGTGAAAATAAGGTTTTCCGAATATTTTGATCATCCCATGAAGCCTTCAATATTAGCTTAGTAGCCGTTGGTATTGATACCGAACTCAATTCCTTTCGAATTAGGACCATATAAAATTGTTCCTCTAACGACAGCTCTTTTCTCTTTCGGTTAAGTATATTAAGAGATGGCGGGTAAATTAATATTAGCAAATTATCCAGTGTCGCCTTGTTATTTGCCGTTAGCAGATGATCCTTTTTTTTTTCTTTTATGAGATCCATCATTTTTTCCATTTGCGACTTAAGTTCCACTTTATTTATCAGAAACCTCCCAAAATTTTCGAATAAGAGTGTTAAGATTTCAATATTATTTGGAACTGTAATGTTAATTATAAGGGTTCTTATTTTGTGAAATATTAGAAATGCAGGTACCAACATGAATTTCACCATTTCGCAAAAGAAGATAACGTTTTTCACGTTGATTTTATTTGTGTGTAGTTGATTGCGGAAGCCAGAATCCAGGTATTGTATTAGCTCTTCCTTAATTTCAGGCATGTTCTCTACGTTTATTGCAATAAATCTAGCGTATAAACGGAGTTTGCTCCAATCTTTTGTTTCTATGAAGAATTTCAAAAGTCTTTTCCTAGTAGCCTTGTTGTCCAAATTGTTTTTCCAGTACAACTTTGTGAGTTCATCCAACTCATCTTTCGTCTCTACATTTTCGAGTGCTGCGAAAAATGAATTGACATCCTCAGAGTTCGTAGTCTCTTCCTTAGAAGTAAGAAGAGTTGTTTTATCTAAATGAGGCAACGTTTCATAAAAACGTCTTGTTTCATCATTTTCCCAAAGTTTTTCCACGTTGGCTTTTGGAATACTAGTTATTATTGAACTAGGTTCCTCTTCATCAAAATCTTCTTGAACTTTCGTGAGTTCGGGTGGATCAAGTTTTAAAAGCTCCGCAAGGATGATGGATGCTGCACTGAATCTTTCAAATTTTGGGCTTAATTCGTCGTGCTCAGTTGAATATTCAGTTGTTTCTTTACCTGTCCTGATCTGTGATTTTTGATGTTCCTTTATCAGTTTATTAACCTTCTTATTCAACTCAATGACCTGTTGGAAAACTGCTTCGGTATAAAGCTTATAAAGTGAGATTAACAAGGGTTTCAAGTCCTTATCGACAATGAAAACATCCAAGCCAGTAGCCTCTAACAAGAAAAACTCTGGGTATCTTCTAGAGACTAACGTTGCTAAAGGGCAAGAGATACCTGTCTTGAACTTGTAATTCAAAACTTCCCTTAAGACAACAAATACAATTGGTTCTTTCTTAGAGTGCCGTTTTCCGATGAATGAAGGTAAATTAGCCTTGTCAAAATATTCAACGCTAGGACAAATACCAACCAAATAAAATTCAATCAATATTCTAATAGAAGCTTTTAGTGTTGACACATGGTTTAACTTTTCTCTCTCGCTCTCCAGTTCTACCGTAGGACTTTCAAAAACAAACAAAAAGGACTCTACTAAACTTGTTGTTAAATCAGCACCAAAACGTTGATGCAATGCGCTAACTATTTCCACAGCACTTATTATATCTTCGCTCTTAGTACTGACTTTCGATAAGGATTCGGTTGTAGTAGTTTTAATTTCTGAAAGGTACTTTTCTAGGGATACTTCTGCGATATCTTTTAGCAAACTGTCCCGTAAATCTCTAGTTAATCCTTGCTTGAGTTTTTTTATGAACCCAGTATTTCTTTTGATACTTGAATCAAGTTTTGGAGCCTTGTGTGGTAAAACATCGCAACCTGTCCAAGCCTTGTCATTCAATTCACGCAAGTGCGATCTCCAATCATTCTGCGATAGAAGTAAAGTTAGTCAAAAATGGAACGACAAAAGGGATTCGAGTGCTCATCTATATTTTATCACATACATTCATTGTCAATACCTAGGAATATGGAGCAAATAATCAAATAAACGTACGGCTATTACATTAACTTGCGTTCACATCTGTCACATCATTGATTTCATTTTAATTTTTTTAGTTGGCACATTGAAAAAAAAATTATGCACGGATTGAATGGGAAGACGTAGGTAGCACTTGAGAAGATAAGATACGGTATGTAGATATGTAGACTATAGAACTATTTTGAATCACTCCTTGTGGTTCAAACTCTATGAATTGAATATTTTTGCAGATTCTTTCTAGTAGCGACAATCGCAATATTTTGGAATCGCATTGCTCTTACTTTTGTTTTCTTTATCCTATAAGTTAGTGTTATTAACTCTGAATATAAACTAAAGTAAAAGGCAAAAACTTGTTGTCAGTCGAAGCCCTGATCGCCTAACTTCAGCTCTAAATTCTTAATGTTATCATCTATTTCCTCTAAATTATTTTTTAAGGTTGCTGCTTCCTCAAAATTTCTATCTTTTGTAGATTTCGTGAACATTTCCTCCACAAGAAATCTTTGTTCCTTGACTACCATTAACTCTTCCCTATACTTCTTGACTTCTGAAATAGTAAGGTTGTTAAAAAGCAAATCTGATGTTTTAGGAGTGGGTATTTCGTCATTAGTTGGGTCCAGCACGTCAGGAATACGCCTTAGCGGCAAGATCTGCGATTCGATAAAATTTGATGCGCGCATAGTTATGGATAGCTTAATTCGCTGTTCCGCAACAAGGTGTGGTTCCATTTTTAGAATTTTCTTATAAATTTTGTCATAAATGCTGCATTTTTGAAGCACATTTTTTCGAAAGTGCGTCAGCTTTGCGAGTTCTGTAGGATCAACCGAACTCGACTCCGTAATTTTAGCTAGACATGATTCGAATTGAGGAATTAGCGCTATAATAGAAGACTCGATCCTTTGTAGTTGTTCATACTCAAAAAGTAAGGGTGACAACGCTTTGCTAGTATCGAACTTAAACTTTCTGTTGGCAAACACGGCTCTCAAACACTTGGAACATATTCTAATCTTAATGTCTAGGTTAAGTGACAAGTATGAAGTCACAAGGCTTGAAAATGGAAGATCTTGGGCTGCACTCACTAGATTCGCCACAAGTATCTGGCTGGAGCAGCATGTCCTCTCCATATCGCATACTATTTCTCCACATAGCCGGCAGTGATGTTTTCGTTGAAAAATTCCAAATGAGTGATTACAAATACTGCATTCTAACGAACTATCATCATTTCTCCATGGTACTATTCTACGTTCAAGTTCAAGGACTGAGGAATTCAATTTGAAAAAACTCATGAAGCCCGTTTTCTGCTGAGCATACAACTCATATATTCCGTTGATCAACCGTACCAGTCTGCTCTCCAACTGGAGCGTTGTAAGCTTCATATCTTCATTCTTATTGTCTCGTGTTTTTAAAAAAGATAGTGTTTTGTCCGTGTAGTATCCGTAGTCATTGTAACCCTCTCTGCTGCAGAAGCAGTTGTGGCAGCATTTGCACCAAACGCCATTCAAAGGGTCGTATTGGGCCTCTGAATTCAATTTTATAACGTTTTTACAATGTTTTAAACAAAAAAGCTCCCCACATTTTCGGCAATTTATTGATCCAATCCTTCCGTCCAATATTTTGTTGCATTTGAAACACTTTGTTTTGCCTTCGACAGTTGTTTTCCAAAAAGAATTATTGATTCTGAATGATGATGGTTTTTTACTGATGCCTCGCCTTCTCTCAGTAAACTCGGAACCTAGTCTTACTTCTTTTGAGCTTCTTAATCTTGAATGGTCCTCAGATTTTATATCACTTCCAAAACTGTGTTTCTCATCAAGATGTAAATTGAGACTTCTTAAGTCATCACTTTCTTTGCCGCAAACGGGACACGGTAATGCCTTTAGGGTTTCGATATTTATTGGCATTATTTCCGAATGACCTGGGGGGTCTGCCCTTTCATCGTCCATTTAAAACGTATGGCTGTGCTGTTAGAATATTGTACAGCAGCCGAAAAAGTAGATTTAGTTTAGTCTTGGATCAGAATGTTCGCTTATTCCCTTAGAAAGATGTTTACAGATATGAATATATGAATTAGATTATTTTTAAGCTTTTCCATTTAGGTACAAAGCTTAAACGAAAGAAACAAAACAAGGAAAGAAATACTGGCTTCACAATTAATGAAATGTTTATGCTCCTGTTTATTTTTTTGACATTCTGGTTTGTCTTCAACAGGTCCTACAACGTCTTTTGGTTTAGAATGCAGAGGCTTTTTGATATTCTTCCGGTTTCATCGATTTCTGGTGCTCAAGATAGACCATATATGGTGGGAATTTCTAGTTATGGGGAGGGATATCTGTATAAATTTTACTCAGAATATTCTATTCCATCGAAGCTCATCTATAAGATAGTTCGAATCATTTTTTCGCTTACCTTTGCATCGTGTGTTGTGGCTGTCGAAATTGTCCTTAGTGAAATTAAAGACACCGATACACAATCAGACGGAAGTTTCGTGACAGATTGTATTTGGCCACTTATATCCCTAATTTTATACAGCTCTCTGATTTTGGTGCAACCATTCCTCATTCTATTTTGTCTATTGAACAAATTCTTCGATGATAAAATGCAAATTGATAAAAGTGCAATGTTGACTGCTGCTCTTACTGCGGCTTGGATCATATTCTTATATCTTCTAGTTTATGGACCATTTGGACATACCACTAATTTGTTGACAAAACTTTCAATTGTTGGAGTTACTATTATGTCTCTTCTCTCTGGCTTGGCCTCAGTGTCAACACCGTACTATACTTTAATGTATCTATTGAGAAAGAATAGAACCAGTGATCCAAATTCAATTAAGTATATTATACCAGACTTGTGGTTAAATTCTCAAACTATTTCTGATAGAATTACTGAATATGAAGAACAAGTGAATGAAATTTTAGGAGAGCTCAACCATCTTCAAGAGCTAGAGAAAAGCAATGATCTCCTGTCGAGGGAAAAGCTAGCAGATCAACTTGGTCGTTATCAACTAGAGCTTGTGCGGCTAAGAAATAAGGCAAAAGACTGTAAGGTAATAAGGACGTTCAAAAGGATTTTTCAATCTATTTTTCTCCTCTATTGTATTTTTAAGCTTTTTAACGTCTTCATGGTCAGGATTCCTGCTGTGTTCACCCATACTTGGGCAGGAACTAGTGATTCTGACTATGAGAGACTTGAAAAAGAACGGGAAGAAAGAGATCCATTAGCGATAACAATAGCAAATGCGCTAGATTTTTTCTTGTTCCAGTTTAATTACCAACAGGAATTAGATTCCTTGATAAGACAAATATCGCTTATACTGTCAATTTCCCTTTTTGTATGCTCTTTATCAACGGTCACAACGACAATTTCTTCGTTATTGACATTACTTCCAGTAAAATTGCAAGTTTTAGCACTGTCTACCTTGCAGAGCAGAGGGCGTGATCTTGACTTGCCGGCCCATAAAAATGAGGTATTATATTCAAGACACGAACCTTCCATCATCAAAAATCTACTGGTTTCTGAGTTAACTGGTGTTTATATCCTTGCCACGATTTTAATGATTCGTTCAAACCTTCCATTTGATGTTTCAGTCAGGTTACATGAATTATTAGGTGAGAGGTTCACCATTTCGAGCATCTTGATCGATATTTGGTCAGATAAAGTATTTGCATTTAGTGCAATTTGCACTTTTATCGGAATTAAAATAGCCGAACGGACTCTCAGTAAATAAATACATACTTATTTTTCAGCTTAATGGTACTTTGTGGAAACTTTATTTACAGATTCAAATTCATCGTTTATACGATGATTCAGAAAATAAGTTTCTCTAATTCAAATGCAGGAGGTTGAGAGATCAAAAAGTTTGGCCTTTCAACTACAAGTAACTCTTCCTCTGACATCTTATCAACGAAAATAAGTGGTTTGTACTTTTCAAGCAGGAAAAAGGCCTTTTCTGACCTTTTATTTGATTGAATATCCTGGGGTGAGGTTCCTTTTAACATAAATCCTTCCTTGATCATGAACTCTTCGTCTTCTTCCTCGTCGTCTTCTTCATCATTGCTATTTGTAATAGTGTCCCCCACAATTGTCAATCCATCCCTACCATGCTTTTTTGCTTTCTTTCTTCTGTTGACGGGAAGATCAAAGGACATATCAAAGTTTGCAAGCCAGTTGGATCCCCAAAACCAAATTTTGTTCTCATTTAATTCATCATTGAAAATACCAACACATCTTTCCACCAGATCAGTGAATTGTTGAGGTAGGTTTTCTCCGTTGATCTTGTACCAATCGGTCAGTAATTGATCCTTCTCTGGGTCAATGTTAAACTCAAATATTTTGTTTTCGGATGTAACCACAATAGCTGTAAATCTACTCGATATGGAAACAGCAGAGATGAAATTATTCATTCGAATCAACTGCTTGGCACTGTTGTCCTTCAAGTTTATTAGCTCAACAGAACCACAGCCTCTGGCTACAACCGCATAATCACCCTTCACTTCGAGATGACTTATTGTAGAAAGATATGGAAATTTCAATGAGGTTTTTGAACCTGCTACATCAGGTAATTGGAACTTTGTTATGCTCTCGTCCTCATCTTCTAGATCCAAAGAGAGTAACTCGTCTTGCTCTGTGCATAGAAGGACCTTAGAGTTATCAATAAATTTTGCGAGTTTACATCCTGTCTTAAGCAAGAACGCATTATCTAACTTAGTAATCTTCAACTTTGATGCGGTTTGGTGTAAGTGGAAAATCTTTGTAGTAGTCAACCTACCCACCAAAAGAACTTGGCCATCAGGAGATAGAGCACAGGTTTGTACGTTATGTTCATCTTTAAGAGAGAGTTTTGAGACTAGCTTA
Source organism: Kluyveromyces aestuarii (assembly GCA_003707555.2). Lineage (NCBI taxonomy): Eukaryota > Fungi > Ascomycota > Saccharomycetes > Saccharomycetales > Saccharomycetaceae > Kluyveromyces > Kluyveromyces aestuarii. The sequence goes on from PPJO02000009.1 coordinate 140,774, forward strand.
TAATTTTTAGCATCATTGAGATCGTTCCCAATAATCCATATTTTTATCGTGTTATCTTGCCACATAACAACTAGTCTCTGTGTCCTGTTGATGAGAACACTTTTGTGAAATGGCGTTACCAATGGCATTTTCCTATAATTACCTTCCGAAAAAGATTTCATAGAGGATAAAACAAGGCTTTTCTCAACGCCGCCCGAAACAAGAAAATCAAATCCCTTGCATTGATATGCACACATTGATCTCACATCATTAGAATGGAATAATCTATTTGAAGTGCTAATCCATTTTGATGACTTACCTGTGTCAATATACGAGAACTGGAAAATTTTTCTATCAACGCCAGCTGTGAACAATTGGGTATTATTTAAATTACTAGAAAGAGCCAAGATATCAGCATCATGAACTTTGAAGGTTTGTGACAAAGTAGCATAAGTTAAATCCCAGAACTTGACTGTACCGGTGGAGTCACCCGAAACTATCTGGTTTTGTTTGGCTAAGTACATCACGGACCAGACTAAGGTCGACTCTTTTTTCGATTTATCCACCTTCATCGTGTGTTGAAGTCTACCCCTGTTTTCATCGTTGACCTTACTGCACCATATTCTAACTCTTCCATCAGAGCATCCACCTACAATATATTCGTCATTCTTCGCCCACGTAACCGAGAGGATCCTTGAATCCTGTCTACTCAAAATCATTTCGTGCTCAAGTACTCCTCTGCCTCCAGCAATACTAACTATTACAACACCACCATTATCACATCCAACAGCTAATTTGTCTCCCTTCTCACTGATCGCCAAAGACCAAATCACACCACCATTACAATTATAGTTAGTTAGCGGTAATCCCGTCTCCAAGTTCCATTCTGTGATGGCTGTAGAGCCTCCAATTGAAAATAGCCTGGCAGGTTCTCCAGGAATATTGCACCAACATAATCCCTCGATAGATCTTCCTTCACCCCCTTGTATCAAAAACTCTTGAACCCAGTTATCTCTAGGGTTCCAGATCTCAATGTTACCATTTGACCTACCCACTGCAAGCCTCAAGTCATTAGGTGCTAATTTTTCACTTGATTTATGAGAAAAAGCGAGTGCAGTAATATTTCCGGGCGTGAAATCCACAAACCTTGTTCTGTGCACTACTTGTTTATTGGACATTATTCAAACTTTTCTTCCTGAATTGATGCTTGAGATTGTCCGTTATTAAAAATTAGCTGAATACCTGTTCAATGTCCTTTCACTGTTTAATCATTCTCTTAAGCGATGAGATGTGCATTCAAATTTTTTTTTCCATAAAAAGAAAGAATCGAAACCTGTTTTCCAACGTCTAATTCCAAAGAAAAAAAAATTAAATGAAATTTGTAAATATTTAGAAGCACGAAATATAATGATTTGTTTTCTATGGCATATAAGTAATTGTTATATGAAAACTATGCAGCTAATCACTTGTTTATAGTTTCTCTAGAAATATTAGTGTGCACTTGTAAAATTAGAGGTAATTTTTGAATATTTTCAAGATGAAAGTAGCTGTAAAAATAAAAATAGTGTTTGGGCAAGGGAGTCTGAAGGTCTTTCCTACGTAACTGAACTTTTCTGGGCTGTAATTAAAGAAGTCAGTGGCATATAAGTGACATATGCCTTTGCAGTAGCTTCTCCGGCAAAAAATCACGTAGAAAATCAGAGTAGAAAGTCAGAGTAGCTATATAGTATGTCATGTTTAAATTTTTGCATTTTGTGCGACGTCAACTACTAAGGACTATTTTAGATTGAAATATATATTAAATATGGCCATAAGAAAGATACATGCACAAACGGTTGTCGTTTTTTCAAGAAGTATATCATTTTCCTAGCAAAAAGGGCGGAGGTAAGTGGATAATGTTTGATGTTTATAAATGATCACGTGATGGATTTGATTTTTGTTTACTTTTCGTGGAATTCTTATGAATAACATGCATACCGTTATAGCGATGTTGATGATGTTCCAGGTATGTGTATCTGAGCTCAAAAGAGACTGAAATAATTCTAAGGAGGGAGAATTCGGCCTTGGTTATTTCGATATCTTTATTATGGAGCCGGGTTCAGATGAGAGTAGGGTTTTCAACGCTATCGCTGAGGTCTTCCAAAATGCACAAGGGAGTTACGTTGGTCATAGAAGACATGTTGCGGTGCTGAACAAAATTTACCTGAAATGTATTGATCAAAATATTGCAGAGGTATTCCACTATTGGTTTATTAAAGTGAGCAGTAAGATATTAACGGTTCGGAAGCAAGAGATAGTAGGTGATCGAATTGTTCGGCTAATTGGAGCCTTCATCGCAAGCAATGTGGCAATGGTGAACAAGGCGCAACCAGAGAACATTGAATCCCAGGAAGCTTTGGAAAAGACCTTCAACTCTTTGATAGAAAATTATGTGAAAAACCTGTTACGAAGCGTGGAATCAAAAAACAAACACGTAAGATACCGCTCGATGCAACTGTTGACGGCTACGATGGACAACATGGGTGAAATAGACGAAGATTTATATGATTTCATTGTATGGGCATTAAAGAGTAGAGTTTATGACAAGGAACCACATGTTAGAATACAAGCAATTTTTTGCCTGACGAAATTCCAGAACGATGACTTAGAAATAAGCGAAAGTGAGTGGGATGAGGCTATCGAGAATTTGGTGAAAATGATAAGAAATGATCCAAGCCCAGAAGTTCGTCGTGCTGCAATGTTGAATTTAGTCCGCTCAAAGTCTACACAAAATATAATATTAGAAAGAGCTAGGGATGTGAACCACGTCAATAGAAGGTTGATTTATTCACGTGTACTAAAGTCTTTGGGGAAAGACACTTTTACGGAAATCGATAGTCGGGTAATTGAGCAGCTTTTAAAATGGGGGTTCGAAGATAGAGATGTTTCTGTTAATTCAGCATGCAAGAAGCTTGTCGCCTTCACCTGGCTTAACTTCATGGATGGTGATATTATAGAATTACTAGAAAATATAGATGTGACACGGTCTAAAACAGCTGAAAAAGTTCTTTACTCCTTATTCGAGGAGAGATCAGAGGTAGTTCAAAAAATTTCATTTCCAGAGGAAATTTGGAATTCTTTCACTGTTGAAACTATTTTTCTTCTGAAGTGCTTCTATTTCTATTGTCTTGACCATGAATTGATATCTTCAATTGAAAACAACCTACCAGAAGCTGTTCGACTTGCTGAATTTATATCTTACTACGTCAATAAGAAATTTTCCAATTCAAACCTTACGGCAGTGGATTTGAAATACTTGGATTTCATAATATATCAATTATTAGAAATTGCTTCAAAATATGATTTTAGTGACGAACTCGGGCGAAGAGACGTTCTTAAAGTTGTTAGGAATTTATTGGGTAAAGCCAATAACTTGAATGAATATTTGATCAGCATCTCACTTAAACTTCTCAAAAACCTTTCCATCAATGAACGAGATTTTATTTCTATGAGCGTTGAAATAATCAATGATATCAAATATGAAGACATTGAACGTCAAGAACTTGAAGAGAGAATGTCAAATGTTGTTTCAGAAAAACAGGAGCAAAATCTAGATGATGGGGATGATGGTGATGGTGATGGTGGTTATGACAGTGATGGTGAGGAAAACTGTATTGAGTCACTCAGTTCTGCCGTTGACTCGCTAGTTGCTGGAACTTCGTCTGTGGAAGCTCCTCAAGTAATATTAGCCGAAACAGAACGTGAAGTCAGCCATAAGACACTTATGACATGTTTAACGATGTCCCGTCATTTATTGGAGCTGATAAGTACGTCTTTGGACGAAAACATAATGCTTTCTTCACTTATCGATACGTTAATAACTCCAGCAGTTCGAAACGCTCAACCAGAGATAAGAGAGCTTGGTGTTCGTTGTATGGGATTATGTTGCTTGCTTGATTTACAACTGGCCACAGAAAGCATGTATATTCTCGGAATGTGCGTTTCAAAGGGTAATGCTTCTTTGAAACACATTGCCTTACAGGTTATTGTCGATATTTTTTCTGTCCATGGAACTAGAGTGGTCGATGGTGAAGGAAAAGTGGACTCGATCTCTCTTCACAAAATTTTCTACAAGATTTTAAAGAACAAAGACCTCCCAGATTGTCAATCAATAGCTGCAGAAGGACTTTGTAAGCTTTTCCTTGGTGATGTATTTAATGACGATGATTTATTCGAGACATTGGTCCTTTCTTATTTCTCTCCAGCCAACTCTTCCAACGAACCTCTCATCCAAGCCTTTGCATTCTGTTTGCCTGTTTATTGCTTTTCTCATCAACAACATCAGCAGAGAATGTCCAGAATAGCAGCTGATGTTTTATTAAGGCTGGCTATGTTGTGGGATGAGTTACAGACAAGCGACGATAACGACATGGAAAAAAACTGTATGATGAAACCCAATGAAATTTTTCACCAGTTAATACAATGGTGTGATCCCAAAAATGTCGTAAGGGCTTCTTTAGATGAAATTGAATCCAGCACTGCCCAAATTGATTTTCTTCTTGATGTTCTAAGTGTCTTCGAGCGGTTTGAAAGGAAGGATGTGAAAAAAATGTTGCTATTGAATGTCCAGAAATTCTATTTTACAGCAAGCCATCCTAAAGAGAAGCTCCTAAAAATCAAAGAGCATTTAGATAATATCTTAGAATACTCTTCCACGGATAAACTTTCTCGAACTGCAGTCAGTGGCCTCTTAAGCACAATTCAAGCTCTTTTGTCAAAAAATGATAATGAAGAGAAAACGAGTTCAGAAGAGCTGACAAAAAACGAATCGGAAGAAGAAATTTCAGAATCATCAGGAATTAGTTCTAAAAATTCATCGAGAGAAATGGATAGTCGTCAAGTAGGCCGAGGAAGCTTGAAAAGATCCAGAACTCCAGAATAAAATTGACTCTTCCCTGCAGACTATGTTACACTAGTGGTATCGAAGGTTATTTATTTGTGTATAATTTTGGGGTAATATCTAAAGGATAAAAGGCTAGTCGTCCTGTGATCATATGTATGTTTCGAGTACTTAACTTATTAAAAAAATTCAGAAAGCACTTGGTCATCGCTTAAATTGTCCTTCGTAATAAAATATATCTCCATCAGAAAGTTAGGGAAACGCCTGAGAAAAAAAGTATAGAACCCATCAGGAATAGGGCTCATTACCTCAGATAATTCTTCTGGTAAATCTCGAAAGTGATGATACTTGTTTCGAAGTGCACGTAATAAGTCCATTAATTTTTCACCCTTATACTTCCTGTATTTCCCCAAATTATCCATGAAATCAGAATCAAACTTGGTAGTCCAATCTCCGTTAGGTATAACTTTCAAGCTAACTGCCTCTAACTTCAGAAGAAGCGGACTTGGTGGATCGCGTCGTTCAACTTCAAACCTATCGCTCACTTTTAAAAGAAATTCAAGCTTTTTGGATATACTCCAAAAAAATGGATGCTTCAAAACCTCTTCACAAGAAGGCCTTACCAAAGGATTTCTATCCAACATTGTAGTTATCAAATTTGTTGCTTCAATCCTGGTGGAGCGTTCTTTTATTGACTTCTCAATATCAGGGAGATGAAATTCACCTTTCACTATATTGGCATCCCTCGAAAGCCTGTCCCCAAACGGATGTTGCCCATTCGAAAGAACATAATAGAATATGCAACCAAGAGAAAAAATATCTACTGCACTAGTAAGCCGTAGTGTTCTTTGGTTAACTTCTGCTTCCGCCTTTTCAGTAGAGATATCGGTAACGCCCGTGCTTGTCGAGCTATCGCCTAACATGGTATCGGATAGGTCCAGTTTACCGCTGATAACTTCTGGCGCCCGCCATCCAGAAGTTCCTATCGGATTGTTGAAGTTGCTAGTCCTAAAAGAAGACTCATCATATTCTAGTTTTTTACAAAGACCAAAGTCAGAAATAAGAACTCGGAAAGACTTGTCGAAATTCATGTTGCAATCTTTCCGAACGTTCTTCGGAGGTGCAATAAGTATATTTTGGGGTTTAAGATCCCGATGTACAATCTTCATGGAATGCAAATGCTGGACACCTGACGTAATCTGCACCAGCACGTTCATTGGATCAATGTTCTTTCGTATTGAAGCTAGTTTTTGCGATTCTTCAGAGTTCTCTATAAGCTTCTCTAAGGAGGCGAGACATAGCTCAACTGCGATGTACAGAAACTTTTCCGTTGACTCGGAAAAGTAGTATCGGATGACATTTGGGTGATCATCGCTTTCTGACAACAATTGTATTTCTCGCGAAGCAATATCATAGAAATCTATAAGAAGCCTTTTGACTGCGACAGGTCTATTTTGGAAACTACCTTGCAATATGACTGTTCCAGCAGATCCGTATCCTAGTATCTTATCAGAAACAGTCAGATGCTTTAAGCTTTCTTCATTTTCGAATTCTTTTATATCTACAAGGTTAGATTCATCAGAATTACTGGTGACTAATTTCTTTTTGTTTTTCTTACCACCACGACTTCCTCTCTTTCTCTTCTTTTTATCATCCAGACCTTCAAATATTTGATCTTTTGAAATGCCTCTAACTGAACCATGAAGCTCTATAGAGTCCACTCCTTGCCCCACTATTAAACCGTTTTCCCTATTCTTGGGTATTATATCTTTTTCATGCAAAGGTTGTAGCAGCACGTTCATCGGCGGAAGAATTTTGAACCTACCCAAAAAATAAAATACGAGAAGTGTGAAAACTAACATAAAGCCACTCTCTAATACTCTGATAAAAAAGTGGGAAACTCGACTGCGCATCGATATACCTTTTTCTTTGAGAGAATCTTGATATACTTGTTGCAATTTCAATTTGTACTCATAAATTTCTCTGGGTGATATATATTGTTCAAGTTCTTTGCTGTTAGCATCTTTCATCGATGATTGAGGAAGGGGCGCAATATATGAGACTTCAGAGGCAGAAGGAGGAAGCGCAGGTAAAGATTCGTATGGTTCATCATTTATGTAGATCATTTGCTGTTCTTGTGGACTCAGTTGGTGCACACCGCTGATAGCTATTTTCATCAAATTTTGATTCTTAAGTATCTCCGGTCGGCGCCAAGAAGAATCAAACGAAAATTTTGAAAGGGGAGCTGCATTTACAAGTGATGGGAAGTTTTCGCTGGAAAATGCAAACCATGTGCCTGTTTCTGTTGTATCTAAGTAGACCATGTGTTCAATGTTCGCGAATTCACCCAACGGTTTTGATGGATGTGGTATGACCACCTTCTCATGAGTGGAGTAATCAATGAAAATTTCAAAAACATTGTTAACTATTGCGGGAAGATTTGGACATACCCATTTGGCTAAATTTAATGCAGAGTCTGCTGCTAGCAAGGACTTATCCCTAAATGATGAAATATAGATTCCGTCCCTTGAATCTGCGTTTTGAATTGCCAAGTGATTGACCAAGGTATTATGTTGCCATTGTGAGTATTTCACATGGTACAACGTCTGGTCATTGGAGTGGATTGTAAGTTCGTAAACCGTTTTTCCTATGACGAAGGCATCTTCGCAGTCACCGGCACCCATTGATTCAGCACAGTCGCCTCTGGTATAGTCAAAGATCCTATTCTCAGTACCTGGTCCAAATGCAGATATAATATCGCCTGTTCTGGCATTTATTGTATAAATTGCTGTTTTCCGAGAGCCAGTGTATATTTTTTCATCTTCAATTGTTGTCCCAAAATCATCTACAACAACTTTAGATTTTATGTTCAGTGGTGATGCTTCGACCAGTTGCTTCACGGAAACGGGGAGTTTTTGAAGTCCCTGGTAGATATTCAGATAATAAATTTCCCCCTCGCCAAACGGCTCCACGATTAATGTCTCATTAATAAGATTTGATGGGAGTATGACTTCGATAAGTGGAGAAAAATTATCGTGATTAAGTGACCACAGTAATTCTCCGGTTTTTCTGTCGATACCATGAAGTCCGCCTTCGATATCAGTTGCAAGTAGTATGTTTGACAGGGATAAACTAGATAGATCCATTATATTGCCACGTATGGATATCATAGAGTTTTCTTCCTGACGAAATGCAGGATTTTTCTTTGGTTTTGATGCCATTATTTCGAACTGTGTAGATTTGGCACGTTCATCGACAACAAAATCTGAATTTGGTCTATTCAAACTTCTAGGAGGTTTTTTGTAATTTCTAGAAACTGCCGCCGCCCAAACTTCTGTGTCTTTTTTCAACATCTTTTCATTGTCCAAAGTGCCGACACCGAATTGTGAAGCTTCATCAACGGTTTCCGTTCTGCAATCATTCGCATCAAGGCTGCTAGAAGTTCCACTGCTGATCGAGAAAAGAAACATTAATATTACAACCCAGTACAGTGCTGGCTTAATGCCTCCTTTGCTCATGACGTCTGTACTGTTGGTTTGCTTGTTCTCAAAGCGACGGAACGAAAAAGCACAATTGAAGGCGACCACTTCCCGTAAAAAAGCTGAGCCGTGAACCCTAAGTAAGTGGCTGTGTTCAATAAAAGTGAATCTTATTTCTCGCTTGGCTCCCAGCCTTCTATTTTTTAAAGTTATTGACACACTTCTTCTGTACTTCTTTATTCATGAAGTCGGGCTTGGTTTGTTACGTACGACTAAAAATGTTTTTAGTCTTTTGTCACGTGATATAATTCTCGGATTCTTATACACCAGCATTTATTGAATTGGCAGCTTGTTCTAAGTAGGTTCCGATGAGGAGAATTAGATAGCCATGGACTAATTTAAAGATAACATCTGCATATTCTTTCTGAAAGTGCCGAGAGAGTGATAAATAGAGAGGTGTATATTACCTACATAAGTTTTTTTTTGCTTTTGAATTTCGAAGCTCTTAACGTTCGAATCCTGACACAAGTGCGCCAGCGGTTGTTTTTCTACAATTATAACACAAGTTACTAGAGTTGAAGAATAAAAACTATCAATGCCCATAATTCAGGCCCTTGACCCAGGTTTTTTGATCGAAAATCCGAATTCCCACAACCTACGTCAATTGATGCAACCATGGGAATCTATTTCAAAAAAATATCCGTCGAGAATTTCGCAAACTAATATCAGACTGGACCAAAAAATGATGCAATCCTTTTCTTCGAGAAGCCCTAGATATGCATTTCCTACTATTTCGCAAGCATTTAAGAAAAGAACTTCTGCAATCTCCAGAACAACAGACAGGAAATTGGCAGTTGATCCGAAGGGAGGCCTTGAAGACGAGAAGAAACAAGAACCCTATTTTGTCTCCGTATTTATGCCTTCCTCACCCAGTAGGAGTTGCACAAAAACCCCTCCACTTACAGCCCGTTTTCCGACATTTTTAAAAAATGAAGAACAAGAGGCAATTTGTAGTTTTTCTTCGGGCCATCTGACTGGCGAGTTCACATGCAATTTCAATCATAATCAATTAATCCACGAGTTCAATAATTCATTAGTAGCAAAATTGAGACGAAAACGCAAGATTGATGAAGATTCGTTAGAATTAGTAAAAAGGGTGCTCATCGAAAATGAGTCCTGCATTCAAAAGTTGCAAAGGGAGTATTTTGAAATCAAGCAAGAACGGAAAAACCTACAAGAAACACTTCAAAGAATACAATCTCTATGCAATATTTACTACTAGACATTGAAAATTTCTCACGAATAAAAAGAATTAATTTGAGATAAACTTTGGTTTTAATTTAGTTCTATTAGGTATATATAACGTAAGTTTTCAAATGGTTTATAAGTCTATTAGCATAAGAAAAGGTCATGAGGTCATTAAATGAATGTAGTGGACATTCATTTTTCCGGAAAAAAAAAGGTTGCTTGTCAATCTAAAACAAGTAGGTTAGAGCTTACACAACACGCTTGTACCATGGCTTCTCATCATGCTTCAAAGCTTCATTGTCATAAGATGTATCTCTTCTAGATGGTGGGACCCATTCAGCGGATTTCCATGGTAAGACACCTTCTTCCCACATCATTTGAACTTCTTCTAATGTCAAGCCCTTAGTTTCTGGTACAAAGAAGAAGACATAGAAGTACATGAAAACCAAACAGCCCATGAAGACGTATCCGTAGTAGAAGTTGATGGCAGATGTAATGAATGGGGTAAAGAAACTGATCAAAAAGCCCCAAATCCAATTAGAGGCAGTTGCTAGAGCCATACACTTAGCCTTCACTCTTAATGGGTAAGATTCTGCAATAACAACGTAAGCAGTTGGAGCCCAAGTAGTGGCAAAACAGAAGATGTAGAAGCAAGCAAAAACAATCATACAGTTACCGGCACCTTTAGATGAAATACCGGCAGATTTTCCCTCTGGCCATAATCTGGTAACACCTACGGATGCGAAAACAACCATGCATGCAGTCATACCAGCAGCACCCCATAATAAACATTTACGACGACCAAAATTGTCGACGGTATAAATGGCAAAGAAAGTAGAAGCAAAGTTCACAATACCGAGAACAATAGAAGTCTCAAATGAATCAGTCATACCAACAGACTTGAAAATTGTGGTACCGTAGTAAAAGAAGTAGTTGTCACCAGTTAGTTGTTGTAAAGATTGAATCATAATACCCATAATCAAACGTTGGAAAACCTTAGTTTGAGTAGAGAAAAGTTCCCCCCAAGAAGCGGAACCAGCTAGTCTTTCAGCTTCCACACCAGCAGCAATTAAATCAAGTTCAAGTTGAACAGATGGGTCATCGACAGAAACCTTGTTGGATCTAGCGATGGACCTCTTGGCTTCAGATAATTGATCTTTTTCAACTAGATATCTTGGAGATTCTGGAACGAAAACCATACCACCGATCATGAAAAGAGCCCAAGCAAAACATAGACCCAATGGAACTCTCCATTGAACTGAGTTGCTGTAGGTTTTGGTACCATAATTGGTACAATAACCTAAAAAGATACCACAAGTAATCATTAATTGGTAACATGAGATCAAGGTACCTCTCAAATGCTTTGGAGCAGTTTCAGAAATCAACATTGGTGACAAAACAGAAATACCACCAACACCCAGACCAGAAATGATTCTGCCAATAAAGTACTGGTACCATTTACTGACAGAAGCAATTTGGATAATAATCCCAACAACATAAACCACAACAACAACCATCAAACCAATTCTACGACCGTGGGTGTCACCAAGCTTAGATAAGACAATACCACCAATAGCACAACCAATATTGAAAATCGACACCATTAGACCAGTTCTAACATCTGACAAGTAATATGAACCATCAGAATGCTGACTCCCGAATCTTCTAATGAAATCCGTTTGATTAACAAAACCAGAGATAGTACCTGTATCCCAACCAAAAACGAAACCACCAAATGCAACCATCACACATAGTACAGAAACAGTCACGTATGCAGAAGCTGGTCTCTTTGGAATTTCACACTCGGTGATTGGTCCTTCCTTCGAGTCAGTTCTAGAAGCCTTGTTGGATGGGGTAGAAAGTTGTGAACTAACCTCAGAAAAGTTTTCAACAGGCGTACCTTGTGAGTCAGTACCTGTTTGTACTGGAGTATCAGACATAACAAAATTTTTTAATAGATTGGATTCCTTCCTTTATTAATATACGGAGCTTGAATCAGAAATATTTCTATGGTTTTTGGAAAGAAGTCTGTAACTAATAAAAGTACGATCCATTGAACCTAGAATTATGCAAAACCCTCCCATTTTATAGTTTTTTAGGTTATCGAAAGACGCCTCGAAATCTTCTCAAAACTACAGAGTTTGTTAAACTTGTCTGATTTCTAACTCAAATCCCACTTAACTGCGAAGTATTAAAGACGGCTCGGAAAATATCACTCGAGTCTTCATTCAAAGAAAGAAACGAAGAGGAATTTTCGGGGGAACCTTCTCAGAAACCTCGTACGAAAAGTTTCCCCGGACAGTTGGTACGGCAAATTTTTTTCTCCTCAAAAACTTAATTCTCCGGATTCTCCTCATATTTTTCCGGGTGTCACCCCACTGCCACTCCTTATGCATCTCATTTACATAGTAAAAAAATTTATCGAACTAATTCTTCAATCTGTGACGGATTTTTACACTCAGACAGCCGTAGGACAGGTCTGTGCCATCACGCTGGGAAAAACGGCTGCTGGAATAATGCAAACTGGAGGATTCCGGAGAAATATGGGGATATCAGCTGTTTTTCCTGGAGAGTCTGCCAGATATGGGATCTTCTTCTAGTATGCCGCATTTTAACACGAAGCAAATTAATCAACGTAAGTGACCTATTGTATTCAAGACAGTTTTTAGCAGGATCAGAATAATCCCAGTTCAATTAGCAGGGTAGTACACGTCGCATCAATTAAGATGCTTTTTAACTAGAGTAAGTTGTACAATTTTCAACTATAAATGATCTCTTAGCAGGGAGCGTTCTACGTTGGACACGTTGAGTCTGTAGTAGGATACAGAAAACTGGAGACGTGATTCCACAAACGTGGTTCATTTGACCACTTAGTTGTGAAGTTTGTCTGATGAACAATTCCATGGCATTCATTTTAGCCAAATGGAATTCGTGTGCCTGTGTACAATACGGAAATTTTAGGCTTTATTGGGTGTTTGTTTTTCCGTGTGACAAATGTTAAGGTCAAACTCTGGGGTTAAAGATATGCAGAGTTGCGTCTTTCATCGCTTGCTCAAAGGTCGTAGAAAATGTATAACGTGGTGAAAATTTCGTACTTGCCTAGCATACATCAACTGATTCTCATATACTGATTGAACTAAATTCTAATTCCCGGAATCCTCAGCACTAGTATTCGAACAAAGCATATTCCATCTATCAATCTAGAGAGTATTAAACATGTAAAAATGCAAATATGTATATCCCAAAAAGGTGATCTTAATGAAGTGTATAAATAAGTATTCAAAAGATAGAGAAATTCTAACCAAAAAGCTTAGTATTTCAGTTTGGCTCTTAGACAGTGGAAAAGATTCTAAATCATTCTCTTGTACCAAGGTTTATCGTCAGTCATTAAAGCATCCGCATCATAGTCTGTTCCCCTTCTAGATTCGGGAACCCAAGAGGATGATTTCCAGGCTAAAACACCCTCTGCATACATCTCGTTAACTTCTTCTAATGTCAACCCCTTGGTCTCTGGGACGAAGAAGAACACATAAAAGTAAGCAAAGACCATGCAGCCCATGAAAACATAACCATAGTAGAAGTGGATAGCAGAAGTAATGAATGGAGTGAAGAAACTAATCAAGAACCCCCAAATCCAGTTTGCAGCAGAGGCAATAGCCATGGCCTTACCTCTGATTCTCAATGGGTAACTTTCAGATATCACCACGTAGGCAATTGGAGCCCAGGTGGTAGCGAAGCAGAAGATATAGAAACATGCAAAGACAATCATACAGTTACCTGCGCCTTTGGAGGTAACATCGCTGTCCACACCCTCCGGCCATAGCCTAGTCACACCCACGGAGGCATAGACTACATAACATGCGATCATACCAATACAACCCCATAGCAAACACTTACGGCGACCAAATTTATCGACGGTGTAAAGAGAGAAAAAGGTTGAGGCAAAGTTTACGATACCTAAAACTATAGCTGTCTCGAAAGAGTCTTCCAAACCAACAGCTTGGAAAATTGTAGTACCATAGTAAAAGAAATAGTTGTCACCTGTAAGTTGCTGCAATGATTGGATCATTATACCCATTGTCGTACGTCTCAACATAGCAGGTTTGCCTGTGAGCAATTCACCCCAAGAAGCAGAACCAGCAAGTTTTTCGGCTTCTACACTGGCCTCGATACGACTCAATTCAACGTTAACAACTGGATCATCTAAAGCAACCTTGTTGGTTTTCGCAAGAGAAGCTCTTGCTTCCTCAGTTCTGTTGACTTCAACTAGATATCTTGGAGATTCTGGAACGAAAACCATACCACCGATCATGAAAAGAGCCCAAGCAAAACATAGACCCAATGGAACTCTCCATTGAACTGAGTTGCTGTAGGTTTTGGTACCATAATTGGTACAATAACCTAAAAAGATACCACAAGTAATCATTAATTGGTAACATGAGACCAAGGTACCTCTCAAATGCTTTGGAGCAGTTTCAGAAATCAACATTGGTGACAAAACAGTTATACCACCAACACCCAGACCAGAAATGATTCTGCCAATAAAGTACTGGTACCATTTACTGACAGAAGCAATTTGGATAATAATACCGACAACATAGATTGTCACAACAGCCATCAAACCAATTCTACGACCGTAAGTGTCACCAAGTTTGGACAATATAATACCACCAATGGCACAACCAATATTGAAAATCGACACCATTAGACCAGTTCTAACATTGGAAAGGTAGTAGGAGCCATCAGAATGCTGACTCCCGAATCTTCTAATGAAATCCGTTTGATTAACAAAACCAGAGATAGTACCTGTATCCCAACCAAAAACGAAACCCCCAAACGCAACCATCACACAGCATATCGAAACAAAGACATACTCAGATGCAGGTTTTAGTTCGAGTGCCTCTTCAGCGATCTTTTCCATCTGTTTTAATTCATCATCATTCATTTTCAATTCTGGAGCATTAGCTTTGGATGTCATGGATTGAGCATCCATAGAGCTTCCACTCTTAGAACTGCTGAGATTGTTCAGTTGTGTTGCATCACTTAAATTCTCCGACATACTTGCGAAAACTAAAAGCTAGGCCTCTGATAGTTGCTGTCAATAACTGTGCTGTCGCTCTAACGGTTTGGAAACTGTTCCGCTTTTATATTCTTCTGTGCCTCCACAACTCCAGATGAAACCAAAAGAAACGGAACATGTCAAGTGGTGACAAAATCATCAAGATAGAATCTCACCCAATCTCATACTGTCACTGTATTTCCGCACTTTCATTGTGAGTCTATTAATTAAGCAGATTCCTCTATTCACCCAAAAAAAATGGTACGGAGCAAAAGCACGAGATCGTGTTCTACTCCTCCATTCTCATCTCCTCACTATGATTCTTAACTTTCATGTGGGCTGCATTCCATTCCTATTACTCTTGAGAGCAAGACAAATCAGGAGGGTTTTGCTTTAGAAACTGCTCAAGAAACTATCATGACGTCACGGAGAAACTATTCCGTTCGGATAATCTTTTCTTTGTTTTTCCGTGAGATAGCGCACCTTGTTTTTCCGGTGGCCAATCTGTTCTTTTTATGAAAAGATTGTGTGATGCCCGTTCCAGTCCCGGACAACTATATCCGGCGTTAGTCACAGAAGAACGCGTTCTCCATATTCGGACACATAACCAAATAAAGGCATTTTCTTTGTCATCTTGAAAAATAACAACTCAGGGACCGTTAACCGCATAAGTTAAGAAGCGGACTATTCATATAGTATGTGGGGTACTGATTGAGACTAACAACGGATAAATTTTTGTCGGTTAATATGTGTCCCCCTAATATATTTTCCGGCTTCCCGTAGTGGCTCAATTTTTATTATGCTTTTTGAGAGAATCGACTGTCAACTGGTCTCTGTCCGCTAATGGACAATGATCCGTAAATGTTTAGTAGGGCGGTGTCTGATTATAGAGGAAAGCCAATTTCTTCGATGGGTGTATATTTGTGAGGGACATTCCTTTCTACCTACGGACAGCACTTTATACTAGGGGTCATGTCCTAACTGCAGCTTGACCAACAAGATCCTGCCAAAAATCTTGTCTCTTACACTCAAGCTGCAGTGAAATGTCATCTATAGTTCGAAGCTTGTAGAGAAGTTAACCACTCTTACCCGTACATTTTGACAAGGCTCTAAGTGTGGTTCTGAAATTTTCTCAAATTTAACATCTGAAAGTGGATTTTCACTTCTCACAAAGAAAACATAAACGACTCCGAGTTTTGATCTTGACGCCCGAGAAGGAAAATTTGGAAAATGAAGTTGCTGCAATCTTCTGTGACGTGCAATTAAACACAATAATCAGTTTATACTCAAATATTATAACTAGCAATCAAAAAAAAAAATATCTAGATATATAATTAAATGCGGTATGGTATATAGTGGGAGATACGAAGATTGTTATTCTTCGTCATTCAAGGGCAATTCTGCTCCCGCTTCCGAGATGAAAGTTACTTCGCACCATCCGTAGCCGGTTGATGATTGGCCCGCCACCTCCAAAGTAAATTTGTCAAAGAACTGGTAAATGTATGGTTTTGTACCTACAACACCAGAAACAATATTCTTCACAAATGTAGGAATTTCGGCCATCACATCGACTCTTTCTACCAAATGTTCCAAGGATCCTCTCGCAGCGGCCGCAAAAGGAGCGACAGTTGCAAGTTCTTCTTCTTTTGCGGTGGATGGCACACCTGAAAATGAAATTGCTATTTCTTTTGGAATTGGCCAACCAACAGAGTCAATCTCCGCATTCAGATGTTGAACATCATTATCTATGGTTACTGCCAGAACAGAGTCGTGACTACAAATGATTCCAATACTAACCTTTGTATTAGCATAAGACTTGGGTGTAGTGTACTCCATGAGGACAGCTGAATGGGTTTCCGATTGGTAATTCAAGAAATTCCATGACTTTGCAGCATGGTGGGGTTTCATACCTTGAATGGCCATAACAAACATGGAATAATTGTGCTTCTCGTTCGCAAACTCCAAATTGATATTAACACCGGTTTCCTCATTCTTGGCCCTAAGGATACCTGATAATTGATTTCGAGGCCAGAACACATGTCTCATTGTCCCCCAAGGTTGTTCGACATCATCACCATAGTAGGTGATAGGGTTTTCACCAACCTTAACACCTGACACAATTTTTTTTATAGTGAAATCAACAGTGACATCTTCAGAAACTGTAGATTTTACGTGAACCTGAGTACCCTCCTCATTCATTTCAATTGATAGATTATCCGCGTAGAAGTTTGTTCCTTCAATCCTAAAGTTTTCCAACTTAACAGAAGTCCAAAGTTGTTCATCCAACCTTTCTGAATGATAAACTTTGAACGTGAATTGCGCTGTTGTGTGCAATCCAATAATATTCGAATGAATGACCTGAGCGAATCCCGTATAACCACTGTCCAAATCCGTAAAATAAAAAGTAGACGTTTCGACATTCGTATGATCTGGCGTTTGCCATTCAAAGTCAGCCTTCTTAGTCTCATTGAATGGTTGCTTACCCCTTACTCTTTCAGTACATGGATGGATATACTCACTTCCATATTCTGGTTCAGCGAGGCCAGTAACAGCTGAAATTCCCCCTTGAATCCACTTAAGCATGTCTTAAATTTATGTAGTGTGCTTTATTGGCAAAAAAAAAGAAGCTTGATATACTCCGAGAGTCTTTGTCTCAGCCTAACCAAACAATTCTTTTTGTACTCTTTTTATCTCATCGTGTAAGGAAGGAAAGAATCGTGATGAGTTTGTTGATTATTTTTTTTGTTTATTATTATACCGTATAAACGAATAGATACGGCCTTCTGATTACAAGCAGTCGAGTCGTTCAAGGAGAAAAATCAGCATACTATGAAATGAGAAGGTGAATGGAATGCATAAAACTAACAAAAATTCGTACTTTATTAGTGCAGGCCACCTCATAACCAGGAATGCAAGATCATCTATTGTTTCAGACATCATAATCTTTACTTGAGTATTGATACAGGATAAAGGGATAAATACCAAGAACAGCAACGACTGAGGCGTGTCTTGAGGACAGGCTCCATTAATGTAATTCCAAGATCTTTCGTTACATACTACCTTGCTAGCCAGACTGAATGGCGAAGTAGCAATCCTATAGGGTACGTGGAGTGACAAGTAAACTTAATAAAGCACGTGATTGCTTACACGGAGGGTAACAATGAATGTAATCGCTTTGAACGAAACGAAAAACTTCAAGTTTAAACAATTGATTGAACACTACCGGGGGTCGAGATTCAAATTCAACTTGATGGACTACAAGCACGGTGGAAGAGGGATTGGCTAACGCTACTGCGAGTGTTTAATCCAATAGTTGACGGGAATATATCATAATGTTGAGAAATACTTTGGTCAGGAAGGAGTTCTTGAGAACTTACATTGTACCATCGTTGGAACATTTGGAAAAGGGCAAAGATCTTGCAGGGTTGTTTAGTTCAGAAGGATTAGAGAGGGCATGGTTCAACAGAGCAGAATTATACACCAAGAAACTTAATTCGCTCACTTCTAACACAGAGGAAAAAGGTTTGGAGTCCATTGTTCGCGAGAATGCCAAGTTTTCATCCAAAAGGCAAATTTTCAACTACGCTTCTTTAATGTACAATCTGAAGTTTTCTATGTCTACTTTGCGCGGAGGAGCTTTACCATTACCATCATCAAAACCAGGGCCCGAAACTTTACTAGGAACACCTGATTTAAGCTTGAACTATCAAAATGAGCCTTTGAGCAATGGGAGCGAAAAGTTGCATCAGGCATTAGTGAAATCCTTTGGTTCAATTGTTGAATTCAGAACTTTACTATTGCTTTCAAACCTTTCTATGAGCGGTGATGGTTATACATGGTTAGTGGCAAGACAGTTCAAGACTGCAGACCCTGCTGTTGTCAAATATGACGAGTTGTTCATCCTTAACACATATAATGCTGGATCTCCATTTAATTCCAATAGAGCAGGATACATGAAGCAGATGGAGGAGACCTTAAAAAAGGATTCGGCAGAGGCTTCCAGTAAAGATAAGCTGGATGAAAGTGTTGATTCTGCATTGTATGCAGATGTGAACTATATTCCACTTCTAGCTATTGACGCCTCTCCAAAGTCGTGGTTGCATGATTATGGTGTTTTTGGAAAGAGACAGTATTTGGACAGGGTGTGGGAGTCTATTGAATGGAAGATAGTCGAGAATAGATTACCAACCTACGAGTCAAAGACCTTCAATGCTCTATGATTTAGATAACATAAGATTTTCTTGTTAATAGTTAAATATAGTCTATCTTCGATCACAAAAAAAAAGAAGAACTATAATAGTTCATGTCATCATAGATGGATAACTAAGCTTTACAGTAAATATCCTCAATTAACACTGAGGGAATGACGTTGAGGCTCATACCGCTTGAAAGGAAAGAAGTGATAGCTATTAGAGTAATATAATCTAGTTATTTGACAACTATATATATTAACGAGAACAACGAGACCTCAGTACTTCCAACCAGAGTAGTATATTTCTTTCCAACAGAAACTGAATAACACCCAAGAAGCATGTAATAGTAACAATGAAAATTATAATAGGTATAATAGTAGAATATAATAATTGTTAAACAAATCGTAAAATAGAAAGGAAGTGGTAATAGTAGTAATGACCAAAACCCTAGAGCGAAATAAAAACTAAAACCATTCTATAACTGCCGAGGTAGTGAAAACTACATAAACCAGCCATTCGGGGGAGAACCAAAACAAATACAAGCAACAAGTTTTTTGTAAAACGAAGTAAAAAAATTAGATCATTTCCTGCTAACCTTTAAACTTTTTACTCTTCGCAAGAACTTGTTTCCCGTCGACTCCTTTTTCGTATTCGAGTCAAAGCGAAGGTCCGTTGGGCTTTGAAGGTAAAATTCATCATCCTCTACTCCACTTTCGTTAAACGTAGCCACCGGCGGAGAAGTTGGCAACGAATCAGAAGAAACCTTTCTCAACCTGACATCATCATTTTTGGTCCCCACTTTTAACCTTTGTGATAGTGATTTCTTCCTCTGCAGGCCTTGATGATCCTTGCGAAGTATGTCTTCCTTTTGCTCAGATTTTGCAGCTGGCGCACCATCTAAGAAAGTTGTTGACCCTAGTCCCACCGTAGTTGGACCATGTACTAATTCAGTTCTTGCTTTTGTATCAAACTGCATAACACGATTATGTGGTTTAATGGCATCGATCGTAGACGATGAGCCGGACGCAACTACGCCTTTAAAATTATTACTCCTGCCCGACTCATACAAATAGTCATCTTCATCTGCATCATTGTGACCAAAAACTTCCTTAATAGCTGATTTACCTCCACCAACTCCACTTATTGAGGAGTTTGGACCATCTGCTGGAAACGCCAACACTGGAGCAACCTTTGTATTCTTATTTCTATGAGGAGTGCACGCATCAAATGGTCCATCGTGATGGAATGCACCACCAAACAACCCAGTGACATCCAACTTGTCAATTGTATCAACGTTTTTTGGCACGGCAGAACTCTTTGACTTGCTCATCTTCTCTGGAGAGGAGCTACTTTTCTTTCCACTTGATGATTTTGTACGACGACGTGACTCAGAAGAATGATGATAGCTATGATGGGCACTCGAACGCTGTCTACTATCCCTACTACTATGCTGCTTCTCTCTTGGAGCACGATTGCGGCTATGCTTGTCTCCAGCCACTTCATCGTAAGAAGGAGGTAAATCTGCGCTCCTACCTTCAACGTCCTCACCATCGATCTGTAAGTACTTCCTTCTCAACGCTTCTTTTTCTTCTGAAGATGTAATATGTCTTCCTGAAGACCGTCTTTGAGGTGAATTAACCTCCCTACTTCCCCTTCCCAAGGAACCATGTCTCCTGACTGCTGTTTGTTCCACAGAAGAATCTTCTATGAATGGATTATTTGAACTTGGACGAGGTGGGGGTGACATGCTATTAATCATTGTTATTAACTGTTAGTATATTGATATCTTTCTGAATCGCCTAGCTCCCTCTTAAATCTAATGCGCAATGGCTTTTCCTAATAAAACGAATTACCAAGCCTTTCGTTCTTTTATTGATCAGAGTAATGTCTGTACCCCCCGTGAATGAACTAAACTAAGCCTTAAAATTCCTTCGAGAAATCACAAGAGCTTACGTACTTTTGTTCTTGCGAAATTACGTTACTTAGCAACCTCAATTGTTCCAGCCTGTTTCATCCTTTATTCTCTTTTGACATCCTAAAGGTGACAGAGAGATCTAAAAAAAA
Organism: Kluyveromyces aestuarii; assembly: GCA_003707555.2. Taxonomy (NCBI): domain Eukaryota; kingdom Fungi; phylum Ascomycota; class Saccharomycetes; order Saccharomycetales; family Saccharomycetaceae; genus Kluyveromyces; species Kluyveromyces aestuarii. Next base: position 161,675 of record PPJO02000009.1, read on the forward strand.
CCGATTTCTCGAATGTAGGTAGGGTAATTAGAGTTCTTTCTTAACCAGAAGAGTTAATCATATAGCATAAGAAAAGAGTGAGCGTCGCAGGGTCGAATAGCAGAAGCATGACGCTTTAAATGGTATACATACCTGTAAGATTCTCGTGAGCCATACGAGGCTCTTGAAAGCGTTTTTCTAGCTGGAATTGCAACCACGTTATCGTGAAAATAATTTTCGTTTGCCTCTTCTGGGTGTTCTTCAATAGAATCCGTAAAGCTTACTGATGAGGCATTTCTACCACCAGAAGCAATGTAAGGAGCAGTCCTTGCGTTCTGAGCGACCCAATTCTGGAAATCCTGGTCTGTTTCGTATTGATTGAGACTGGAATCGCGTGAAGCATTCCTAAAAGGATTGTTTACCGAATATGGGCGCTGAGCGCTTTTCTGGCTATTCGATCTGTACATTAGTAAATGTTGTTAGTAGAGTAGTTTTCAGTACTTTTCAGCGGCTAAGCAGCTCTAAATCACCTAGGTCAAGAAGATTCGGAGAACTTAGTTAAATTTATTCGTATAATCCGCCTCTATTCAGAAAAAAAGACGCAGTGTCTGCCGTTAGCGATTAAGTTTAGTACACGATAATTACTTTCGAAGATGGGCCTTGGAAAATAATTCAAGGTCGCGGAAATTTGATATTTTTTTTTTTAAAAAAAAATAAGTGCCTAAGCTATTGCGTCACATTGAACGAAGCAAAGGTATATACAATGGAAGAAGATAACAAACACAAGATCCAAGTTGAGTAGGATAGCTGCTTTGAAGTCAATTTCCTATTCAAATGAGTTATTTATTTTTAAACATTATGTCTTTTAAAATATTACAATATATTTTTAGGTTTTCGTGGCCGTCTTAACCACTAAAATTGTATGTACTTTTGAGCGAAACTTTCGTGTTCGCCATCAGAAGAACTAGCAAGTTTGACATATCTGTCATTATCCATGTTCTCTTTAATATTGCGATGAAGATGGATCAAATAACTGTCAAGATCTTCCACTAATTCAATGGATTTGTCTTCAACCATAATCCTATTCATGGCGGAAGAGTAGTATGGATCGACATTGGGCCTTAGGGGAACAACAGGGATGTAATTGGAAAGAGTGAGTTGTTGCCAGTTTCTAAGAACGTTATGGGCCTTTCGGTTAATGTCTGTGTCTAAGGGCGGCAAGACTCCGCCCATTATTTCGATATGATTGTAAGGACCTTCGGAACCGAGGAGATCATGTAGGAGGAGCTCGTTGGTGTTTTCGTTGAACCAGAGATAGGCGGTTTCGCCCTGAAAAATGAGATAGCAGCCACCGTTCACAAGCTGATGGCTACCACACCTAACAGCAAGAGCGTCAGCGCTGCATATCTGTAGTAATTGAACGTTTTGGTCATAAAATGTGAGGTCAGTCTCTTCCAAATATTCATGTAGGGGAACAATTTGGGGATAAAGCTTGAAAGAGCGCTTTGTAGTATTGTAGGTTAGCAATTTGAAAAAATCGAAAATTCTTTCATTACCACGAGCGCTCGACTTGTTTTGTTTCATTAATTCCGTCTTTTGAAAGGACAACATGTACATCGGCAAGGTTTTCAACGAATCAGGCAATACTAGCTGAGCCCCTAGCGAGCCTCCACACAGAGCTCTATATTGAGTGAAAATATCAAATATCTTGGAGTTAATACTCTTCCTAATATCTGCAAAATTGCAATCGCCTAGAGTAGTTAAAATATCCTTAATCATTATGTTGGTAACAACATCTTGGTTTACGAATTTAAAAACTTCCACGATATTATCATTTGCAGCAGCAGTTGTATTGATAGAACGGACCTTTCTAACACCGTTCAAGTCAGTATATAATAATGCAGCTTGGAAACCCACCTCTTGACCGGGCTTAAACTTATTGTCATATTTGAATAACACATCAAAACTTTGTTCTCTAGATAACACAGGGATTATAGGATCACGTGCACTGTTATTCACACTCTCAGAGTAATAGTTGTAGACGATAAGGCCCGAAGAGGAGCGCACCTTCAACATTGCTTGATAGCCAACTGTGTTTTCAACACTCCTTATAATATCTTTTGCAAATTTAAACTCGTCATTGTTAATGTTGAAATTCGAGTAATAATGCAATTGACCAGAAGTAACTAAAACAGGATAAGCAGTCGTTGCCAAATCGATAAAAGCTGCAGAAGTAACAAACAAATCCAAACCTACCCACGAAGTCAGTAAATCAGAGGCAAGCTTTTTATAGTACTCATTTTCACATCGTAAGTGTTTTTTCAAACCTTCATCTCTTGTCAAGCTCAAGTTTCCTAATCCCTTTGTAGGTAACGTGTTTAAAGTTGCAATAATCTTACCACCTTGAACGCGTGTTGCAGAATGAAGAGCCAACCTAGCAGCTTCAACAGCGCTGCCAAAACAAGAAAGACTCCTATGAGAATATTTCTCGTCAACAATATAGGTTTCTAGTTTAACGAGTAGGTCTTGAATCACATGCATTGATTCCATTGGCAGCGCAAATAGGCCCTTATTCAACGGTAAAAAGACATCGTTAACGTCCGTAATCAAATATTCCTGGGTCTGTTCTAAATCAGATCTTAGGTTGTAAAACCTTATCCATTCATCATAAGCAATAATAGCGACTTTACAGTTAGGCTGGTGCTCGATCATGTAGTCAATACAAGAACGGATAGCTTCAATGGCAGCCAAAGAACTCTTATTTTCATTGGCAAAGGCAGAAATGTCAATTAAAAAAACATAATGAAGAGGAACGGGTTCATTTACTTCAGAAATGTTGTATGACTTTGGGACCAAAAAGTCCACGGTTCCCTTTGTCAGTTCTAATTTTTCATTGACATCAATTGCTTGACCGTTTATCAACACGGAAGTATTCTGTTCCTCTGTAACCTGTGACTTAAAAAGACAAAGATTACAAATCATGCTCGAATCAAAGGCGAATTGGAATCTTGGATTAATGTAAGCGCGACAACGTCTACACCTCAGAGGCCCACTTGGCGACGAGATGTAGTTGACTGTAGGAACTACATCATCTGGGACCATTTTAGCAAATGGTTGCAACGTTACACCAACGGGTAACTTTGTCGCGCTTCTGAGCTGGTCATCAATCGGAATATTGTACATTGAGAGGGACATAAGTCTAGGATCACAAAATCCTTGGTCCGCCGCATAATATTGGGATGTGCTCAAAGGTGGCACAGAGTCATCCCTAGTCAGGTAGGTTCGCTTTAACATCCTAATTTGGTCCTCAAACCTTTGAGGCGAAACAAAATGAGAACTGGTGGATTGTTTGTTTTTCATTCCTGGACCTCTAATTACATGGCTTGGAGTTTGAAGATTTTGGAAAACTTCATCAATTGTGGCACCAGTCTGAGGAATTGATGGCGATAAACGAGGGCTATTAGGCACAGTTGGAACAGGACTTCTAGATAAGTTCCTACTTTCTGTTTCAAAAGAATGGAATGCTCTGATTGGCCTTCTACTTTTTCTAGGCTCGTGGATGTGCGGTTTTTCATGAGAAACTTGATCTAACGTCACATTGGAAACGCCAGAAACCAAGTTGTTCATGTCCATATCTACCAAATATGATGGCTTTCACTTATTTTATCAAGTTCTGTTTGGAAACGTTTTTGCCTCTTTGTTTTTATCAGTCTTTCTTTCCGTCTGTTAGGCCTCAGATCATCATTTTATGCTATCGTCACATCGTCATCCAAAAATGTGAAGTTTATGGAAAACAATTTTTTTTCATGCGCGTGTTCATTCTGAATGGTCAAAAAAAAAGAAAACGACGGCAATAAATACTTCTGATACCTTTGGAAACTTGTCAATATGACAATCTGCTGGAAATATTGACCGTCTAATAATGTTGTGACCTTATTATCTTCTTATGAAATGATTCTTATTTTGCCTCTTGAATGAGGCGTAAATATTACATTTATTTATATTCGTAACCTATCAATCTATGCATTCCAAGAAAAAGTTTAAATTGAATTGTAAAAATACACCTATGTCCTTGTTGGTGTAAATCTTCATGATAATATTTAGAAGCAATAATAAGTTGTAAAAGAATGCGAATGAAGATCCGGGTCCAAAAAATCATTTTCTTTACAATGAAATTGTTTTTAGAGTGACAATGAAAAGTACAAATGCGATTAATATGGGAGTCAAAGTGAATTTTAATGTGATTGAAAAAAAGTGATCAAAATAACAAAAAGAATCCCAATAGTGTGTATACGAAAAATGCTAAGAGTAGGCCCCCACTTAAATTTGGGGTTGATAGTGGGTTCTTTAATTGTAATGCAACGGCTTTCGAAGATGCGAGGGAAGAAGCGGACGAAGATGTAGTACTAGCGGAAGACGCCACAGATGTTTTAGAAGTAACATAGTATGATCTACCGGTAAAAATCTCACCGTCAGAACGAACAGATGCAGTGAATTGGTTTAAGACATCTGTTGAAAGTGCAGTATTGGTTTTGTAATAAGTCAAAGTCAAATCTTGTGTAATGTTACTTGAAGATGCGAATGGAATTGACCCGGAAGAAATTGCCGAAATAGATGAATTAGAGATTCTTTTTGTATTCACATTTGTTGCTGCTTGAGCCATAGCGATATTACCGCCTTCAAGGTCGTGTACGAAATAAGAATTTTTGAAAAATGATTGTCCCAAAATGCTAAATGAGGTGACATAATTTGGATAAACTTTTAAGAAGCATGCTTGTTGGCCATCAGAAAATCGTAACGTTGAGTTGGAGACTGTATTGTATGTGGTTGCTAGGAAGTCAGATGTAGGAACTGATATAGAAAGATTTCCGAACTGGAATAGGACCAAGGAGTCAAGATCCCCGACATCACAAGCAACAACCCAACGGTCTAAACTACTCACATAAACGGCGCCAGTTTGAATTGCTATTTGAATAATGAGAGTCAATGGCAAATAAGAATATGTGAAACGCGAGTCAATGAAAACAGGCAGCAGTAAATCTGAATCCGTTAAACTAACAGATTCTTTATCACTATTTTCAATGCTAACTTTGGTTAGAGGTACGATAGGATACCCAGACGACACAGAGCCAGTTTGATAGTCATTCAATGGAATTGCTTGGAACGCAACCAAATCGCCCTCAAAAAGTGATGAATCTACTGCTCCCAAGAGTAACCTACCCACATCAGGATTTGTTTCGATTTGCGTTGAATTCACATATGGATCATCAATCCACAAAGAAAATGAGGTAGAATTGATAACACCAGCGTCCTTGAGAAACGATAAGAAGTAAAATGAATCATCAAAGTTCGATTCAGAGATCGCTTCTGAAGCGGGCCCAGAGATAGGTCCACCCAACCCAACAGCACCGGTCACCAGGGAACCAGTCTCATTAGCTAACACAAATGAAAAATTACTTACCAAAAGCTCATCACCTGACATATCCCAATATACGTAAGTCTCGTTGATTACGCCAGCATTGTCGAGAGACACAATGTTTGTGAAATTCATGATGTCGCGATGGGTGGTTCCATTGATCGAAATGGTGTCGATAAAATTGTAAGTCACCAACGAACTGTCAATAACCTCTCCGCTGGTACTTTCTAAAGGATAGTACAACGACCCGGTCGTACAGCCACTTCCAACTTTATTACATTGCGGATATATAGCTCCCGAAACCAACCACGTATATGGTTGAGCAATATCAACTCTCAAACTCTGTTCCTGTCCCGGGGTACCGAACGTTGTGTTAACATAATACAATCCTGAGTAATCCTTCCCGACCACTATTCTCGGAAAGCGATTATCTCCTAGCACATATCTAGCCAGAAAAGTAAAAAATACTCCCAAAAATGTCCAGTTCATATCTATTCCGATGATATCAACAATTTTCCTTCTTTCTTCCAGCCACCGTTGTTCACTGCTTTACCAGCTAGTTCAGTTAGCCTGATTCTGCTGTTTTCTTCTTCAACGTGTGAATCACTTAAAAATTGTCTGCTATAAGCACAACTCTAAACTCCCCTATACTTAGAATTTATAGCCACGAACGTGCGTTTTGGATGTTAGACAACAACTTCTGAGCAAGATGAGGTATTGTTATTGTCCTTTTGGAGGGAGCTTATGTGGTTTCTTTATAATATCAATTCAATTCTAAAAACGATGACGAATGAAACTGTTAGGTAAAAAAAAAAACAAACTAAAAAAGCTGTCAAAAAAAAAAAAAGAACAAAAGATGGGAAAACAGTTTTCGTGCGTGATTTCCCCTTAGTGAAATTCCTCTAGGCGAGCTTATTTTTCAGTTGCAGAAAGAGGCGCAGCAATAAAGTGATTGAGGGAAATTCCCCTAAAGATTTGTATGCGGAAGGATAGTCTTTTCCTATTTAGGAGTAAATTACGCGACATGAATGTCGTGGAAATCGGTCCATAGCTGCAGTAGCAACTACATCTGGAAAGGCGTCGGTATGAAGTTTTAACAAGGAAACTCAAGGAATAACGGAAAAGCGGTCCATAGGAAAAGAAAAAGGCCACTAAATTTTAACTAGTTAAAAAAATTATATTAAGATCATGTGACCGACTATACGTAACAGGAGAATAGTAGCCACTCAGCGGTTATCATTTCTCAAATATAGGGAGCAGGTCTCACGAGCAGTATAAGTTGACTCAGTTCAGTGTACCTGTAATTTATCCTCATGAGTGCGGGGAAAGTAACCAGGTGCATACCTAGCTTAATAAATATCTGACTATGGGTACTTCCAATCAAGGCTCTACCAGATCAACAAGGATTTTTATTCACGGCAAATTGCGTAATATCCTAAGAATCACTTCGTGTGGTTACAAAATTCATACACGTGAATAGCATGTGCAAAATGAATCCTAAATAGGAAAAGGATCACGTGAGTAAGTTGATTTCAAGGTCAAATCGATTTTTTCAAGTTTTCTCTTCGGAGAAGATGAAGATGAATTTGTATTGACGCTAAGAGTAGTTAATAACTAATTAAAGTGCTTTGAAGTCGGTCGGCGTTCAGATTGGTTCAACCATCTTGGAATTAGTTAGGTTTTTCCTGGGAAAATAGGATATCAAGATGAATAATACAGAGACGCAAGACCGAATGGACTTATTTGTGTCTAGAATCAACGAAGATGAAAGCATAACCGCGAAACACTCGGTGTTGTCAGAACTGTATGATAGTGTTGATATCGTCACATCACCTGCAGAATACGAAAAGTTTCTACAGAGGTTATTACCTCTACTATTGAGGGATTTAAGGGAAGTACCCATCAGCATGGACGCGTCATCACCAGAACACAAATTGCGAAATACAAGCTTAGAATTGTTGAATAGATGCCCATTGAACGATAAATTGGAACCCTACTCAGTGCAGGTTATGGAAACCTTGCTTTCACTATTACGAATGGAAAATGATGAAAATGGTGTACTTTGTATGAAGGTGTTGACATCACTTTTTAAATCTTACAAGCAGCAGCTGCAGGAAAAAGTTGAAGAGTTTATTCAAATAATCATCGATATTTACCAAAATGTTCCGCACTTAGTGGATTTAAATTTCAATCAACCAGCCATGGAAGCAACAGTCTTGTCGGGCTCTTCGGTGTATGGGAAAGATGAAGACGGACTAGATGGGTTATCAACTTCTTCACCAGAGAAATTACATCTGACCATGGAATCGTTTAAGACACTCTCAGAATGTCCAATTACGATGGTAACGCTATTTTCGTCATACAAACATTTGATCCAAAGTGAACTGCCAAAGTTTTTGCCCTTGGTTCTTGATTTGTTAGCACTTGAAGTGGAACAACAGAAACGCGCAAGACAATTGCTAGAACTACAAGGAGATCGTCTAATAAGCGTATCCTCAGATGTAAAAAACCGTGCAGCATTTTGCGATTATATTTTAGCCCAAATTAAAGCAACTTCTTTTCTTGCATATGTTTTCATACGTGGCTATGCTACTGAGCTTTTGCAGGAACATGTTCATAAAGTTCCTGATTTAGTGATGAGGCTTCTACAAGATTGTCCAAGTGAATTGTCCTCAGCAAGAAAGGAACTGTTACATGCAACAAGACATATACTTTCAACAAACTACAAGAAGCTATTTTTGCCAAAAATCGGCTTGATGTTCGATCAAAAAGTCCTTATTGGCGATGGATTCACATCTTATGAGACTTTAAGACCGTTAGCATACAGCACGTTAGCAGATTTTATTCATAACATTAGATCAGACTTGACTATGAAAGATATTGAGAAGACTGTTAAACTGTATAGCAATTTTTTGCTAGATGAATCACTGGCATTAACGGTCCAGATCATGAGCGCCAAACTTTTATTGAATCTAATCGAGCGTATCTTGACATTGGGTAAAGAGAATGCTAACGAGGCACCCAAAGCGAAAAAGCTATTAATGTCAATCATAGAATCTTATACTTTGCGGTTCAAGTCTTTGAACTGCCAACACAGGAAAATCTTGCTGAATCATAACTCTTACGAAGACACTAAGGCAAAAAAAGCTAATGAAGTTCAAAGGCGACTAGAATTGGAAAGGAATGGGGTTGATGAATTTATGAAAAAAATAACAGAGAGCATAGATGACAAAGTAGAAGCTTCTGCGCTGGATGAACAAAAAGAAGATGCTGACGGGGATATATTGATGGAGGAAGATGAAGACCAGAAGGATACTAAGGAATATAGTGTCCCAAACAATGCTCAACCAGTAAACACGCTTGATTGTCATTTACTTCAAGATAATGATTCCAAGCATAAGGAAGAATATCTAGATTTTTACAGCCTTCAAAACCAGTCTCCAATAGTATTGTTTCAAGCTGCCAATAATGATCCTTTAAAGGATGCCTTCTATTTATATCGTACGCTTCTTTCCTTTTTGAAAACAATTATACATGACCTAAAAGTTTTCAATCCTCCGCCGAACGAATATACAAACATGAACCCTAAAGTTTGGTCAGCTCTTTCCAGAGTATTTTCATATGAGGAAGTGATTGTTTTAAAAAATCTGTTCCACGAATGTATAGCTGGCCTACACTTGTTTTCTTCTAATCCTAACGGAGCAAGCCAACAAGCAACAAAGAAGCATTTTGACATCACAACTCCAAGTTTACCTGTATCGGCCACTAAGGATGGTAGAGAATTGATGGACTACTTTGCTATTATATTCATGCAAATTGATAGTCCTGTGTTCAACGAGATAGTGGAGAGCGAAATTGAGTTTATTTACGAATCTCTATTGATTGATTCGGCTTTGCTTCATGTGGCACAATCATTTTTGACAAGCGAAATTACCTCACCGAATTTCAGTGGTATACTCCTAAAGTTTTTAAAATCAAAACTGCCCGATCTAGGTAACGTCGACAGCAATAAGTCAAATATTTTGATAAGATTGTTCAAACTTTCGTTTATGTCAGTCAATTTATTCCCAACAACCAATGAATCTGTTTTACTCCCGCATTTGAACGACTTAATCCTTGATTCTTTAAAATATTCTGTCAAGGCCGAAGAGCCGCTTGTCTACTTTTACTTGATTCGAACCCTTTTTAGAAGTATCGGTGGTGGCAGATTTGAGAACTTATACCGTTCTATCAAACCCATCCTACAAACTTTATTACAGTCTCTAAACAGGCTGATTCAAACTGCATGTAGACCACACGAAAGGGATCTCTATGTTGAACTCTGCTTAACGGTTCCAGTAAGACTAAGTGTGTTGGCTCCTTACTTGAACTATTTAATGAAACCCCTAGTATATGCCTTGAGAGGATTTCCAGAATTAATAACCCAGGGTCTAAGAACATTAGAACTATGCATTGACAACTTAACGCCAGAATATTTTGACCCCATATTAGAGCCTGTTGTGGACTATGTGATTAAAGAATTATTTAACTTATTGAAACCACAGCCTTTTAACCATCAAATTAGTCATACCACAGTGCGAATTCTAGGGAAACTTGGGGGGAGAAATCGTAGATTTATTCAACCTCCTAAAGACTTAAAAACTGAAACAGAACTTAATATCAAGGTAGAAGCCTGGTTTAAATTCTATGGATTTAATGAAGAGGTTCCATTATCAGTAACCCCGGGGGTCGAATCAGCATTAGATATCTTAACAGACTATCGCGTGGAGCTTTATTACAGAGAGAGTGCCTTTAAATATTTGGTCTCTGTTTTGCTTTTGTTTTTGAGCTCTACTGCAGCCTTCCCACCTACTTTTGCCCAAAGTCTTGAAAAAGGAATACAACTATTGGGACTAAATGAAATTGACGATAAGATAGAATTCAATGATGAGAAGATATCAGATATTAGGAAATTCAACAACATGGAAGAACTTCTCCTTAAACTTCTCGGAGCGCTTTTCTATGCTGCATCTGTACCTGAATTGGCAGAGGAATCTTCAGAGATAGCGAAAAAGGTCATTACTCATTTTTCACTATTGCAAGTTAATGAGGCTCTCTCTGAGAAGCGCAGGCAGCCACACATGTTCAGTGTCGATGTAAAGCAACCGGACGTCAGCATTAGTTGTGATGTTCTTCTACGTGCAATCCGTGATGGTCTCTGTTCATATTTGACCAACTGTAAGGACTTGGCTGTCGAAGCAGTCAAACAAGTTCACGAAACTGCCAAGCTAATTTACGGAGAAGGCCTCTATTTACAGCACTCTTTCATTACAACACTAATGCGAACTTTCATTCATCAGTGTTATTCTGAAACGCATTATGAGAAAGGAGGAGGTGTTGTTGGAATTAAAACTTTGCTAATTGACCTGAAACTTCCTATAAATTATGTGCGAAATTTCCAGTATGGCCTCACTTCGGGACTCTTATTTGTGCTTAAAGACACTCACGAAGAAGCACCAATAACAGTCACAGAAGATGCTGAACAGCTATTGTTGCATGTCATAGATGTAACATGTACCGGATTAGAGCCACATCACCTAAGCGATAAACATGTTCAAAATTCTCTGACAGATATAGTTTGCGAATTGAGTAATCCTAAGGAAAATGTGAGGAGGGTTTCACAGCGTTGTCTCGAGAGAATGTCAAGCGTCACCAAAATTCCAATTGTAAGGTTAATGGAACACTCTAAAAACTTCCTATTGTCCCCAATTTTCGCAAAGCCCCTTAGAGCCCTACCGTTCCCTATGCAGATAGGTAACGTGGATGCAGTAGTATATTGCTTACGCCTTCCTGATACTTTTCTTCAGTTTGATGAAGAGTTATTCCGCTTGTTACATGAATCTATTGCGTTGGTAGATGCTGATGATGTGTCTTTAGCAAGTACTCAAAGAATTACTGAGTATCAAACGTCTCAACAGTTAATCAGGTTGCGGGTAGTTTGTATTAGGCTACTTGCACAAGCATTACTAAATCCAGAGTTTGCAAATGCACAAAATGGTTCCATTAGAATCAAAGTCTTGGCTGTGTTTTTTAAAACCATGTTAAAAATGTCACCTGAAATCATTGAGGCTACATACCAAGGTCTAAAATTGGTTTTAGCAGAAAATTCCAAGTTACCTAAAGAACTATTGCAAAATGGATTAAAACCAATGTTAATGAACCTTTCCGACCATCAAAAGTTGACGGTTCCCGGTTTGGAGGCTTTAGCACGTTTACTAGAATTATTGATAGCCTACTTCAAAGTCGAGATAGGGAAAAAATTATCAGATCATTTAGATGCCTGGTGTCGAATCGAAGTCTTTGATAGCTTATTCGGAAAGGAGCTTACCCAACAGATGCCTACGAAAATTATATCCAGTATCTTTAATATTTTTCATCTCTTGCCCCCTCAGGCAGGAATGTTTTTGAATGAATTGGTCTTAAAGTTAATGCTTTTAGAAAAGCGTTTGCGCCTTCAGTTAGATTCGCCTTTCCGGGTTCCTCTAGCCAGATATCTGAATCGTTTCAACTCCCAGGTCTTAACATATTTCAAGGCCAATTTGAGTTCGAGACAGCTTGTTCTTCTCATTTGTTCTATTCTTTCTAAAGAAGAAGCTAATGATCTCAGAAAGGTAATGGAGCCAGAGTTGAGTAATTTCCTGCAAATGTACGTTGAGAAGATTCCAGAAAATCAGGTTCGCGTGGTCAGCTTTTTCGCCAATGCTGTTGATCTGATTAATGTTTACCACATGGTGAATGGTGACGAATGGCTCCTGGAAAATTCGCAGCTAGTATTCACTTTGAAAAACATGCTCTCGATTGTCTTGAAAACCCTCAAAGAACACAATTTCTACATTGATATTCTTCAACTCAATCAAAGCATAGAAAAATTTCAGAAACTATTTTTGGTTATCTTGAAAGATAAGGTCTCAGACACCTCATTGTTTTTGGACATCGTAGATTATTCTTATAAGAATAATTTTAAGCTTTTGAATCAATTCAATGAATTCATTTTCGAGGACATTGTATCCACAAATGACATAAAACTTAAAACGAGGTATATTCTAGACTGCTTGAAGTATTCATTAAACGAAGAAAAGGAGCTCGATTCTCGTATCTTTATTGCAAAAAGAGTCGTAAATGGAATATTCATCTATGAAAGACAGAAGCATAACTCGTTTGATAGATTATTAGCTTCTGATTCTGGCCTTATTTCTTTCATTCACAGCGAGATTTGGCAATCGAATTCATCATCTCCATTATTTGGAACTTATACAGGCAAGTATGACTCTGCGAGGTTTGAAATGTTGCAATTAACTTCGATGCTCATGCTTTCAGCAAGTGTGCATGTAAAAAATTTCAAAAAGGATATTATCAAATTTGCTTGGAGGTTTATCAAGCTAGATGATATTCAAGTCAAGCAAGCGGCCTATCTCACAGCTTCGATTTTCATCTCAGAATTCGACCTCCCACTAGACATTGTAACACAGGTTTTCGTGGCAATCTTGAGGACTCATCAAGTTGAGGCAAGATTTATGGTGAAAGAGTCACTAGACATGCTTGCTCCTGTGATCAATACTCGGTCAAAAAATTCCTCTAGCGAGTCACCTATATGGGTAAACTGGGTTAGACGAGTAATACTAGAAAGTACATTCCAACAAAACTCGACTCTTTATCAGTTTTTGATAAACCAGCGCGATATTTTCATAGATTTCAAAGATATGTTTATTCCAAACATTATTTCTTACATCGGAAGATTAACCCTTCTCACTAATCCATCAACTGAAAATCAGACCTTGACTGTCGACCTTTCTGATTTAGTGATGTATTGGGAAAAACAATCTTTCAAAGCAAAAAACAAGGAGCAAGATATCGATATGATGTCTGAACAGGTCGTAGATGAAGCTTCCACGACATCCCTTCAGCAACGTGAAGCATTTGCCGCCTTTTTAATCCGTTTTATATGTGTTAGCAATCATAGGACATGCGAAACCCCACTCGGTTCAAAGGCGATATCTGTACTAACTGAGCTTTTGGAGATTGGTTATTTGCCGGAGGCAGTTGTCAAACTTTCTTATTTCGAAAAATTTTTAGTACAGCAAGACATAGAGTCTCCAAATGTGGTATACTACTGCATGAATGCTTTAGATGTGCTCGATATCATCTTCAAATACAAGGATTCCAAGTGGATAATAACTAACTTGAATACTATCCAAAGCTTGTTAGAGAAATGTCTTCATGCTAATCATCATGATCTACAAGAGGCCTTACAGAAAGTGCTAGGGACAATTCTAAGTGCGATCAAACATGAGGAAATTCCATTTGAATCTGAAGATGACTCGGTTGGAAAATCCTTTGTTGGTTTGCTAACATCTATTATATCTGAAAACCTAAATGGAACCACCTCCGTCGCAGCAGGTGTCATACTTTCCTGGACATTATTTGTTAACCTTCCTTCACTAGTTGATGCATTGCTACCGCTCATAATGAAAACGTTCAACAAGTTATGTAAAGATCATTTGACGATTTCGCAGCCAAAAGATGCCAATGCGATTGAAGAAGCCAAAATTACCACCAAACTTTTAGAAAAAGTCTTTTTCCTTTTATCAAACAAGGTCTCTGTATTAGGAGATTCACGTAGGCCATTTTTATCCACTGTCGCACTATTGATCGACCGTTCTATGGACCAAACGTTCTTACAAAAAATTGTTTTTATGGCTAAACATTGGGTATTCTCGAATGAGATTTTTCCTACAGTCAAGGAGAAAGCAGCAATTTTGACAAAAATGCTTGCTTTTGAAATTCGTGGCGAACCCTCATTGTCTAAGCAGTTTTACGAAATTATCCTGAAACTCTTTGAAAACAAGGAATACACTAATAGCGAAATCACAGTCAGGATGGAGCAACCATTCTTAGTTGGGACGCGCATTTCCGATATCAAGATAAGAAATAAGCTGATGTCAATTTTAGATGAAAGCCTAGAAAAAGACATAAAAGAAAGACTATACTATGTTATCAGAGATCAAAACTGGGAATTTGTTGCGGATTATATGTGGCTCTCTCAAGCTTCACAATTATTGCTGGGATCTTGCGACTTCGATCATCAATTAAGACTAACAGAAAAGTTTACCTTAGCGCCTCTTGACTCTATTACTCGTAATGTAGCTGGCGAAGAATGCAATACAAGTAGTCCTAAAAAGGAATTGTTAGAGTTGTTGGCCGAACACCAGTCTTTCATTGATGATATCTCGTCAGTGAAGAGTTCAGATATTGTTAAGCCACTAATAAATCTATTCCACCAGAGCCAAAAAACCGTTCGATCAACTTGGATAGCGCTCTTCCCTATATCCTACCAATCAATTCCTAGAAATGAAAGGTATGGCTTTGTGAGATCCTTAATCGCTCTCTTATCGAAGGATTATCATTCAAAACAGTCTTCAACTGAGCTCAACGTAGTTAGTACCATATTAGAGTCAATTAGTGGAATTGAATCACTCGAGCTCCCTCCACATTTGGTAAGGTATTTGGGTATGTCTCACAATGCTTGGTATCCATCTATTAATTTACTGGAACAGATGCAGGAAAGCTCTAACATTGATAATTCAAAAATCCTGGAGACAAATAGCGATGCTTTATTGGAGCTTTATATGGGCCTACAGGAGGAAGACTTTTTCTATGGATTATGGAGACGGAAAGCAAAATATGCAGAGTCAAATATTGCTCTATCGTACGAACAAATAGGACTCTGGGATAAAGCTCAGCAAATGTACGAAGCTGCTCAAGTAAAAGCACGAGGAGGATTCCTTCCATACTCTGAATCAGAGTACGAATTGTGGGAGGATAATTGGATACTTTGTGCAAGTAAATTGCAACATTGGGACATATTGACTGAGTTAGCAAAGCATGAAGGCTTTACAGATTTATTGCTAGAATGTGGATGGAGAGTAGCGGAATGGAATGCAGATCGTGAAGCTCTAGAGCATTCCGTAAAAAGTGTTATGGATGTCCCAACCCCAAGAAGGCAAATATTCGAGACGTTCTTGGCATTGCAACAATTCGGAGAGACGAAGAAGGGCGATCAAGACGTGAGGCGTTTATGTGACGAGGGAATCCAATTATGTTTGAAAAAATGGACATCCTTGCCTCAGCGCTATACTCAAGCGCATAAGCCTTTGTTGCATGCGTTCCAGCAGTACATGGAATTTTTGGAAACAACTCAGATTTATGCCAATCTGGCTACTACTACCGTACAGAATTTGGACACTAAGGCGCAAGAAATAAAACGGGTTTTACAAGCTTGGCGTGATCGTCTTCCAAATATCTGGGATGATATTAGTATGTGGGATGATCTAGTAACTTGGAGACAACATGCCTTCAATGTTATAAATAGTGCTTACCTTCCGTTGGTTCCTGCTCTTCAACAGGCCAATAGTAGTAGTAATATCAATACCCATGCATACCGCGGATATCATGAAATTGCGTGGGTCATAAATCGTTTTGCTCACGTTGCGCGTCGTCATAATATGGCGGATGTTTGCATAAGTCAGCTAGCAAGGATTTACACGTTACCAAACATTGAAATTCAAGAAGCATTTTTGAAATTAAGGGAACAAGCCAAGTGCCATTACCAAAATATGAACGAATTAACAACTGGCTTAGATGTCATCAGTAATACTAACTTAGTATACTTTGGCACCGTTCAAAAGGCCGAGTTCTTCACGTTGAAAGGAATGTTTTTATCAAAACTCAGGGCTCATGACGAGGCAAACCAGGCATTTGCAACAGCCGTTCAAATTGATTTAAATTTGGCAAAAGCATGGTCCCAATGGGGTTTCTTCAATGATCGTCGTCTTTCTGAAGATCCAAGCAATATCAGCTACGCAAGCAATGCTATGAGTTGTTATTTACAAGCTGCAGGGCTATACAAAAATTCCAAGACAAGAAAGTTACTCTGTAGAATTTTGTGGTTGATTGGAAAGGATGACTCTTCAAATTCATTGGCTTATGCATTTGATTCTTTCCGAGGAGAAATACCAGTATGGTATTGGATCACATTCATACCGCAGTTATTAACTGCTCTCTCACACAAAGAGGCATCTCTGGTCCGTAAAATTTTGATTCGTATTGCTAAAAGCTACCCGCAAGCATTGCACTTCCAGCTTCGTACCACAAAAGAAGATTTTGCGGTCATCCAAAGGCAAACTTTGGCACTGGCTAGGGCTAGGGGTGATAGTTCAGAAGAAGTGGTTAACAATGCGGATTCAAATTCAAAATCTTCGCCAAATGCCCATCAACAAACTCCACAACCAAAGTCTCAGGAAACGGGTAGTATTCCTAACAATCGTCAGCCTTGGGAGTATCTTGAAGAGTTGAATGGGATTCTGAAGACAGCCTATCCTTTATTGGCTTTATCTTTAGAATCTTTAGTTGATCAGATTAACCAAAAGTTCAAGACAAACCCCGATGAGGATTTATTCAGACTCATCAACGTCTTATTAATTGATGGTACTTACAATTACAACAGATTACCATATCCAAGAGATAATCCTCCTTTACCTACAAGCACGGAAGCCAACTTAATACGTTTCTCTGAAAACCTACTTCCACCCAACATTAGAGTCAAGTTTAATGCAGATTTCATCGAAAGTAAGCCCAACTTTGAAGTTTATATAAAAAGATTACGTTTTTGGCGTAACAGGTTGGAAAACAAACTGGATAGAGCACCTAAAGTTGAAAGCATGGAAGCGATTTGTCCTAATTTGAGCAATTTCCATCACCAAAAATTCGAGGATATAGAAATTCCCGGGCAATACTTGCTGAATAAGGATAATAACACTCATTTCATCAAGATTGGAAGGTTCATGCCAGAAGTTGATTTCGTTCGTGGAACACATACATCTCACAGAAGATTAACAATTCGTGGACATGATGGTTCTTTACACTCGTTTGCCGTTCAATATCCTGCGGTTCGTCACTCCAGGAGGGAGGAGAGGATGTTCCAGTTGTACAGACTCTTAAACGAGCGACTACAAAAAAATGTCCAAACAAGGCGTCGGGATATCAATTTTACTCTCCCAATAGCCGTTCCTTTATCTCCACAGGTTCGAATTATGAGCGATAGCTCATCCTTCAAAACGCTACACCAAATCTATGATGAATTCTGTGCTAAAAAACATCTTGATCGAGATGCAATTCAAGATTTTATTACAACGCAATTAAATATTGCCCATGACAAGGTTTTGCCTGCCCCGGATATAACTGCTGTGAAGGTTGAGATATTCAGTTCCATTCACTCCTTATTTATTCCTTCAACTTTATTAAAGGAATACTTCGCGAACCTGTTCACTGAATTTGAAGATTTCTGGCTTTTCCGGAAGCGGTTCGCTTCTCAATATGCAACTTTTGTCTTCATGACATTTATGTTGTCTATCAATAACAGATCTCCGCACAAAATTTATATCGATGAAACTTCTGGTAATGTTCACACCTTAGAGATGTTACCTTCTCGTTACTCTTACGAACGTGTTAACCAATACAATAAACAATTTGAGGCAAACTTGCCCAATTCTGCTCCCGTTTTCCACAACAATGAACCGGTTCCATTCAGATTAACTCCAAACATTCAAAAGTTAATTGGGGACTCTGCTATGGAGGGTGTATTTTCAGTTGGATTATTTGTGATCGCTCGTGCTCTCCTAGAGCCCGATTACGAGTTGAACACATACCTATCGTTGTTTATTCGTGATGAAGTCATTTCTTGGTATAGTAGTATGAATCGTTCAATTGTCGAAGATCCTCATCTTCATGCTATTGTCTCTACCAACGTTGACTTGATTATTAGAAAGGTGGCTCAATTGGGCCATATGAGCTCATCACCTAGTGTAACCACACAATACGTGCTGGATGCCATCAGTGCTGCTGTCAGTCCAAGAAACTTAGCAAAGTGTGACCAAAGCTTTATGGCTTGGCTATGATATATTCCTTCGTTCTTTGAAATTTTCGTTTGATATAAAAGAGGCATTTATCTCCAGTAAGTTTGTATTTTAATTCTCAATATCTTATAAACCTTTTTTTTTTCATAACAAACTGTGGTATTCTCCTTCAAGAATGCTCTTGTTTTGATCGTTGTAATATGTTTTCTTTTGTTGCGCATTAATGAACTCAATTTTATTTATTGAATCATCTGATGGTTGCTTTTTCAACCATATAACTGCTTTCGCCCATTCGTAATGCAGCCTTTGATACAATAAGAATAAAAGGATGATAGTGACCAAATTAAACAGAGCGAAAAAAAATCCAAGGCTGACACTTAATGTTAGTCTTTCTGTAACGTCTAGCTCTTCTCCGTTTTGCTTCAAGAGATACCTCACTTGATGCATATTTCCACCAGCCACATAAACAAGACACCACAACACCGCTACAAACAAGAAGAAAGTAAATATCCCCATCGCAGAAATTACCACAAGTGTAAAAGTCTTCGGTCGTGAACTCCACACACGTTTCACCAAATACTGTTCCAACGTGCATACAAATGAAACATAACCTGTAACCCAGAAAATGGCTGGTGTACCGTTTTCTAAAATCTTCGCAGGAAAGGAAAACACAAAACTTGCGAGGCATAAGTAATTAGAAATATAGTAACAGACAGACAAAAACCTGCATTGCTTTAGTTTTCTGCTCACCGACATTTCAAAGAAAGCACAGATTATGTCTTTTAACCTTGCAGTTCGCTAAAATAAACCACAATAAAAAACGCACTGCAAAATTTGTGCCACATTTTAATCAAGATATCAATCTGTATTTCAAGAACTATATTACTCTTGCATCAGAATTATTTTCTATGGTGAGATATTGGACGCTTTTCTGACGCTATTAGTTTTATACTAAACTGTCATTTCGTCCCGTCACATTCCGTTAACGGGTAGGTACTTAGCCGTTACCGGTTTTCATGGCATTAGCACGTTCAAAGGTACGAAACTGAGAAAAAATAAAAATTAATGATGAAAATTAAAAAGACACAGAAACGGCCATGGGAAAAAATTTAAGACTCATTTTCTTTGATATTGGTAACCATTCTATATAAACTGAAAGGTGTACTTCCTTTTTGTAGGCAGTGGGAATAGATTGAAATGGCAAAAAAGTTTATCAGTAGTGTGTAAATATACTGTAGTATAGTGCAGTTTTGAATAACGAAAATGTTATCTCAATCAGTCAGAAGGTTTTCCACCTGCAAGAATGTTGGTAAGAAGTTAAACAAGTACTCATACATCTTGACAGAACCAAAAGATCAAGGTGCTTCGCAAGCCATGCTTTATGCGACAGGTTTTAAAGAGGATGATTTTTCGAAGGCCCAAGTTGGTGTTGGTTCATGTTGGTGGTCTGGTAACCCATGTAACATGCATTTGTTGGACATGAACCACAGAATTACGAGATCTGTTAACAATGCAGGTTTGAAGGGTATGCAATTTAATTCTATTGGTGTGTCCGATGGGATTTCCATGGGTACTACTGGTATGAGATACTCTTTGCAGTCTAGAGAAATCATTGCAGACTCTTTCGAGACTATCACTTTGGCTCAACATTATGATGCCAACGTTGCTATTCCATCTTGTGATAAGAATATGCCAGGTGTTTTGATGGCAATGGGCAGACACAACAGACCATCTATTATGGTTTATGGTGGTACTACTCTACCAGGTTCTCCAACTTGTGGTTCTGCTAAGATTCCTAAGAAAATTGATATTGTGTCTGCTTTCCAGTCGTACGGTCAATATCTATCTCATGAATTCTCTAATGAAGAAAGACTAGATGTCGTTCAACATGCTTGTCCAGGTCCAGGTTCTTGTGGTGGTATGTACACGGCAAACACTCTTGCCTCCGCAGCAGAAGTTTTGGGTTTGACTTTACCTAACTCCTCTTCCTATCCAGCTGTTTCAAAAGAAAAGTTGCACGAATGTGATTCTATCGGTGAAGCCATCAAGAAGACCATGGAACTTGGTATCACTCCACGTGATATCATGACCAAGGAAGCATTTGAAAATGCTATTACATATGTCATTGCAACTGGTGGTTCTACCAATGCTGTTTTGCATTTGATCGCAATTGCTCATTCCGCCGGCGTTAAATTGACACCAGACGACTTCCAAAGAATTAGTGACAAGACTCCATTGGTGGGTGACTTCAAACCATCTGGTAAGTATGTCATGGCCGATTTATTAGAAGTCGGTGGTACTCAAGCAGTTATCAAGTACCTATATGAGGAAGGCCTCTTGCATGGTGACGTTATGACAATTTCCGGTGAAACCTTAGCTCAACGTGCGGCAAACGCACCTGCTCTTTCATCTGGTCAACAAATTATCCATCCAGTTTCTCAACCACTAAAATCTAGCGGTCACTTGCAAATTTTGTATGGTTCCCTCGCTCCAGGTGGTTCTGTTGGTAAAATTACCGGTAAGGAAGGTACCTACTTCAAGGGTAAAGCAAGAGTATTTGATGATGAACCAAGTTTCATTCATGCCCTTGAGAATGGTGAAATTAAAAAAGGTGAAAAAACTGTCGTTATTATCAGATATGAAGGTCCAAAGGGTGGTCCAGGTATGCCTGAAATGTTGAAACCTTCTTCTGCTTTGATGGGTTACGGTTTGGGTAAAGACGTGGCTCTTTTGACGGATGGTAGATTCTCTGGTGGTTCTCATGGTTTCTTGATTGGTCACATCGTTCCAGAAGCCGCTGAAGGTGGACCAATCGGTTTGGTGAAGGATGGAGATGAGATTGTCATTGATGCTGACAAGAATATTATTGATTTGTTAGTCCCAGAAACCGAAATTGCTGAACGTAAGGCCCAATGGACTCCTCCTGCTCCACGTTACACAAGAGGTACTCTTTCGAAATACTCGAAATTGGTTTCTGACGCATCCCATGGTTGTGTCTTAGATCTTGATTAAGCAAGTTACATTTTTGCCTTTTTCAGTTTTACATCCCAATCATTTAATTGTTTTTCATTAAAGCGAGCATGACACTATGAATTGCCCTAATTTCAACTATTTATTTTTGTACATAATAGGTACATGAATGTTACCTTTCTATAAATCCGTAAGTCCATTGAATGGATGGTTTATTTATTCACCGTCGAAGAATTTGATCAAAATTTAGAATAAACAAGATGTTTACAGAATTTTTATATACCCAATCCCCAAGGTGCCTACGTTTCTTCTACTTTCCTCATCCTTTGCCAAATCATTTTTTTTTTAAAAAATTGAATCTTTGACAATTTTTCAGTAACGCAGTCTCATCGGGTTGATGTATATCGCTTTGTAAAGACGGTTATGTTAAATCAGAAGCTAGACTGAACTAGATCGTACGTCTAAGCACAAATAATAATGGTCACTCAAGAATCTATCTTTATCGGGGCGAACAGACAAACTCAGGTTGCGGACTTTGATGCTGTCTCTAATGTAGTTGCTTTCGGAGCAGGAGAAACCATTGCACTATGGAATCCACTGGATCCGACCTACCATGGTGTTCTCAAAACTTTGAAGGGTCACAAGAGGGAGGTTACATGCGTTAAGTTTGTTAAAAATAGTCATCACATTGTTTCTGCCTCTGAAGATTTTCAAGTTAGAATTTGGAAATACGACTTCACAAACAGTGATAATACGGTTGAATGTGTACAAGTGTTAGATCACCATAATCATACAATCACAGCCTTGACAGTACTGGATGATTTAATGGTAGTCGGATGTGCTGATGGCACGTTAACGCTTTGGTGCAAAAAGCAAGATTCATATGAACTGTGTAAAGAGTTCGTCGTTCAAGAAGGCGTTTTTCCCTTGTGTTTGGCTTTAAACAAAATGGAAGATGGAAAATACATCCTGGCAGTTGGAGGAACCAACTCAAATATATTTATTTTCAGCTTGATAATTGTCCAATGCTCTATACATAATGTCGTTTTAGCCACTAAGTTGGAAGGGCATGAGGACTGGATAAAATGCTTGTCATTCCGAGAGCAAGGATCTGGGGATTATCTCCTTGCATCTGGTTCACAAGATAGGTACATAAGGTTATGGAGGATAAGAACGAATGAGCTAATTGATCGCTCGGATGAAGATGAATCAAAATTAACATTATTGAGTAATAAACAATTCAAGTTTGATATAGCTGAAAGCATGCATGTTGCCATCAACTTTGAAGCATTAATTATGGGTCATGACGACTGGATCTCTTCATTGCAATGGCATTCTTCTCGTTTGCAACTTTTAGCCTCCACAGCTGATACAGCAATCATGGTTTGGGAACCAGATGAGGCTTCTGGAATTTGGGTTTGTTCATCTAGATTGGGTGAGTTCTCTTCAAAAGGTGCATCCACCGCCACAGGCTCTTCTGGTGGCTTCTGGTCATGTCTTTGGTTTACTCATGACTCAAAAGACTATATTTTAACCAACGGTAAAACAGGGGCATGGAGAGTATGGTTTTCTTCCGATGGGCTATTATGGGAGCAAAGGCTTGCTATCACAGGTGCCACCAAACCTGTTACTGATGTGTCTTGGTCAATAAATGGTTCATACCTTCTTTCTACATCACTAGACAAAACCACTAGATTATATGCAAAATGGGTACTAGAGAACGATGGTTCCCGCAGGCCTCACCCATCTTGGAATGAATTCGCCAGACCTCAAATTCATGGCTACGATATGATTTGTGTTGAACCTATATCTAATACAAGATTTGTTAGTGGAGGAGATGAAAAGATCATGAGATCTTTTGATGAACCAAAAGCTGTGAGTCAATTACTGAATAAATTTTGTAATATTGAAATGGAGGATGAAGAAATGATGCCTGAATCCGCTGCACTACCCGCATTAGGCCTTTCAAACAAAGCGACGACTCATATAGATGAAGAGATGTTCGATGAAGATCCAGATGCACGAGAAACTGCAGAAACAAAGAACATTACTTTCGAATTGATTGACGAATTACACACCCCACCTCTGGAGGAACAGCTCCAAAGGCATACATTGTGGCCCGAAGTAGAGAAACTTTATGGTCATGGTTATGAAATATCATGCCTTGATGTTTCTCATGATAAACAATTGATAGCTACTGCTTGTAAATCTAATAACCACCAACACGCGGCCATTAGAATTTTTGACACATCGTCCTGGTCTCAGCAAGAAGAAGTACTCTCCTTCCATAATTTGACGATTACTCGATTAAGATTTTCCAAGGATAATAAATATCTGTTGAGTGTTAGCAGGGACAGACAGTGGGCACTATGGGAACGGGACCTCGAAACCAATTGTTTCAGTTTGAAATGCTGTAAAGAGAAACCACATGTGAGGATTATATGGGATGCTGATTGGGCACCATTAGCCTTTGGAAACGTTTTTGCTACAGCGTCCAGAGACAAGACAATCAAAATTTGGCGTAGTTCGGCTGATTCTTCTGATTATTTTATTGAGGTCACTGAAAAGTTTGCAGAGCCAGTTACTGCAATTTCAATTCATCCTGAAATTTTTGATGGTAAAATTGTGATTGCGGTGGGTCTTGAAAGCGGTGCGATAGCCGTTTTCACTTATAATAATGAGCTAAAGAAAGTTTGCACTTTTAATACTGAAATTACACCAGCCGAAAAGATTTCTAGATTGAGATGGAGTAGCTCAATAAATGACGGGAAAATAACGTTGGGTGTTGGTAGTTTAGACACATCAACGCGTATTTATTCGATGTCCTTAGATGAGTTTTGATTTGTAAAAAAAATTTGAAGTAAATCTAATGTATTATTTTCAACTAATATAACAGTTTTATGATATGTTCCAACTGGGTAAAAGTTCCAGATATCTAAATGAGGAAGACTTTTTACTCATTCCCTGGCACAATGGAGAAAAGTACCAATACACTAAAATACAGCAGAGATATAAGGCTGAGTAAACTGGATACCGGATGGCATTTCTTCTATTCTTTAGTGTTATATCCAAAAGAAACCCAAAAGTCAAAATTGCAAAGTATAACGCCGGAAGATAGTGGTGGACATATTTAACACGACCCATAAGAAAAAATGGTAAATAATGTGCAGACCACGACAAAAATGGTAATACCCCCGATGAAATAAAATGCCAGCCATATTCTGGGGTAATATCTAAGACTTGCCTCCGGTACCTAATAATGACCGAGAATACATATAAAACGAAAGCCAGAATTGAAAAGGCTGAGAGCCAGGTATTAAATGGCGACCCTATCAAATAATACTTGGCTGTTGTACTACCCCATGAACATAATCTCAGACCTTTGTGAAGTGAAGGCCATTCCCATGGCTCACTTGCCAAACGATCAAATTTATCAGGATCCGGGACTAATGCATTATTACTTGCGGCCATGGCAAAATTAATTACTACGAAATCTGTGAAAAAATTAGATTTGGGCGGTACGAAGGATTCGTCAATTTCTAAATTTACGTTCGAATGGTCTTCAATATTCCACCATGTAGCTTTATCGCGAGAACTCCAGGTGTACTTACAGACAATTTCTGCCTGAGAGAACCCCCACGAAGGATATATCATACCGCTAGTAGCAAGGTAACAACCGAGCTCCTTGTTCTTCAGTCTGAAATTTGTTGTTAGTGGATGAATATTTGATATGTCTTCCAAAGTATTATTTCCCAATGGAAGCTGTTCTACAACCTCTATTATCCAATCGTCCTTAGCATCTCCGATTAATTCATCACCATACCCTGAAACTTCGAAATTGCCCTTTGAAACGAGTGATGGTATCTTGTGTGTATGAAGATTGTTCTGGGTTGATTTATGCACAAGCCTAAAGGCATCTCTATCCTTGATAAATGTTGTACTATTTTCATATAGTCCATCTTCGTTTAATTTTAATCCTGATTCCCTCGAAAACTTGAGGATCCACTTGTTATTATCATCTTGGAATCCGTACCCTGTAACTTGGCGCTGCTTTGATCCCATCGGATAATGCTGAACGTGGGAATGCAGTAAGGTAGGACTTAACCCATGAGACCTTATCGTAATTTCCGAGCCAAAGGCTATATTCCTTGGACTAGGTTTTATGTGAGTTCCTTCTAGGTTGGCCTGAAAAAGACTATGTGCAGCCGAATCGTCTTTCCCGGATTTGTATAGCAAAGAGAAGTGTATTTTGAAGAAAAGAAGATAAAAGCAAAATGGTATGATTATTAAGGATAAGATCCTTGAGACCCAGTGAATACCGTACCTCAACCTTGTAACAGTAGAGTTGTAGTAAAGTGCATACAAGTCAATGATTGTATAAAGCCCAACAATTGATGTCACAAATACACCCACCCATTTCACAGAGCACACGCATCCAATTGACGCACCAGTAGCAAGTAACCAGAAATACCAAGATATAGAAAGTTCTTTTGTTCTGCATCGAGTAAATTTAATCAAAGAGAAGAATGTAAGCAGAGTAAAGAATAACAATATTGAGTCTAATAAGATAAATTTCGATAACACAATGTATGAGTGTTCTAAACAAACCATTAACGCTACCAAATATGTTGTGGGCATGCTTAATTTCATATTTTTTGCGGTGTAAAATGCTAATGGAACGCACATGGCACCAAAGAAGGAATTGAATTGGCGCATAGCCTTGAAATTGACAGATGAGGGATATTTTGAGTTCGAATCAAATGAAAAATTTCCATCAAATCCTGCCAACCATTCACTCAATGCTATTAACATTTTTCCTAAAGGTGGATGTACATCGTGGTAAAATTGATGTTTGATGTAATACGATCCAAACTTGCCGAAATGCGCTTCATCCCAAACCACATTTTTGTTAAGGTCAATCTTGTAAAAACGCACAAAAAAAGAAAGTACTGTCAAAATAATGGCACCAATTTGATGAATACTAGCATATCTATCCTTTGAGTCATCGGCTACTTCAGGCACGAGCATTGATTTCGATTCATCCTGTCTTAAAAATTCATCTATATCTTCTGTGCGCTCGTAATGTTTCTTCCTTTCTTTTAGACCATTTCTTGAGTAACCACTATTATAGCTAGTCGTCTTGGTAGTCATTTGACAAAGCAACCGAAAAATATACCTTCGCGCATAGGCTTACAGTCTCAAGCGTCGCCTTGTTTAACATAAATTTATCACCCCAGATGTTCAAACATCTACCATCAGCGGAAAAATCAAAACTGGTCGAAAAGAGGCAAAAATCAAGATTTATCACGTGGGTAGGACAGTTGTTCGAATGACGGTAATAATTACATAATGGAGGGTATTTGATAGTATAAACAAGAAATATTCCAAAGCAAGTGTTCTTTTGTTTTTCAGAGGACTAGTGCATCCAGTGTAAACTCTATATTTAAAACTTACTAAATTTAAAATCGCGAACTGGTTCCAACTCTTCATACTTGACACATTGCCACAGGGCATGCTCTTGCCTTTTTGAGTCTGCATATTCCTCATAAACCTTCGCTAAGTACCACCACACAGCAGGACTATGGTAGCCTTCTATTGAGTTACCTACTAAGTTTTCCAGCATGAATTTTAATCTTGAAAGAGCAGCCGACTTTTCAATCACATTAACGGAAGATTTTTTCGTCTCAGTGTCTTGACGATCAGAAAGATGTTTCAATTCATTTTCAAGAGTTAGCTCATCATTAGGTAATGCTACTTTTGCAAAACCTAATGTAGCATCGACGGAAAGAGGATCAAAATGAAGTACCTTTTCAAATTCTTTTAAAGCTTCTGCTCTTTCATTAGTTTCCAATAAAACGTAACCTCGCGCTAAAGTATGATTGAGATTGAAAAATTTGGAGGTCACTTTCTTAAATTCCTCCAAGGATGCATGGGCGTTTTCAAGATCAGCACTATCTAAATACAATTCCAGAGCAAATAGCCATATACTTTGCAGTAAATATTCATTTGACTGGTTGTAATGTGGTCCCAATGGTTTTGAACCATTTTCAAAGAGTTGATTATATAGTTCAAAAACCTCTGGTAACATTTCAAGAGCATCCTCGTGGGCAAACATTTCTTTCACCAATTGAATTTGAGTTAATTTCAAATGAATAAAATGCCACTTTTCACTTATGGAAAATTGATTTCCCTCATCAAATAAATCGCACATCGATTGTATCACAGAATTGACGATTTTGAAACTAACTTGTAAATCTTCATTGATACAAGACTCGCATAAGGCCAACAAATGCCAGCTAGCAAAATTTTCTGGGTTGCTGTTCAAAATCGATTTTTTTAAGAAGAGAATACATTGATCAATTTGCCTTCGCATAGCTAATTGGTACGCAAATTCAAATTTTAGAGATATAGCGACGTCTGGAAGCGCCTGGATTGCATTCGAAATGAAATACAATTGAGTATGGTCAAGAAAGCTCGAGAGTTTTTGGCCTTCATTCTCGAAGAGCGATTGCCATGATTTTGATAATAATAGGGCCAGCGGTGAAGCAAGTGAGAGGATCGATTTATTAGAATTGAATTCAACGCAGTTTTCTCTAGTCAGTAGTGGAATTTTATAGGAGGTATGAAATGCTTCTAGAATAGAAAGAAACTGTTTGGAGACAATGGAAGTCACAAAATATGGCTCATAATCTGACGGTTTAAGTGAGAGAATGAATTGATGAGCGGCAATTAGATCAAATAAATCGTAGTGCCTGTTGTTCAATTCAAAATATTTGTCCGAATACTTGATGAAATTTCTAAAGTTCAGTATACTTCGTTTTTGGTCAATGGCACCATAATATAACATACAAGTTTTTGTCACTGGGATACTCTGAAAAGTTTTTTGGATACTTTCAACCAAGAAATTTTCCCATTCTTTATTAGCTTTATCACTTCTTTTGAAATACTGATGAAGAGCTATGTGGAATTGTTCTAATTCCTGACTGTTCGACTCATCAGCGTTTGGAAATGTACATTTTTTCAGTAACTGTCTCCCGTAGGCTAGAAGCTCTGCGTCAGAAACCGATCCTGCAAGAATACGCAATAGCCATTGGAATGGACTAGAAGGATTCAAATTAGAGAAATCCAGTTCCTGTGCAATTTGTTCCAAATAATGCCATGTTAGGGCATCCGAACGAGAAGGAATAATTACATTGTCATCAAAAACAGGAGTTGAATCAAATCCCCTATTGTAATATATCCGCTCCCACTGCAACATCATCCCAAAATTGGGATAATCGATTAGCTCAGGAAGCCTTCTAGGGAAAGGGTTGACATCATTTTGTTCGTCCAGTATAACTCGAACAATCCCCGAAATATTATCACTGATGGCAATATGTAAATCTTGTTCCAAAGGCCCTATAGAGCCAAGTTCGGTTCGTAATGCATTCAACGCGTTATCTCTTGTGTTCAAATTTTGATGAATATGATAATAAACCCTATGGTGCAGGGACAAGAGATCATTTAGTATTGAGTCGTTCGACTCAAAACAATTGGAGCCCAAGAGCCTAGAATTTAACGAATGATAGATTGGATCCTCAATTAGCCTGGGGCGCATCCTTGATAGCTTTTCAGAATACTGTTTAACGTTCTTCTATCCTCAATCAAAGAAATTGCTCAAAACTTCATCCAATATTGACTTACGATAAACTCTACCAATTTTTATTTTTTAGATATCCGGCGAGTCAAGAAGTAATCAAATGAAACAGACGTTACCCTCTAAGTAAAGGTATGAGCCAATAAGTAACCACCGAACCGTGTACTAGACTTTTCAAGAAAGATTAGATTTTTTATATCTAAAAAGTTTAAGCTATCTAAAAATTAAAACGTATTACTGAAGTCTTCTTTGTCGAAAAAATAACCTTGGGGCCTAAATGGTAAAGCTGAGCAAAATCAAGTAGCAGTGGTTTCTGTTGGCTTCTTTTTCTTTTTAGCCGCATCGATTACCTCCACTTTGACCTCTTTCAAACCCTTCTCTTCCAATAAGGTATGAATGTAAGCCTCCACCTCTTCCGCCAAATCGCCCTGGACAATAACTTCGTCTCGCTTTTCAACATTCTTGGAAATTGAACAACCAGTGGCAAATTTGGAAGCAAATGTTTTACTGAGCTTCTTCATATCAATCTCGAAAACTTCAAGACCAGAAATTGCAATGATGCACTTTCTCTTTGTTCTGGCCTCTCTCTTAATTATCACCTTTGAGGACAATTTTTTGGCTAATTCTCTTTCCTCCTTAGCAAGCTGCTTTCTTTCCAACTTTTCTAGAGCCTTTTCTAATTTTTCCTCTCTTTCTTCTCCAATCGAAGATTCGGCTAGTTGTTTACTCAACTCTTCAGTAGTATCACCATACCATTTGTTGAATAAATCTGGATGATTCTCATTTAGCCACACTTTACAGCGCTTGAATTTACCAGAAAATTCACAGTATTCACCAGGATAACCACACACACCACAATAAACGACTTGCTTTAACACCATTTTGGATCAGAGCCTTGATGACTGTCTAGATTCTTAAACTGGAATAATTGTTCTAATAACTCATCTGCCATGTAGAATTTGTTTTTTTTTCTCAAACTTCAAGAATCGTAGAGTATCCCGTTGTATGAAGTAGGAAGTCACAACAAGTAGAGCAAGATATTTGTGATCATATTTGCTCATACAGCATAACGAAGAGTTAGATTTTTCTCATCTTAAAAAAGGCCTGTGACCAAATTCAAAATCAAGTTGAAAAGATTATATACAAGCTCATGGGTCGAAATAGCACCTTCATCACAGACACAGTGATCATCACTTCGAAGACTCAAAACGTGTGTTCGCAACCAATCTTCAATGAGATCGTAGAACACATTCAGACGTACATCGTGAATGTAAATGAGATCAATGACTCTAATCCACTAGAAATTGCTTCCCTTCCTGGATTCAGACGTATTGTCGTTATTTCCCCCTCTCACCGCATTAGTGTTCAGGTACGAGCCCTTGCTCGAGACATGCCGGATTATACCTTTGGGTTTTCCATGACAGATCATCATACAAACTGCACAGGATCTACACATCTACGCAATTCTTCCCTTAAAGTCCCCGAAACTAACCGAGTTTTCCTTGTCTCACCCCCAGCCTCCCCTCCCTCCGATTTTGACTACAGCAGGTTGGAGGAAACGCCAAACTCTTCCTCCCTCCATACTTTGGAACCTTCAAATAACTGCGCCGGAAATCCTTGCACCCTTCTCGATAATGGTCAAGTTCAAATTACATTAAATCCCTCGCAAACTCAAGGTACCTCTACAAAATCTGTCACAACTATCAAGACAAGCATGCCCTCATCCTCTACTTTTGACGACATAATAGATTAGCAAATATCTTTATCTGGTATCTTATTGAAGGAGTCTGATTACAATGATAACCGCTATTATATCATGAAAAACATATATCCACTAGCATAGTTTCAGCGCAGAACTTACAACGGAAATGGAAATTCTGAACAAACCAAACCACTCATCACAATTAAGAGTACATTTTTGACACATTTTTTTAATTGTGTCACATGCCATTTCACGTGCTTGATCTTTGACAGTCACATGAGCAAAATTGTATGTATACTATTACCCGGTCATATGTTTATACCTGTTCACGAACCAATGATATCTGTCCTTCCCGCCAAACCCCGAAGCTGTGCGCAGCTGTTTTTTTCGCGTGAGATTTTCTAACAAATGGTAACTGTCCATTTTCAAGGAAGCTGGAAATATCGACTTTCGAATAGTCCTCTGAAGCATCGCAGGGAAAACGGTACCACCGAAAAAATTAGGATTAAATTTTTTTTTTTTTTCTTTTGGTTGACAAAGGTTTTTGGAAGTATTAAAAAATGTTACGATTTTAAGAGCATACGAATATACTTAATCTACGCTTTTATTGATTTTGGTCGAGAATCAAACTGGTGATTGACTATTAGATCGCTAAATATCCGAAAGGCCAGAATATTGAATAAAGATGTTGTCAAGAACTGTGTTTAGATCTGCTTTGCAAGCAAGAGTTATGGCACCAGCAGTGAGACCTGCTGCTGCTTTTGTTGTCCCAAGATTGGCGCAAACTATTTCTATCAGAAAGTACTCTGAGTCTCACGAAGAAGAATCCTTCGAAGAATTCACTGCTAGATACGAAAAGGAATTTGATCAAGCTTACGATTTGTTTGAAGTTCAAAGAGTTTTGAACAACTGTTTCTCTTACGATTTGGTTCCAGCACCAGTTGTTATCGAAAAGGCTTTGAGAGCAGCTAGAAGAGTCAACGACTTGCCAACTGCCGTCAGAGTTTTCGAAGCTTTGAAGTACAAGGTGGAAAACGAAGATCAATACAAGGCTTACTTGGATGAACTAAAGGACGTTAGAGAAGAATTGGGCGTTCCTTTGAAGGAAGAATTGTTCTAAGGAGATTGTAAGGGGAGAGAGGAATAAAAGAGGTCAAGAAACTCGTTTTGGCTATTCTGCATTCGAAGTAATTTTTTTTTACGTTGTTTTACAACAAGTTACTCTTTTTTTTTCCTGATTTTTGATGCGAATTGTGGAAGGAAGTTGGATATGTTCTTTCTTCGGCTTTCAATTCACTTCATAAGCCCTCCTGATCCTGATGATTTGATGTTCTACTAAATACTACTTCTTTAACGCTTCTCTTATTTATGTGGGCAGCTCAGTCCCTCATCATACCAAGATTAATTAAGACTCCTGACTCTTATTGTATGGTTTTCAATAGACGTCGAGGCATAAATACAATAACCGAATACTAACATTGAAACAATGATATATTTACTATATTATCAATAGGCAAAAATGACTAAAATTTAAAACTCAAGATCATTTAATCGAGATTTTTTTTATAAGTACATAACGGTTATGTTCATGCACCTTGTGAAATAACCTGCTAAGCTATAGTTAATTATAGCTTTCATTGGACTATTTGGAGCTATCGATGCTACTCTTCATCGTCACTATCCATCCATGCTCCTCTGCCCCTTTTGTTCGCGATTCTATCATCTTCATCCTCTTCCTCAGCCGAACCATCCACTCCGGTGCCATCAATATCTTCCTCGTCTGAGTCCTTTTGAGCCGATCTCTTACCTCTTGGTTCTTCGTCCGATTCACTTTCATAGTCTGAATCACTGTTATCATCTTCCGATTCACTGTTCTTGCCTTCATTGACTTCCTCGACCGCATCGAACCAGTCACTGTACACATCTACTGCTTGTGATAGCGCATTGATTCTTGTTTGAAACGTTTGACCGCAAATCTTGCAATGCAAAGACCCAATATTGTTCTTTTTGTCCATCATTACACTCACCGAACGTTCATGATTACAAAATAAACAATTAAAAGCTGTATCCAATTTCTGAACCAGTTTTTTGGCTGGTTGTCTACTTGACTTCTTTCTTTTACCCATATCTTTCTGATGAGAGTTGCTATACTTGCAATCTACCTATTGCAGCACGACGTCCATCGATTATTATACTACTGAAGCAGTCTTTGTATTGATACCGAGCAGCGAATACTGATAGAAATTTCAGATCGTTCTATACGTATGTATCTTAAAAAGCAATGTCGTGCACGAACAAAAATTTTTAATAGAAAGTTCAACTAAATGCTCATCTCATCGCATGAAGAACGGCTTAAATTTTGATTAACAAGACGCTAAGCCATCTAAAAGGTCTATATATCTCTAAAAGAGTTAATCTGAAATGGCAAAAAAGTCTAAGGTCAAGTCCAAAGGTAATTCAGCACCAAAATCGGCGCCCGCAAAGCAAAAGTCGGCAAAAGATGACAAAATTATTCCAATGCAAAGAGTAAAAAATGCAGTAGAAAAGCTGCAAAGTTATGTAGAAACTTCAGAATCAGATAGTGATAAGTTGATAGATGACTCTGAACTTAACTCCCAACTACAAATGATAATCGTTAATACTGATTCGTTTTCGGGGTCAACAAAAAATTTCAAGCCAAAATTGGTTAATGTTCCACACTCCATTTTCGCACCATGGAAGAAAGCTAGTGAAACTATGGTGAAAGATTTCAAAGTTCTTCTTATTCTCAAAGATAGTGATGTGGGTTCGATTTCTGCAGATGATTTGATCGACTTACTGCCTGAACATATTGGAGTTGACGAAATTATTTCCGGAGAAGATTTGAAAACCAAATACAAAGCATTCGAAAAGAGACGTGCATTCATACAAGAATTTTCATTAATTTTAGCAGATGATGCTATAGTCACTGCCTTGCCAAAGCTTCTAGGTGGAAAGGCGTATAGCAAATTGAGCACTACACCAATCGCCATCAACACGAGATCAGATAACAAATTTAATAAGACTACCCTCTCTAACAATATTAAAAAAGTTTATGAAACAAAACTACCTGTCAAGATCCCAAGAGGTAATACAGTAAATGTCCATTTGGGCTCTTTCGGATGGTTTACTCCAAAGCAATTGAGTGAAAACATTCTTGCTATAGCGGAACAGTTTATCAAGAATTTCAATATTAGAACTATCCTACTAAAGTCTAACAGCTCGCCTGTCTTGCCACTCTACGTAGATCTCGATGTTTTGGATAGTTTGGTTGAATCAAAGGGTGATCATTCTACAAAGGAAAAGAATACAGTCGAGATTGATGGTATAGAATTAGAACTATCTCAATTTGAAAAGTCCTTGTTAGAAATTGCTAACCCTGAGGAACTTGACACAGTGTTTGCTAAACAAATTAAGAAAGCAAAGAGAAAAATGGAAGAAGTTGAACAAGAGGAAAAAGAACAGTCTTTTGAGAAATCTCCCAAAAAGGTAAAAAAATAGTCACTAGAGCATGACATAAAACTGTAAATTACTATATCGACTCATATAGGCCGTCTATATAATTTCCCTCTTTCTTTTTTGCGTATTCCTTCAGACATACTCTCTCCTTATCCTGGATTGTAATGTTGAACCGCAAGCTTTTCCATACGTAAAAAATGAATTTTGACACCTTAAGTGTCACAAAAATAAGTTAAAAAAATTGCCCTGCAGGAAAACGAATATAAAGCATAATATAAAGTGTATCAATGCCTATAAATATTTCTTTGACACCACTTATACAATCCGAATAACTTTCATATATTTAAGTACCGTACGTGGTTTTTGGGCTCTCAGTTGTAATAATCTCTGCAAGCAGAGAAGCGAAAGATATCCTATTAGGACAAAATGCTTGACAACATTGAAGAAATCATCAGTTCATTCCAAGAGAGAGTTGACGTATTACAAAAAGATTGGAATGTATTAAGCGAAGCTGCAGCCTCAACAAATAGAAATTCGAGCCTCGGTAATCAAATTAATATGCTTAAGACAAAATTGGATTTTCTCCAAAGCCAGCACACTGGCATTATCATAGACTTAGGACATATAAAATCCGAACTTTGCAGGGAGCAATTGCATAATAATATCTTCTATAAAGATTTTGAATCACACCAGCAGGGAAATAAGGAAAATGTGGAACCGACAAAAATAATCAAAAAACGGGCTATAGAATCTTTGTTTGGCGCTGAACATTTCAATGAACCAACATTCTCATTTTTTAAAAAAGAGCGACACGTTGATGAGGCTAATGAAGTAGCTCCTCTCTTGAATGAGCTTCCATCCAAGTATAAGGCCTGGAAAAAACAATATTTGGATGGATTCAGAAATAAAACTGCGATGGGGTCAGCGGCAGGAGGAAATTATCAATTATTAATGACGGACTGCCCAAAGAGTGTAGCTGAACTATATGAAGAATTTTATACTGACACTAAGCCACAGATCCTCAAATTTGAGGAGAAATTCGGTGCTGGGCAACTATCAAAGCTTCCAAAATTAAGAACGTATCAAAGAAGAAGCGCTTTAGTAAATGCCATCAACAAGTACGCAAAGTGTTGCAACATTTCTGTTGAACAATCCATCGAGTATTTTCAAAATATTGTTGACGATAACGATAAAACCATTCCTTGGTTGTACAACAACTTAGCTAAGATTATGGAACAATATGCGATACCACAATAAAAAAGTGAAGTCAATGTTAATGAAAAATTATAAAAATATATAGAGCAATAACGATGAAGTTATTATATTGCAAAAATATTTATACTAAACCTCCTTCACTATTCCGTAATTTCGCTGCTCTGATAATTGCTTTCCAATCACAGTTGAAGACTGCATAACTTTGAAAAATGCTCATCACGACCAACCCGGAAGTTATACCCCACCACAAGCCTCGTAAACCCCATCCATAATTGAAAGTTAAAAGATAAGAGATGGGAATTCCTATGCAATAAAATGAAAAAACGTTAATATACCCTCCAATTTTTTGTTGGCCCTGTCCTCGTAGACAGCCAGCAGTGCAGGCGTTAAAAGCATCAAAAATTTGCATGAATGCTAGAATAGGAAGAGCATTCGATACCAACTCAACTATTTGAGAATCAGTTGAAAAAAGCATCGCGATTTTCAGACGTGCTTTGAAAATCAGGACCATATTGAATGTACTCACGATGAAGGACAAGAAAATAGAGACTTTGCAACTTATTATGCAACTTGAAAATAGTGATGCTCCGATAAAGTTTGCAACTCTTGTTGAGGTCGAAATTGATATTGAAAATGGAATCTGGTAAGCTAATGATGCAACTGTTGATATAATAGACTGTGCAGCCAATTCATTCGTACCTAAGTAAGATGCAAAAATTGTAAGCAGCTCAAAACCTAAAAATTCTGCCTCAACCATGATGATACCAGGTAATGCTAAACTGAACATTTTGTTCCAGTTCTTAAATATCTGGTGCCTTTTGATAAACCCATTCCAGCATTTCATGGGCCTAATTTCATTTTTTGTGAAAATGGTGTAAGAAAACAACCCAAAAGCCATCAGCCAATAGTTGATTACCACACTAATAGGTGCACCCAGATAGCCGATCCCAATGCTCTTGTTCCAAACCAATACGTAATTCATCACGGCATTTAGGGGCGCGCATATTAGCAGAACAATGGTTGATGCATGAAAAATACCCTGTGATTGCAAGAACCGTTTTCCGGCTTCAAAAAGTATAAATCCTGGGATACCTAGGGAAACGACTTGTAAATATTTCGCTGCCAAGACACACAAGTATTTTTCCGTAATGAAAATAGATAAAATTGCTTCGGACCAAAACCACCATACAAACAAAATAGGTAGAAACAACAATATAGATATAATAACACAACGCTGGAAGAGGATTCCCACTAAATGATGGTTATGAGCACCATAGGCCTGCGAACAAAGGGTATCTAAACATGTGCAAAGGCCCTGTATAGCTGCAAACCCCGTGATATTGGCTGTCATAGACCCCAAAGTTACAGCACCTAACTCATTTGTACCCAGATGTGAAACTGAGAAAATCGATGCCAATGAAAGGGAATTTTGGAGCACGAACGTGAAAACCAATGGCAATGCATTCATTGTAATAACCTTCGTTTCCCTTCTGTAAGTCGTGACAATATTTTTTCCAGACTCTATAGCCTCTTCCCATGTGTCCATGATTTCTCGATCTTCAATCGAGGGAAGTGGAAGATTTGAAGTATCTGTTTCGTTCACCAAATTTTGAATGTGCACATTATGTGGAGCTACTCCATCATATAATTTATTATCCACCAACAAATCTCTCTCCTCAAGTATTAAATTTTTAGGCAATGAATTGTTTCGAGTTGTTGACTGTTCATCGAGATGTAAATTCGAACCATACTGTTGTTGTAACGTTCTGGAATTATTCATGGCTAACAAAGAAGCCTCCGAATCCTCATCGACGTTTTCGTCTATATCCCATGCATCTTCGTTGATATAATCCTGGGGCGAAAACAATCCACCCTTTCCAACACTATTTGAGTAAATCACTGAAGATCTTCTTTCTTGTGTGGTGTATCGAAATTGCTTCGACATCTTTCGTGGTCAAGATTAACTTAGAAGCCGACAAATCTTTTATAATCACAATCTCACCCTATGCAGATCAAATATGAAAACTCAAACTTCCTTACTTCCTAGATATCCTAAGTTTCTTTCTAAACCAATTTTGACGTTGGCTCACCTCTGTCTATACAAGTGAAAGAAATTCGATGATAATTCCCAAAAAACGACGAGAAAAAAATAGCAATAGAAATGTCAGTTTATTGAAATTTTATAATAGACCCAAGTACCCCTTATTGCACTTTTTATTTCCCCACTTGCTTTCTCCTTCGCGAGTCGTTCCTAATGAATCCAGAGATATTCTTGTAACGCCTGGCGAGATTGGTGCGCTGAAGTTAATTCTTTTTCGCTGTTCTTTTTTCTTTATTTCTCTCTTGGGCAGATTGTTAAGAAACCGGCGCATAACATCCCACTATTCTAAGATTTTTCCGTCCCTTATTACTATGCAGATAGGTGTATATTACACGTGATAATCACGTTTGATGGTACCCGGATTTAAAGATGAGTTGAACTACGAAATATCAATTACTATATTGAAAAATGTTACCTTTGCCACAACCTTACGAATTCGTTACGAGAAGTTAAGTAAGATCCTTTACAACAGTAAAGTCTTTCAAGGTACAGTGTGCACATACAAGCCGGTGCATAAGGTTACTTCGGTAATCTGTTAAACATATTACTCAGAATAGGCTTGTTTTATGATTGAACCATGACTAGAAGTACGGACAATAATAAACTAGCAGATTTGCGGTTTGAATATGAGTTACTGACTAATGAGCTATTTCATTTAGTTCAGTTTACTTCGTTGGTTGACTTTGATCCTGTATACCAGAATGAATCAGAGAGTTTTCGGGATTTTTTAAGCGCAAGAGGGCTTAACGTGGCAAATCTGGAGAACCAGGACGATTTGAAAGAGAGTAATGCGTCCAGAAGGATGAAACGGAGAAGGCAACTTACGGCTGATGATACAAATGGAAAAGGTAAGGTGTGGGAAAGCGTATTACCTATTGTGGAAGAAAAGTATGATGAATTGAGTGTCAGGTTTAGCACCACGGAAGCTGGACGAAAGACTGTTAGGAACGGGAAACGTGCTGCAACCGCAGTTGAGGATGTGCCAAAATCCACGAAGAAATCACGTTCGACAAATTCTAACTCGATCAAAAAGGCCGAAGGTTTGCAAGGTTTACCGTGTGCAGTAGTTGATGGGGTAGAAGTGGGAGCGACTGTTAAGAAAGATAGCACATTAGTGAAAAAGCAGACGAAGTCGCAATCGAAGAGGCGAAAAGTCAAAAAAGAATCTTTTGAAGCCAACAATGATAAAGAAACTGATGGTAGTTCCTTGATTCTTTCCGAGGCACAGCCAGAGATCGACGAATTTTACTTCACCACTAGTTCTGAGGACGAAGTTGAAACGAATCCGAAGCGTAAGGCGAGGAATATAAGGCCAAGAATAAAAATTCATGTTAATCTACCAGTACAGACAGTTACTAACCCTGAACATGTTTTTTCACAGGAGTACAAAAATGTTCATGAATTTCTTGAGTCATATCGGTCGCTTGATGAGGACGTCAGCCAAGAACAATATGATAAATACATCGCCGAGCAACGGAGAGTAGTTGGGCTGATTCGACGAGGCTATGAAAGAGGTGCTATTCTTTACGATGAACAGTTAGAGACGCTACAACCAATATCGCTAAGAGATGTAACTCTCCCTTCAAACGCAATTGAGCCCATATCAGCATTTTACAATGAACAATCGAAGCATGTTTTTCAAGACCATTTAATAAATCAAGGTGTAGTTATGAGTAAAATTTTTCAGGACAACAAACGCGCTAGAATATCGCGTGCACGTAAGGTTTCTCAATGGATTGAGTCCCATTTTAAACATATTGCAGGTGCAGAAGAACGTAAATTAAAAGATGAGGAAAGGAGGAGGAAGAATTTGGCAAGGTTTGCAATGCAAGCCGTGAAGAAAAGATGGGCAGTTGCCGAAAGAGCATTGAAGGTGTTGCAAAAGGACGAATTGGATAGATTGGAAAGAATTCAAGGTAAGCAGCATTTAACTGAAATGTTGGAACAAAGCACGCAGTTACTAGGCGCCCAGTTGAATCGTCTGGATAAAAACGAATCAGCGGTAGAGAATAGTGCGAGTGGAGAAATCTATTCAGATTCTGAAGAGTCTATCTCTGGTGTTATGAACGAAGAAGGCAATGAAGAAGATGATGTAATGAGTACTTCTTCAAGTAGCGTCGAAGCTGATGGAGATAGTATTAAGAACAATGAAAACGATATTAATTTATCTCTTGAAGAACTTAAATCAAAGTATGCAAAATTGGATGAATTCGTGCTCGATGGTGAAGATGATCATCACAATTCTCTACTCGATGAAGATTCAGAATCAAGCTCTTCCCTCCTTGAGGACTCTGATTTGTCAGCTTCTGAAGAAGAAGTAAGCGACACGAATATAACTCACGAAGAAACACCCGGTTTGTCTGCGTTACTCGGAAATGTGAGCGATGACCAAGAAGACGATGAGGTCAACTTCTCTGACCCTGTTGAAGGTAGCGAGACCAGTGAAGTGGCCACTGATACTGATCTAGAAGAAGCCAGCTCTACCACTATTGAGCAGTCTGATCGTGAAAATGCTGTACCTGGTGTGCCTGACAGTGACCCTCTCGCGGTGCCTGATGTTCCAGTACCTTCCTTATTGAGAGGCACATTGAGAACATATCAGAAGCAGGGGTTGAACTGGCTTGCATCTTTATACAATAACAGAACTAACGGTATTTTGGCAGACGAAATGGGTTTAGGTAAGACGATTCAAACTATCTCATTGTTGGCATACTTAGCATGTGAGAAGGAAAATTGGGGTCCACATTTGATCATCGTTCCAACCTCGGTTCTTTTAAACTGGGAAATGGAGTTCAAGAGGTTCGCACCAGGGTTCAAGGTTCTTACATATTATGGATCACCTCAGCAGCGGAAAGAAAAACGGAAAGGTTGGAACAAGCCAGACGCATTTCATATATGCATTACCTCCTATCAACTTGTGGTCCATGACCAGCATTCTTTTAAGAGGAAGAAATGGCAATATATGATATTAGATGAGGCACATAATATAAAAAATTTTAGGTCTACTCGTTGGCAGGCATTATTGAACTTCAATACTGAGAGAAGATTACTACTTACTGGTACACCATTGCAAAACAATCTTGCAGAGCTATGGTCATTGCTATATTTCTTGATGCCACAAACGGCCTTAGAAAATGGTAAAATATCAGGTTTTGCCGACTTAGAAGCCTTTCAACAATGGTTTGGTAGACCTGTGGATAAAATTGTAGAAACAGGCGAAAATTATGAGCAAGATCTGGAAACAAAGAAAACTGTAGGAAAATTGCACCAGGTTTTGCGTCCTTACTTACTTCGTAGGTTGAAAGCAGATGTTGAGAAGCAAATGCCAGGAAAGTATGAGCATATTGTTTATTGTAAGTTATCAAAGAGGCAACGTTTCCTATATGACGATTTCATGTCAAGGGCACAAACAAAGGAAACTCTAGCAAGTGGAAATTTCATGTCTATCATAAACTGCTTAATGCAGCTACGGAAAGTCTGCAACCATCCAGACTTGTTTGAAGTTAGACCAATATTAACTTCTTTTTGCATAGAGAATAGCGTTTCAAGCTCATTTTCAAGCTTGAACAATTATATCTTTGATAAATTAAACGAAGGTAAGTTTGAAAGAGAAGCTGACCTCATTGGAACTAATTTCATCTTCACGTCTAACGATTTTGGTTTGACGACGAACCATGCGGAAAAAATTAAGAAAATACAATGCATCCAACCAATAATGGATGAGATACGAAGACTTACAGAATCCAACGATAGTCAAAATTTTGTGCCAGATTTAGATTTTCAGGACATAGGCAAATATTACGAAGAAGATAAACATCGTAAAATTGTTGAGCTAGCTCACCATTTAGATCACATGCACTATTTAAACGGCTTCAGATGCCAGAGAAAACCGATGTATGGATCGAACCTCATCAACTTACTCACATTGGGCGATAAGAGCTTTATTGACAGCGACTTTACCAAGGAATGCATTAGACCTCTGCAAACAAGACTCCTGGAAGGCGAGAAAGAAATAGAAAAGTTTGCCGTTGTGACACCTTCCGTTGTGACATTAGATACTAGAGAGAGTTTTTTGGCTCTTGACTCTCATAGTAGCTATTTGAATGACATTAAAAAGGATGAGGTTATCTCAGATCTGAGAAGAATGGAAAATCCATTTCATTTTCTGCAAACTAAACTGTCGATTGCTTTTCCAGATAAATCTTTGCTACAATATGACTGTGGTAAGTTACAAAAATTAGCCCATTTACTTCAAGACTTAAAGGACAATGGGCACAGGGCTTTGATATTTACTCAGATGACCAAGGTCTTGGATGTATTAGAGCAGTTTCTCAATTTCCATGGGTATTTGTATATGCGTTTAGATGGTTCTACGAAAATTGAAGACCGTCAAATTTTGACTGAACGTTTTAATAGTGATCCTCGTGTTACCGTTTTCATTTTATCGAGTAGATCAGGTGGTTTGGGTATCAATTTGACAGGAGCAGATACGGTTATATTCTATGACTCAGACTGGAACCCTGCAATGGATAAACAATGCCAAGATCGTTGTCACAGAATAGGTCAGACGAGGGACGTGCATATTTACAGATTCGTTAGCGAACATACAATTGAAAGTAACATCTTGAAAAAGGCTAACCAGAAGAGGCATTTAGACAATGTTGTCATCCAGACTGGTGACTTCACTACTGACTATCTAACGAAATTGTCCGTCAAAGACATGTTGGGTTCCGAAGCTCCAGAAGAATTAAGTGATGAAAGGCCATTGTTGCAAGATGACAAAAACTTGAACAAACTTCTTGCTCAAGCGGAAGATGAAGACGACGCCAAAGCCGCAAAGTCGGCATTAAGGGAGGTTAATGTTGACAACGAAGATTTCTTAGAGGATAATGCAGCAGAAAAGGATTCAAATGCTCTAGAGGATAAATTTGAAGACGACTACGGCGGAACGGGTCACGTGGAAGAGTACATGATCAGAACCATTGCCAATGGATTGTATTATTAGCTTTTTGATGTATTGATCATGATAATTCTTGAAGGCACATTATCCTTCAATATCTTGGTCATTATTACATTATTCATCATTAGGTATCATCAATTAGTAATATTTTAAGTAGTTTCTGTTTTGTTTTTCGTTTCATTGATGACGGGATCAGACCAATAATTACCCTTAAGAGGGTGGTGGAGGTAAAAAAAAAAATATCCCATCCAAATTTGAATGGGCAGGATGACGAGGACGTTAAATGTTAGAGGCCATGAGCGGAAATGAACAATGTTCAATCAGTCCCTGAAGTGGCAAATTTTCATTTTATTTACATGAGTTCTAATTTTTAGAGTAATATTAGCAATTTTTTGGCGGTATGGCCGCCGCTGATTACTTCTAAATATGGATGCTGTCATTTTGCTTTTGACAACTATTCTGGTTACGTAAAAATGAAGGGAATTATGTGATCCGACAGCAAACACATGATGATCTTAAAAGAACACCAAAGAACTAAACAATTCAAGCAAAATGTATATATAGAGAATAAATATTAATGCCAAGTACGGATTAGTTGAATACTCCATGTTTTGGAAAATAATAATAACATAATTGAGAACTGGCAAGAATTGTATAGTTTTAAGAAACAGAAGGAAGAAAAATGGCAACACCACTAAAATGCTTTTACAAAGGTAATGATACCGACTTTACCGTATTTGTTGGATCAGAAGAAGGTGTTCAGACATACCTGAAAAATCCAACACCAAGTCTTCTCCCAAGTACAGTCGAGCTCTTCACAATTTTTTCCAACAGAGATGCTCGCGGATCAGAAGGTGAGTTGGGTGAGGCTTCAAAGGCTCAATTGGAAAATGAGTTTGGAAAGGATAAATCAGAAGAAGAAATGATTGATATCATACTAAGAGAAGGTAAAATTTTGGGGTCCAGCAAATTGAATAAAAGAAATTATGCTTCAACGAATGAGGCTAATCGCGGAATGTGATTAAGATTTTTACG
Source organism: Kluyveromyces aestuarii (assembly GCA_003707555.2). Lineage (NCBI taxonomy): Eukaryota > Fungi > Ascomycota > Saccharomycetes > Saccharomycetales > Saccharomycetaceae > Kluyveromyces > Kluyveromyces aestuarii. The sequence continues at coordinate 205,116 of PPJO02000009.1, forward strand.
CTCGAAATTCCACTTTTAAACCATAAACATATAATCACAGTTTATAGGGGTTTCAACAAATAGTCGCATATGTGGTGACCAACTTAAAATCATCCGGGATTGATCCCATTTTTTGAATGAAATTTCAAGGTTTATAGTGGTTGACATCTTTATACGTTTAATCTAAAATATAAAAATTGCCTTAAGAGTTGTGTTTACCAGGTCAGTTTCCCGTTAATTTTAGTAAAATAGTCTATTCACTCATTAAATGTAGATTATGTGAATGATTTTTTCATTATGAAGCTTTGAGTGTATCCACTGTTCGGAAATGAGAAGTTAGGTAAAACCAACTACTTTTTATTCCAACTGAAGACCTGACAGAGGTTTGGGATAAGGAAGTTTGGGTCGTCGTCATTGATACATTAGAATTTGATATGGAATTCGAATTCAGCTTACGAGGCGAAGTTGAACAAAAATTTCCAGCTCTTAAATTAGAGCTACTCAATAATTTTGCTAAAATTTCCTGTAGATAGTTATATTTCTGTCTGGCAAATACTATAACATCTTTTTGAATAGTTGGACCAGTTTTTAAATCCTCAAATTTAATTTTTAATCTAAAACATCTTTGGTTATAATATTCATAAATTGAATGATGGAGTAAATTGTATTGTCTTTTGGTAAGGTTTGGATTCACAACTTTCGAAATATTATCTGCGTATGAATGTTTTGGTGCGATTCCTAACGGCGCAAATGAGGAGTTTGGGACCTGATAATAATGTTCTACACATTCTGCTTCTATAGGATTCTGTGTGTAGCCATTGAGTTCTAAAATAGCAGATAACGAATTAGACCATTTATTGTATTCCTCATTGCACTCGAATACAAAAATCGTTTCAAAGATATCACCATATAAAAACCATTCCAATTTTAGCAGTTTTACGTTAGTCAGAGTTTCTTTATGGATTCCTATTTCGGAGAAACAGGTATCATTTCTACTTATGATTGAAATTTTGCAATTTGTCAACGGGATTGCAAATTTAATTTTCCACGTTGCATTATCCCCTTCAGATGAAATTCCTTCGAATTGATTTTGTAACCTTATATCACCTATAGGGATCCGAGTCAAAATCAAGTATGATTTATATAGAAAAGCGCCAAACTGCTTTGCCTTAGGCAAAAAAGCTGGGTAAAATGATCTGCTTCTACTCCAAGTGTCCAAAGACCCTATAGTATTGTTCCAAAGTCTTTGACTAGCATCGACTTCGATCCAAATAGTATTTAAAACACCAACCAATTGTGGTATTCCTAAAGCCATGGGGGAAACGTATTCCTCTGGATTCTTGAAAGCAATCTTTTGGGAGATATTTTGACCAAGTCTATCAATAGACTCCGAGAAAACTTCGCCATCAATTCTTCTAAGCATTTGATGAATAGCCTGAATATTTAACCTGAATAAATCTAAGCCGGTATACTCCACCTCTTTCCCGTCGTCTGCGATCAATTCTTCGGCAGAGTGTAAGATACAATCACAAAACACCTTATAGTGTCCTAATCGTGCAATTGGCATGTGTCTCAATGAGTCAAACGAAATATTCCTTTTTAAGAAATCTGTTGATTGGCAATTGACTCGCTGCTGTTGAAATTGCTTCAACATAGGCTCCATCCTGCACAAGTCTTTTAAATACTTGGAGCCCATCGTACCTTCATTCTTAAAGCTATTAAAAAGCCAATAATGATAGACATAGCTCTTATAATGGGGTTCCATCTCTAACAGTTTACTGCAAAACAGTTCAATGAACGACGTTAATGACGGAATCGAACGAAACTTTTCATTTATTCCCTTAACGTTGAATTGCAAACTTCCATCCTTACCATAAACAGATCCTTTTTTATCAACTCCAAGCCAACCGAAAAAACCGTCAACTAACCGCTCTTCTCCACTTATCAATTCTCCAACTACTTGATACACCATTTGCACTGAAGTATAGTCCGTCTTGCTCAAAAACGACATATACGTGTTATAAAATATTCTCAACATATCCAAATACTCCAGTTCAGAATTAATAAACTCCATGAACAATTGTTGTCTCCGGTATTCTGCTATAGTTCTTTGGGTGACACACCCTGAATCTTCATTAATACGATCCTCTAGCAACTTCGACAAAAACTCCACAGGGCTTGACAACTCACGCTGGTTACAGCTCATTTCAGATTATTATATTCCACCCTGCTCTCCCCTAAAAATATTGTAGCAATAATTATAATAACTGTACCAATCTCGTTCTTTATTATCAAATGGTACTAAAAGTCTCTTCCTCTCGTTCCATTCTGCAAATGTGCACAATCCTATTTAATGCCACTAAACAATTTGTCCACTAAAAAAGTCCTAAAAAGAAAATATAAAAGCCGGATTGAACATTACAACCGTCATTTCTACTACAATATATGATCAGGTGTACAAAAACTTCAACATTTGTGCTACAGCACAAGTACTTAAGCTTCTGACACTTCCGACGCTGACATCGACGACAGGGTCAGGTGCCTTTAAAAAAAAAATTTCAACCAAAAAACAGAATCCAATTGACACTGAATTAATACCATTGATAATATTAAAGCCAATGGTTACTTCAACGTGCGTAGTCGAAAAATCATGTTTCAAACCTAGGCAAGAGACGGCTGAAGAATAGAAAAGATAACCAAAACAAAAGCTTTATTGAACTTTAAAAATAGTAGCCCTCACATATAATTTAGTTCTTTGCTCCCACCCTTTTGTCTTTGCCCGGTGGCCACCTCCGTAATCTTTCCCACGGAACGGGCGTTTGCTTTCCGTGGAACAAAAACGTTCCACGGAAAGCATGAAATTTCCTTTTTCCTTCCGGCTCAATGCTACCGGGTTGTCTACAGCCAGTCCATGACTTTTGAGGGAAGGTATTTTCTCCCATCTTTTCTTCGTATAATGATATTTGCTCGTTTACATGGGCGTAGTCAATACACACAATGAACAGTATGCTGTTCGTGTTTACGAGTTGGCCGCTTCATACTTAGTCGGCGATACGACCTGGCACTATGGCTTATCATATAGCGGACGGACTATAGACACTTTTCGATAATTAACAAGTGTTCCGTGCAAGGTTTTCTCCATGCTTCATCCATGGTAATTTCGTCCTCACTGGGACTGTCAAGGTCTGCCTGAGTGTGTACGTTAGCCACGTTCATTGTTCCAGAGTTTCCGTGCAATGTTGGAAAACCTTCCGTGGCTCCTTTAGTAATGGAATTAGAACATGTTGTTTACGCATTTGTATGTATAGTAATGTTGCATGAAAATAAAGAATCTGTGATGGATTATATAAATGAATAGTTGGATGCAATATATCGCCTTTTATCCATGGCATCAAAATTGCAATTAAGAACGAAGCCGCCTACCAAGAATTATTAATTTATTGCAGAGGGTTACAAATTTGGAAAGGTCTGTATGGAAGGTGACAGTGGTGAATCAGCATCGAGTTACCACGAGTTTAGAGGTCTTGATGCGAAAGCTGAAGAACAGATCAGAGATCTAGCCTTGACGCTTTCGCGTCGTTCTAGTCGAGTAGATGTGGAACAAACGGACCAAGAAGAGTTTAACGATGCTAGGTCGATGAAAACTTTGTTCAGTAACAGGTATGAGGGAGTGAATCCCGTTTATGAGGATTCGGATGCAGAGGGATACGATGCTAGATTGGATCCAAATTCTGAGGATTTTTCGGGAAAGGCTTGGATTCAAAATATGTCAGCTTTGGTTCGCTCAGATCCTGAACATTATAAGGCGTACACCATTTCATGCGCATGGAAAAATTTGAGAGCATTTGGGGATTCTACTGATGTTGCATATCAGTCCACTGTTTTCACTATTTTTAACAAGGTTTTCTCGAAAGCTAAAAGTTTAGTAACTAGTAAGAATGCGGATAATGTTTTTGATATATTAAAGCCCATGGATGGGTTAATAGAGCCCGGAGAATTAGTTGTTGTATTGGGTAGACCTGGTTCTGGTTGCTCGACGCTATTAAAGACAATTTCGGCTAATGTTGAAGGATATAGCGTTGATTCGGAATCAACACTTTCTTACCATGGTTTATCGCCAAAAGAAATCAGAAATCATTTCCGTGGTGAAGTGGTTTACAACGCTGAAGCAGACGTTCATTTCCCACACCTTTCAGTTTACGAAACTTTGTACAATGTGGCATTATTGGCTACCCCCCAGAATCGTATAAAAGGTGTTACTAGAGAGGAGTTTGCAAGTCATGTCGCATATGTTTCAATGGCGACTTACGGTCTTTCTCACACCAAGAATACGAAAGTTGGTAATGAATTAGTGAGAGGTGTGTCAGGTGGTGAACGTAAACGTGTTTCTATTGCTGAAGTGAGTATATGTGGTTCCAAGTTTCAGTGTTGGGATAATGCCACTCGTGGTTTAGATTCGGCCACAGCATTAGAATTTATTCGTTCCCTGAAAACTTCTACAAGCATTTTACACAGTTCTGCTGTGGTGGCTATTTATCAATGTTCTCAGGATGCTTATGATCTATTTGATAAAGTAAGTGTCTTGGATGAGGGTTACCAAATTTATTTTGGCCCTTCCTCTGATGCAAAGAGATATTTCCAAGAGATGGGATATTTCTGTCCTAGTAGACAAACCACGGCAGACTTTTTAACCGCTGTTACAAATCCCGCTGAAAGAATTATGAATGAAGAGTATTTAAAAGAGGGAAGATACATTCCTCAAAGTCCAAAGGAAATGGAATTGTACTGGAAAAATTCGGTTGAATACAAGAAGTTGATCGAAGATATTGACCTTGAGTTGTCAAAAGATACCAAACAGCAACGTGAAGACTTGTTCGAGGCTCACGTTGCAAGACAGGCAAATCATCAAAGAAAACAGTCTCCTTATTTGGTAAATTATTGGATGCAGGTTAAATATTTAACGATGAGAAATTTCTTACGTCTGAAAAAAAATTGGGGTATACCCGTTTTTACTATCGTTGGTAATAGTTCGATGTCTTTGATTTTCGGTTCCATGTTTTATCGGTCTATGTTAGCTAATGATACGGCTACGTTTTATTACAGAGGAGCTGCAATGTTTTTAGCTGTTTTGTTCAATGCGTTTTCATCTTTGTTAGAAATTTTTTCTCTATACGAAGCCAGACCAATTTCTGAGAAGCACAAGAGATATTCTTTATACCACCCATCTGCAGATGCTATTGCTTCGATCATTTCTGAACTTCCTACCAAAATCGTGAATGCCATTTGTTTCAATATCATCCTTTATTTTATGGTGAATTTTAGAAGAAATGCAGGCGCATTTTTCTTCTATTTGCTTTTGACTTTCCTCAGTACATTAATTATGTCAGTTATTTTCAGAAGTGTAGGTTCAGCAACCAAAACCTTACCAGAGGCTATGATTCCCGCTTCCTTTATTTTATTGGCTATGGCTTTATATGTTGGTTTTGCAGTTCCTAAGGTCTCGTTATTGGGATGGTCAAAGTGGATTTGGTATATCAACCCATTGTCATATGTCTTCGAGTCTTTAATGATTAATGAATTCCATGGTCGTAAATTTCCATGCTCTACATTTGTCCCCAGTGGACCAGGGTATGAAAATGTCTCGTCTAGCGATCAAGTTTGTTCTGCTGTTGGATCAGTTGCAGGTTTAGATTATGTTTCTGGAGATGCCTATCTATCGGCTGCATACGGGTATAAACATTCTCACAAATGGAGATCTGTTGGTATCGGCATTGCATATTTGGTATTCTTTACTGCATTCTATCTATTATTCTGTGAATTTAATAGAAGTGCCGTACAAAAAGGTGAGATTTTGCTTTACCCAAGATCAGTACTTAAGAGAATGATGAAGAATAAACTGAAGCCCGCAAAGACCGATATTGAAGCTGTAAGTGAACAAGACTCAAGGATATCTGATAAAAAGGTTTTGCATGAATCATCTGAGAAATCGAGAGAATTCTCATCCTCAGATGATGAGGCAGTTATTTCTAAATCTGAGGCAGTCTTTCACTGGAGGAATGTTTGCTATGATGTGCAGATAAAAAAAGAAACACGCCGTATCTTGTCTAACGTTGATGGTTGGGTCAAACCTGGAACTTTAACGGCATTGATGGGTTCTTCTGGTGCTGGTAAAACTACCTTATTGGATTGTTTGGCCTCAAGAGTGACAACTGGTGTGATTACAGGAGATATGTTTGTCAACGGCCATTTAAGAGATGAGTCTTTTCCAAGATCTATTGGGTATTGTCAACAACAGGATCTTCACTTATCCACTTCAACTGTGAGAGAATCCTTGAGATTCTCTGCGTACTTGCGTCAACCATCTTCTGTCCCTCGCTTCGAGAAAGATAAATATGTGGAAGAGGTGATCAAGATTTTGGATATGGAAAACTACGCTGACGCAGTGGTTGGTGTTGCAGGTGAGGGCTTAAATGTCGAGCAAAGGAAGAGGTTAACTATAGGTGTAGAGCTAGTAGCTAAGCCAAAATTATTGTTATTTTTGGACGAACCAACTTCTGGTTTGGATTCACAGACTGCTTGGTCGATCTGCCAGTTGATGAGAAAGTTAGCTAACCATGGCCAAGCTATTCTATGTACAATTCACCAACCTTCAGCTTTGCTAATGCAAGAATTTGATAGACTTTTGTTTTTGCAAAAGGGGGGAAGGACTGTATATTTCGGTGACTTGGGAGATGATTGTAAGGTCATGATAGACTACTTCGAAAGATGTAGTGGACAGAAATGTGCCGACGGTGTTAACCCAGCTGAATGGATGTTGGAAGTCATTGGTGCGGCTCCAGGTTCACATACAACTCTTGACTTCCATGAATTATGGAGATCATCTCCAGAATACATAGCGGTTCAACAGGAATTGGATTGGATGGAGAATGAATTGATAAAAAAACCATTCGAGACTTCTGAAGAAAAGAAAGAATTTAGTACTTCCATCGCATATCAATCCTATATTGTTACATTGCGTCTATTAGAGCAATACTGGAGAACACCATCTTATATATGGGCAAAGTTTTTGTTAGCTGTGACCTCAGAAATTTTCATCGGTTTCACGTTCTTCAAAGAAAACTTATCAATGCAAGGCTTGCAAAACCAGTTATTTTCTGTATTCATGTTCACCGTTATTTTCAATCCTTATTCCCAACAGTATTTGCCAATTTTTGTCACTCAAAGAGATTTGTATGAGGCTAGAGAACGTCCAAGTAGAACTTTCTCATGGAAAGCCTTTCTTTTCGCCCAAATTGTTGTCGAAATTCCTTGGAACATATTGTTTGGTACTCTTGCCTTTTTTTGTTTCTACTACCCGGTAGGATTTTACGAAAACGCTTCATTTGCGGGCCAGCTGAACGAAAGAGGAGTTTTATTCTGGTTGTTTTCTGTGGCATTTTTCGTATTCATCAGTTCCACGGCACAGCTCTGTATCGCCGCCATAGAAGTCGCAGAAGCCGCCGGTAACCTAGGAAGTTTGTTATTTACTATGTCATTAAACTTCTGCGGTGTGTTTGGTGGCCCAGGTGTGTTGCCAGGATTCTGGATTTTCATGTACCGTGTTTCTCCGTTAACTTATTTCATTGATGCTGTTTTATCCACGGGTCTTGCCAATACATATGTGACTTGTGCAGATTATGAGTATCTCGAATTCAATCCATTGGATGGGGAAACATGTGAAACCTACATGAGTGAATACATTTCTTTGAATGGCGGGTATCTGGAAAACCCATCTGCAACAAGCAACTGTGCGTTCTGTCCACTCTATTCAACAAACTCGTTTTTAGCCAGTGTGAATTCTAGTTACAGTAGAAGATGGCGTAACTTTGGTATATTTATTTGCTACATTGTGTTCAACTGGTGTGCTTGTGTCTTTTTGTACTGGTTGGCCAGAGTTCCAAAGAAGAAAAATAGAGTTAAGGATGAAAGAAATCCAGATAAGGAGCATTCGAACATTATAAAAAAGAATAGTTCTTAGAAGCCGTTTGTATAGGACAGTCTACTTTAGTTTTAAGAATTCTTATGCATTATTTTTATAATTGCGATCAATTGCTGCTCCAGTGTTAGGACAGAAACTGTGCTTAGTATCCCTTCTCTACTGATAGGCACTAATTATTGGCAGAAAATACTGTGGCAGAACAATAAATTACAACACCTTGTAAGTGATTGATTTCCACATGTTGTTAACGTTGTCAGTATATTTTTGAACCGAAGTTTTACGGTCACCAAAAACACACCGGTTCACCTCTAACTTTTTTTTTTTTATGTATCTCGACTCTTTTCTTTTTAGCTTACTTATATTCCAAAATTTTAAAGTTGTAAAGATGCGATGAGCACATATGCAAACGTGAAAGACTCTTCTGCCATCCAAATCATAAATCCAAACACGCATTTGCAACTAAGAACCATAAGCACAATGGCGGTTGAAGAGATTAGAATCAAAAACAAGCAAAAGAGACAACAACTCTTTGCGGAGTTGAAGGATCAAAAGAATAAGGAACGTCATAAGATGAGAAGAACGAGGGCTAAAGAAGAAAGAGAAAACCCAGAACTGAAAGAGAAAAGATTAACAGAGAACGTACCACAGACTATTGATACTTTACGTGTTTATGATGAGACTGTAGGACAAGAAGTTGAGGGGGAAGAGGATGACATACTGAAATATTTCAACAACGGTAACGAACCTCCCAAAATCCTTTTAACGACCAGTTTAAACGCAAAGAAGAAAGCATACGAATTTGCAAACGTTCTAATAGAAGTGCTACCCAATGTTACATTCGTGAAGAGAAAGTTCGGATACAAATTGAAGGAAATCGCTGATTTTTGTAACAACAGGAACTATACTGATATCGTGATCATCAACGAAGACAAAAAAAAAGTCACGGGATTAACCTTCATCCATCTCCCAGAAGGGCCATCTTTCTATTTCAAAATTAGCTCTTACGTGGAAGTGGAAAAGATTGTCGGCCATGGAAGACCTACAAGCCACATCCCAGAACTTATTTTGAACAATTTCCAAACCAGATTGGGTAAAACTGTTGGACGATTATTCCAATCCATTTTCCCCAAAAACCCAGACTTCGAAGGTCGTCAAGTTATTACGCTTCACAACCAGAGAGACTATATCTTTTTCCGTAGACATCGTTATGTTTTCAAGAACGAGGAGAAGGTTGGCCTTCAAGAATTAGGGCCTCAGTTCACAATGAAGCTAAAAAGGCTGCAAAGAGGCATTAAAGAGGAGCTTGAGTGGGAGCATAAACCCGAAATGGATAAGGAAAAGAAAAAATTTTATCTTTGAATGTTTTAAAGCCTTTAGCACATCTCTATCAATATGTTTGGATAATATTTGCTAGGCCCTTACGTTACTTAGCTAATTAAACACAAGTCTTGATTTGTAGTGTAGAAATGTTTACATACCATGAATAGCAGACTTATGACTTTATCACTTCGAACGAGCATAATAGGGTGGTGGCAAAATGAAAACAAAGCTCTAATTACTCTAGAGTATAGCCTCGTTGGAAGTTGTATAACTTATCAACAGTAAAGGGAGAGGATTGCCTCTATCGATTTTTTGCCAGGATATTTAGGCTTGAAAATCATATATTGATCTTGAGAAAATCTTGGCAGAATTGCTGGGTTTCTGTGATCGACAGGTGTGAGGTGAAAAGTTTAAGAATATTCTTGCGAGCTAAAAAAAGGCATTAGAAACCTTCAGACGATTTTAGCCCGAGCAGATAGTGGACATTATAGAGCTCGCTTCTGTCAAACTTTTGGGTTATAAACATAGTGATGGATAGTGTAGGGGCGTCTCAAGTGATTGCTGCTCTTGAATTGATTTACGATCCCAAATCTGATAATGCCAAGAGATTAGAGGCTCAAAAATTCTTAGACGAAGTGCGAAACAGAGAGGAATCTCCATTATGGGGTTACGAAATAGCTTTGAATAACTCTCAGAATCCCGTTTTAAAACACTTTGGTCTAGGATTACTTGTGAATGCCTTGAAGAAGAATTGGTCGGGGTATGATGACGAAAAAAGAATTGCGTTGAGGAAATGGATCATTGAGTTAAATTATAATGTTAATGCTAACGATCCTAGGTATATAAAAGAAAAATTAGCATATCTATGGGTTGAAGTAGCGAAGAGAATTTGGGGTGAGGCTTTAAAGGTCGAAGATCCCTCCGAGCAACAATTAACTGAGTCATGGGTTGACATGGATAGAAATTTAACAGATTTGTGGCAGATGAATGAGACTTCAAGGGAACTCGCATTGATCATCTTTAGAACTTTGTTTGAAGATACATTTTTATTAGAAGATGTATCCATTTTGAAAAGATTGCCAATCATTCAGCCTTTATGTATTATGATTGTTTGTCCCATGGATGTCTTCAGCTCAAAGTACAAATTTTCAGGAAAATGGGAAAACTTCAAGAATAATCATGAGGGCTGGTTTTCTGTATTCACCCGGGAACTAAACGTAGCGCTAGACATGGACAATAGCCAATATGTCATCAGGTTGCTGGAAACACTGAAGAGCTGCCTTAATTGGCCACTTAGCGATGTGGTAATTAACACGGATGTATTCGCAGCTCTTTTGAGGTGCTTAACAAAGCATATCCCTAAGGCCCAATCTATTGCCCTCGACTCCATTCATATTCTTCTAACACGCCCCTATAACAATACAGACCATTATAACCATATTGTAGACAGAGTCTTCAATAGTATGCACCTTATGGATACAATCTACTCTGAATTGCAATTTGATCCTACAGATGATATTGATGAAGCCAGATATCCTATCATGAAAAAATTCGTTGATATGATCACATGCCTCTATACATGCGTGCTTAAAATAACGGATTTGCAAAATATAGAGACCTATATGAAGTTGGTCATGAAAACGACCTATAATCCGAGTTTAATTGTTAGTGGTTTATCATTGGATCTTTGGTGCGCGTGTTTGAGGAATGATGAATTTCTACCTATTTTAGATAGATTGGTGATACCTGAACTATTGGAATTTGCTGGTAATGCTTTAATTTACTACGAGCAAATTGAAGACCATGTGTCAAAAAATTTTGTCGAGGTAGATTTTCAATCATATTCAGAATATGAGAGTTATTGCTCTAGTTATAGAAAAAGAGTCAGAGATGTTATTAGGCTTATCTCATGTGTTCAATTAGATTTTGCGTATGATTGGCTATGTTCAAGGCTTAATACTTACTTTAGCTCCCAATATGGTCAGCAAGTACTAAGTTCCACTTATTTGGATCATAAATCAGAACCATATCTTAGTGCACTGACCCAACTCATGATTGTTGAGTGCTTTATTAACGGTTGTATACGATGGAAAATTTGGTACACTGATGAAGCGACTTTCGATCAAAAACTTGATACAATTCTCTCAAAAGTTGAAACGTTATCGAATCAACTGTTAGCATTGAATTTAAGAGAGCCACTGCTCTTAAAAAAACAGATACAAAACTTTGCATTATTTTTAACAATCTTAAAGGACAACGTACTCTTTACCTTACTTGAAAAAATTATCACAACCGCCACACTTGATTATCCTGAATTTGATCTTAACGACAAGAGCGAACAATCGGATGCAGTTCGTGACTTGAGATATGCTTGTGGTATAGAACTTAACCGCATGGCATTATTGATGCCCAACTCATTGCAACAGATCTATCCTGATTTGGAAAATGTGGTGGGCGGAATTTTGCCGCGATTGAGCTCACATGAAACCATTTCTTTCAAATCCTTTTTATTAACAATTGTTTTAAAGTCAGGATTGGAAGGTAAAGATGAGAAGTTCTCTCAGCTCGTTGATCCTGAATTAACCGCATGGTCAGAGAAAAGTACAGTTGTTGGACTTACAGATTTGCCATGGTTTTTGGAGCGCCTCGGAATTGTAAGAATTGCTGATTACTTCCAGAAGAGAAGCATTAATGAAAACAGCGATCTTTTAGCCATTGAAATGGACGATGAGGGGAGAAAACTAAAGGCAGATCTAACCCAACATTGGCAGACCATTTTCCCTGTCCGTGCCACGAGAATGTTCATCCACTACTCTATGCAGAGTGTGAAGGGTGATGATGCGTTCAAAATGTTGCAGGAGCTATGGAAACCAAGAATCGTTCCAATATTACCTTACATTTTAAGGTTGCTATATCAACTTCAATCTTACCATAATCCTTCTAACTGGAACTCTTTGCCGACTGTAGTGCAATCTTTTGTTCGTATTTCCACAATAGAAAGATTTTGGGAAGCTGGTGCGACAAATAAATCGAAAGACGAATTTATTGACGAACACAACAAAGCCCTCCAAACTGTTCGAGACTTCGCAGATTCTGTTGGTCATATTGTCAGATACACCAGGGAGTATGTACTGCTAGTTTTGAGCTCAATCTCAGGACTCGGTTCGGTGTTTTTTGAGATTGATAACCTAGCGGATTTGATACTGGATTCCATAGCAATACATGGTGCAAATGGGGAAATTAGCCCCGGTGTTTCAACGCATGCATGGAAGCATATCGTTAACGTCGCGATTCGGCCTATGCTTCGGAACTGTCCCGATGAATGTGCTCCTAAATTCATGAACGAATTCCTTCCAAAATTATTTGAGATATTAGAGACGTTATTGACAAAGAAATGGGCTATGTATTCTCAAAGTGAGGTGAACCCTCCACCTAGAGATGAAGACGAAATGACAGAAGAAATTTTGGAGGAGAATTTGTTGAGACAATTCACAACAGTGGTAGTTCGTCTATTGATAGACTCGGTTGGACAAGTAGGCTCACACGTACAAGCGTCGAAGTTGAAATTATCTCCTCATCAACTAAAGATGAGGAAGATTATCTTCGGAAATATAAATCTGCTAGCTCCCTTTTTGCGCCTTCTAAACAAGTTGATTTCAGTTCGGGATAGCAAATGCTCATTCAATTCCATTCTTATCCTCAAAAGTTGTTTAGTCGACACATTGGCCAAGGATCCGGATGTTGATCGATTTTACACCACCGATATAGTTCCTAATTTGCTTCTAAACGTTTTGACCCAACGTGCATTCAAAGATTCATTCTACGAGGCTCTTTATACGTTTACAGTCATTTTCTTGACTTTGTTCAAAGAATACGGATATTTCAAAGAGTATATTTTTGAACTTTCGAGAGGATATAACGTAGAAGATTTGTATGTAAACTTGAGGCAGGTGGATAACTATAAAGATCAGAGGGTTGTAGCGGCTGAATTTGTAGATTGGATGAAAGATATTTATGGCGACAATGACGAGTCACATTTCAGCACGGATCAGGAGGCACGGGTTAAAGAAAGACGAGAGGCCGTTTTAGCAAGAGCAAACGAACGTTTGATCGGTAAGCATAAGCCTGAATCTGATATGTTTGAAGATCCAAATGTAGAAGGCGAGGTTCTAAGCGGACTATTTGGAGGTGATTAATGAATTAAGAGTTGAATTACAGTGCGAAGACATATAAGTATCACGGATTATAACGGCACTTGTAATTTAAGCAATGTTCTTATTCACAACTGTACAGCACAAGTATTTACGTAATATACTTTAAAGTTAATGAAAAAGGGCCAGGACAGAAGTTAACAGCTAGTGTATTTGTTTTCCAGATAAAAGAGTTGTTACGTAATAGGTCAATATATATATGACCTATAAATATCAATATAGTTGATGTTCAATTACTGTGTATTTACTAACGCCTTTGATTCTTTTGAATATCTTCAGGTAAATTTTCTCTCAATTAATTTCCATTTTTTATGTTTCTTCATGCGAGAAATTTACTCTATTACAGTGAAGAGGTGGCTCTGAATTGAAGTAGAGAGAATATTTCCCTAAAAATCGCTGATGCGAGTACCTATTAGAACTTATTCAACCATTGATATCAAGGCATTAATATTAAATACTAAAATCCAGCAACAACCGCCTGATTTAATATCGAAATCGAAAAAGACTGTCAAGCAAGTAAAAAAACACAATCAACGTGCCAAAGGCAATGCAGTAAAAAGTATAATAGATCAATTGAACAAAAAATTTAATAATGAATACCCAATTCCAAGCCCGTCTTCGCTTTCTAACATAAATTTTTTCTTTAATAAAGCTGCTGTCACCTTTGAGTGGAGTGCACCTAAATTCGACGACATCCCTGGTGAAAAGGTGAGGAACCTAATGGAGAAACGACAAGAAGCTATTCAAAAATTATTTGAAGAAGATGCAGAATTTACATCGCGTATGCGGGCCACTTCACAAGTGGATAGCTCAGAACCTGAGTTGATTCTAGAACCAGGCGAAAAGACAATTAAAATGTATCCAGGGAAAACTAGTGGAATACCGTTTGAGCTCATAAATGGTCTACCCGAAATAGCATTTTTAGGCAGGTGTAATACCGGTAAATCAACATTGTTGAATAATCTTACTACGGAATTCTCAAGAAATGCCTTAATTGAGTCAGCGTATTCATCTAAAAAGGCTGGTTTTACGAAGACGCTTAATTGCTTCAACGTCGGAAAAAAGTTTAGAATTATTGACACACCAGGTTATGGTATTAAAAGTACGGAAGAGCAAGGGAAAGTGACTTTAGAGTACTTAAGGAGTAGAAGAGAACTTAGACGAAGTTTTTTACTTATTAACGGAAGCCAGGGATTTAGTGAATTTGATGCTAGGATGATGGATTTACTGGTTAGCGATGGTATACCTTTTGAGCTTGTCTTCACAAAAATGGATATGGTTAAAAATTTCGAACAAATTGAAAAAATGATTGAAGGCAGTGGTGTTTTATCTATTCCGACTTCTCCTCGCTTTATATTCCTCAATTCTGTCACAAATAAATTTTGCGACAAGCGCTATGGAATTGATCTACTAAGATATGTCATATTTGAGGCATGTGGCTTGTCACCTGATACCAAACCTGCTAAAGTTAAGAAGTAAATATAAATATACACGAAAGACGAAGTCTGTATATATCTATATATATTAAACAATCCCATCGTTGTCGCCGATGGCTGTAATTGAAACTGAAATTATTATTATACATGCTATAAGTCCCTAGATAACAATAGGAAATTCAAATATCTTTTAAGACGCTACTTTAAAACGTGTCATTTAGAATCGATAACAGGCCACGCCCGTTGCAACACAGGCTTGTAGCTAAAATTGTTTAAAATGCATTTTGCCATACCATATGATAAAAAGGATCAGAAAAACGCTTTCAGCAAATCTAGAATCTTCTTCCACCGAAACCACCGCGAGAACCACCTCTGGAGCCACCGCGGCCACCGAAGCCACCGCGAGAGCCACCTCTAGAGCCACCGCGGCCACCGAAACCACCGCGAGAACCACCGAAGCCACCACGAGAACCACCTCTAGCACCACCGCGAGAACCACCAAAGCCACCACGAGAGCCGCCTCTAGCACCACCGCGACCGCCTGGAGCACCTGATCTCTTCTTCTTTGGCTTTGGTGGACCAGCGACCTTTGGCTTAGGCAAAAATCTTTCTATTGGTAGTAACTTATCTGACGCAATGTAAAATTTATCACCGTCCTTGAAACTCTCGGCCTTCACACCTTCTGAACACTTCACAGTAAAAAAAACCTCGTTTAGTGGACCCAAAATCTCATCCACCTTACCAATTTGTGTCTTGTTTTCTAAGTAGATTGGTGCATTGAAGTATGGAATCTTGGTATTGATCGAACGGCAAACAATGTCTCCTTCACATGGATGCATAAATGCACCCATCTCTAAAACCATATCTGGAGGACCTTGTGGGGCAGATCTACCACCAAAGCCACCACGGCCGCCACGGAATCCCCCGCGGCCACCTCTATTACCACCTCTAAAACTCATCTCTTTTCTTTGTATCTAACTACTATCCTGAACAAACGGCTTGCAAATAAAAAAAACTTCACCAAACCTAATTTTATCAACTGGTCAAACTAGAAACAGCAAGAATAATAGTAATAGGTAGCAATATCAGACAGAGTTCGATTGTATCTTAATTGATGTTAAAATTTTAAAATGTTTACCTCTTCAATTGAAGATGCGATGAGGTTCCAATATGTAATTTTGGAAAATTTTCACCATACAAATTGGAAAAAGAAAGGCACGACATAGTGTGGTGTAAGGATGCTAGTTTCTTCTTCACCACTCAAATTGGTTTAGGCAAGATCATCAATAATCCTAACCACATAAAATGATGGTGAACGTTGAAAATTTGTTAATAGAATAGGTATATACAATAGTAGAGCTACTTTTGACCAAGCTCATTACGGTCTTACTCGAACAGAAATCTCGACAGCATTGTAATCGTCAGATGTGATTTGAAAAATTGAAGGTTTTTTAAATCAGAAAATTAATTTGTGCAGAATATTATATAGGCAGCGGAAGGTGGTAGTAAGAGGGTCCGTCGATTGTAAATCGTTGGTAGAAGGGTACTTTAGTTCGATTGAGTCCAATGATAAGATCTGGTGCGGTACCATTTTTACGTTTAGGAAACACAAGGAGTTTCAGCTCTTCAACGGTGGTAGGAAGTGCTAAATCTGTGAAGTTTTTGAAAGCTCAAAGAAGAAAGCAAGTCAATGAAGCCAAACAGAATAAAATTAAAAACTCTCTTGATGATGTGGACCCAGTGTTAGGTCATCCAGACACAGCGTTTGTCACTCGTGTAATGGCAGAATTGAAAGAGCCACGTGTGTTAGTGAATGGATACAAATTCGAAGAGGTTGAAAAACTGCTAGTGTCTATCGAAGAGGCGAAGAAGAAGCAAGCAGAAATGTCTGGATTGGAATCCCTGATGGAAGAGGTCTCTGAAGAAAACTTGGCCAATAAGCAGGAAGCAGTTATGCGTATTGTCAACATGAAGAATGCCGCTAATGGTGATTCTTTGAAGTTGGCAGTGAAATTGGCTAGAGAAGAATTCCAGAGATATCCTGGAGACACAGGTTCAAGTGAAGTTCAAGCAGCTGTGATGACGGTCAAAATTCACAATCTGGCCAGACATGTTAAAGAAAATAGAAAAGATTTCAAGAATGTGAGGGCGTTGAGGATCTTGGTCCAACAAAGGCAAAGCATTCTAAGATATTTGAAAAGAGATAAACCGGAAAGGTACTTCTGGGCAATCCAAAAACTAGGTCTAAGTGATAATGCTGTTGCTTCAGAATTTAATATGGACAGACGATACATGCAAGATTACAAGTTCTTTGGTGATTTAACCTTGATTAAGGATTCAAACAAAGTAGCAGATGCAAAGCGTAAGGCTGCCAGAAAGGAAAAAATGTTTGAATCCTCACAGTAAGCTTTTTGCTATACGCAACATAAAATAAATAAACTTTTTCTTCTAGTTACTACTTAACGAACGTCATGTATATATAAAGCCAAAAAGTTTTTACTCATTATTCCAAAATACCTCCGTTCTTATTTTCTATATGCATGCTATTTCTCCGTTATATATCATCGTTCAAAAACTTACCTATGTTTTTCCCTAAAACATCTAAATCGAGCAAAAAAGTGTCATGTCCATAAAGTGAGTCCGATTCGTCTAACTCGACATGCTTTACAAACTGATTTGGACCTCCAAGTAGATCAACAATTTCTTTTTGTTGCCAGTGTGGGAACAGAGAATCAGATTTTACACCAATCACTAGTATCTTTTTGTTCAAGAGAGGCGTCATTCCATTTGCCAAATCTTTTCTACTTTCTTCGACGGTTGAAGTTCTGCTTTTCTTTGAGAATTTGTAGGGTTCATCCGACAGCTTTTTAGCAGGTATAGAACCGTTCTCGTACTTGAAACTGCTTTCTGCCCTTCTACGTTTACTTCTTTCAGCATGTGAACTCGACAAATCAAACAAATCCATGGCCTTTGAAATATACAAGAAGGAATTTGCATCATATTCTAATGAAAATTTCTCCCCTTGATGATCCAAATATGTCTCAATCAAGAAATCTGGACAAAGAACTGGAGATTTTTCATCATCTAATCGTTCCGTGCCAAAACGTGACTCCCATTCAGGACCAGATCTGTAGGTCACCGTAGCAATTTCTCTCGCCAGTTTCATTCCAACATGAGGTGGTATTCTGTTTATATGATCTGAGTCAGGATAATAAAAACCTCTGTTCCAATTTGGATCTGCCATTAGCACTTGTCTTTGAGCATGCCTCATCGCGATAGAGGAAGGATGTGACCGTGCACATGCAGAAACAGACACAATACGTTCTACATTTCCAGGAAATAGTTGACCGAATGCTAGTGACTGCATTCCTCCCATTGAACTACCAACTGAGGCGTACAATTTTTCTATACCCAAGTCATCGAGGAGCCTCTTCTGTGCTCTAACCATATCTTGAACAGAGAGCATCGGGAACCTAGTTGCATAAGGTTTCCCATCAGCAGGATCTATAGATGAAGGTCCTGTAGACCCATAACAGCCACCAAGAACATTGGTGCAAATGACGAACCATTTGTTCGTATCCAAAACGGGATTGCCCGGTCCGATGAAATCTTCCCACCAACCCGGTTTTTCATTAAATACAGATGAGTGAGCATGTGAAGATGCACTTAGACCAGTATGAATGAGAATGGCGTTGGATTTATCTCTGTTCAATTCACCCCATGTTTCAAAGGCTAACTTAAAATTGGGCAAAATACCACCATAATCCAAGAACATCACATCGTTGCTACGGTACAACTTATAGCCAGATTGAACTTTACCATAAACAGGATCATGTTCCGTAGTAGCACATGTGGGATCAATATCCAAGGTACATCTAGGCTCCTGCTTTAAGGCATTGTCACCCCTTAGCTTAGCGGTTTTCTCTTCTAGTCTATCCAAGCACGGAAATTGCATCGCTGGATTCGTAGACTTCGCAACTGTTGCCGTAAATCTCTTGTAAACATGGCTGCTATTAGGAAATCGAACAAACAAATTTTTAGGTGGTAATCGCATTATGCTCGTCCTTCTCAACTTGATAAGTATTTGGTTATCATTTGAAGTTATATTGTCCAACTCATGTAATCGCATCTTGGATGACCAATCAAGACATAAAAACTATGCCTTAAAGCCACAGTCGTGGCACGTGATCGTTAACTTTTGACATCTAGTGACATTGACCTCACTGCCATGATAGATATAGACAAATAAATAAAGGCTCTAAATTAAGACCTAATTATTTGAGACTTGTTCAGAAAGACGAACTCATACCAGAATGCAGATATTTTAGCTTGATTGAAGTAATGGGGTTATTTCGTCTCCAGAAGATGTTGTTGAACTCTCATCGTAGACGTCAATATCAGAGCCGGAGTCAGTTTCCTGTCGCTTCTCGGCGTTATCCATGATCCGTTTCCAATTTGGAAACATGACGAAGTAGCTTTGA
This sequence comes from Kluyveromyces aestuarii, assembly GCA_003707555.2. Lineage (NCBI taxonomy): Eukaryota > Fungi > Ascomycota > Saccharomycetes > Saccharomycetales > Saccharomycetaceae > Kluyveromyces > Kluyveromyces aestuarii. The sequence continues at coordinate 224,521 of PPJO02000009.1, forward strand.
GTAGCACCAATAATTAACATGCCAAGGCCAATACCAATCCAAAGACCAAATAGTTTCAGATCGAAATACCAGCCGAGAATTGCCCCGAAGGGTATTGCAAATAGGTAGTAAACAGATAAATTGACGATACTACCAATATATTGCATTCCCTGGCCTCTTAGGCAAGAGCCACTCACTGCATTTAATGCATCAAATATTTCGACAAGTCCCACCAAAGGAAATAGTTCTACAATATATTTTACAACTTCTTCGTCTTTTGAATATATGTTTGCAATTCGTTCTTTGTTTAAATTTAAAATGGCACAATTGAGAAGACCAACCACAAGAGATGCACAAATTCCTATTCTACTGGCCAAGTTGGCACAGGATGGCCTCTTTGCCCCTACAAAATTCGCTATTCTTGTGCTAGATGATATCCCAACAGAAAACGGAATCATATAGAGGAGCGAAACAGTGGTGGATACGGCAGATTGTGCTGCCAAGAATGAGGTTCCAAAGTATGAGCTGAAAAGGGTCAAAATTTCATATGAGAGATCTTCTGCTTCTAGCATAATTATTCCAGGGATTGCAAGGTGAGATAAATCCTTCCAATGATGAAGTGCTTTTTTACTGAAACCACCCCAACACTGATAACCATCCACATAAATAGCATATAGTAATAACAAAAGAAACATTAACCAAAAGTTTAAAGCAACAGCAATTGGTGCACCAATGAAGCCTACACCAATGTGAGCGTTCCACACTAATGTGTAACTTAAAAAGATGTTCAGTGGTGCACAAACTAGCAAAACGTAAATTCCAGCATCAAATATACCTTGCGCTTGCAAAAATCTTTTCAAACTTTCAAACATAATATACGCAGGTGCACCAAAGATACTAATCCTTAAGAACTGTGATGTTAACTCCACTAGCACTGGTTCATCAGGCATTAAAATACTAAAAATATGTTGAGAAAACCACCATAAAAATGCAAAAGGAATAAATACAACCATAGAAAAGGCAATGCAACGCTGTATATGAATACCAACCCCAAAGTAATTACCAGCTCCATAAGTAAGGGGACACAATGTGTCTAAGCTGGTAGCTATTCCTTCAAATATCGCAAAGGTTATATTTGTAGTCATGGATGCGAGGGAAACGGCAGCCAATTCGTTTTTTCCTAAATGCCCAACTGTTAGCGAGCATACTACAGGAAACATTTGCTCTAAGAAAAATGCAATAACCAAAGGAATAGAATAAGATAATAGAATCAAACTTTCTGATCGAAAATTTACCTCTTCATGTTCAAAATCTTCCGCATTCCTTTCTTCCAAACTTTGGAACACCTGTGGGACAGAGCCCCTGGTACTAACAGATAAAAAAGAGCCTCGCCGCTTCGTTGGAGAAAACTCCTGTTGCAATTGCTGCCGAACGCGATTCATGAAATCATCGTATTCAATTCTTTCTATTGTATCTAAACCACTTTCAATATCATTATGTTCGTTCTGGCTATTTTGCGACGTTGAATATCTACGCTCATGCTCTTCCAATAACCAGTCTACATCTCTTTCAGCGCTAGCTTCAGATATACGTGATGGCAAAGAAATAGTTCGACTGACTGATCCGCCATCCTCAAGAGCTTCGTCCCCAACCACTTCATCAATATCCCCTAAAACAGGGACTTCTCTATATGAACTGCCAAAGTCTTCGTCTAATGAATGGTAGCTACCTTGTTCGTCCAGATGTAAGCCACGCCTTTTGACCCTTTTATTCAAATACTTTCTTACCAAAGGGTTACTAGAATTTCTTGCTATTAGGTCGAAACCTAATGAAATACGCCTATGGTTATTTCCTATACCTATTCCATTCGTTCGAAGTTTTGGGTGAACATTAGAAAGAGTTTTGGTAAGGAGAGATGCCATGGCTCTTCAATCGTGGAGTTTATAAGCGCAGTACCCTACCCTTTCTATGGTCTTTGCACTGGCTCGTCATACGCCATATTTCGAGTCAAGCATGTTTCAATACATTAGAGAGGCTAGTTAAATACGTAATCTTTTTCGCCAACGCATAAATTTAAAAATCATTAGTAGAAATATGAATTTGTAGCCTCACATAAAAGAGTGTACCAAAAATTTAAGATACGCATAAGCATAAGATTCTTCACTTAGCTCAACTACTCCCATTTCATAGACCCATAAATATCATTACAATTATACTATTACTAAGCATATACACCAAAATCATTTCTTCTTTTTCTTAAGTTTCTGATTAGCCATTTCCTGGCGACAATCAGGGCAATACCACTGACCTTTAGGTGGTTCAGTTAGATTCACGCAGCTGTAATGGAACCATTCGTACTTACAGTGTGGACCGTCACAAGCAACCATTTCTCCGTATGACACACTTTTACAGAAACAGTACAACTGCTTGTCGTCCTCCTCGCCTTGATTGGGCTGAAACAGCTCATCATTATAATCAAATCCATCAAAATTTTCGGCGATAACACCAGGTGTCTGATCTCGTGATCCAGTCTTGAGCTGTGACTTCGATCTTTCCTTTTTCTGCCTCTTTTTCTGCGTCACAGGTCCTGAGCTTGATGAAGAAACAGGACGTTTTCTGCTTGACGGCACCGAAGAACCTTCCCGCGAGAGGTCTGCTAACGGGGCTTCCTTATCTTCGAGGAATTCTTCCCCAAGGGGTGCTAATAACCCATCCTCTTCCAACGCATTTATATTATATTTTATCTTCTCTAGATGTTTCGCTGCCAGGTACAAGGCTGTGTTCGCCAATACACATTTCGCTTGCTGTGTTTCAAGGCACTTGTCCATTTCTTCTTGAATCTTCTTATTAATCTCCAATTCCTTAGGATTTTCTGTGAGTGAACCATGCTGCTTGATAAATTTATGTAGCTGCGAATCTTTTGTCAGATACCTCTTCTTGTAATCAATGAATACTGTATCCGCATTCTTGATCTCTTCAAAAATGTATTTAAATTCTGATGGTAAGTTAGAAACATAGTGCATAGTCTGCTCTAGAGCACTAGAAGGATCTTGTGGACGCTCGTTATTCTGCATATTGGTCCTGAGATTAACCACAACAAGGCTTAGAGCTGATTTCAGTGATGTAGGTTTATTGTCCTTTGAGTTTGTCAGAATTGCTAATCGCTTGGTTTCCTGCAATTTTTTTTTTTTCTACATCAATGAAATAGTCGTGGAAAAGTGGCTTGAAGGCAAGATTTGGCCCCAAAGCAAAACTATGGAACGGGAATAAAAGAATCAAACTTAGAGTTATTTATGGGGCATGTGTAAGCATATAAATGGCTGTAAATAATTTGCTGAAGTAGGAAAAGTATACTTTTCTTGCATCGGTTAAGCATCGCAATCCTGTTTTTCAAACTCCAACGGAAATTTCTAGTGATAGTTTGGAAACTTCAAGGTTGGATTGAAGGAAATTCAGGCGTAGATTTCAAAGATCGATAAAATGGCCATCTACAGCTTCATAACTCGAAAGGTGTCCAAACAGGTGTTTGGCGATGTGAAGGTGGGCGAAGATGAAGATCCATTCTATGAGACGGTATCTGTAGAGAAAAAGTCTTTTTGGAACGAAAACACAAGAATAGTGACAAAAAAGCTTGCAAAACCGATACCTGAATATATTCCTAGTGACGATGGTGAAATTTTAAAAAGCGTTAGAAAGAAAGCTTACAGATTGGACATGATGTTTAAGCTTTTTGGTGTTAGATTTGGCTGGTTGGGAATAATCGGTCTAATACCTGTCATTGGTGACATTATTTGTGTCTTACTTTCACTACTGGTTTACAGACAGGCAGAAAAAATTGATGGGGGCTTACCAATTGATGTTAAAGTGGCATTTTTGGGAAATATATGCTTTGATTTCGTTTTGGGGTTGATTCCGATTGTAGGTGATATAATAGGAATTGCTTATAAAGCCAACTCGAGAAATACTCTTGCGCTTGAACGCTATTTGAAGAAGAAGTACAGTAGACGATCGCAGATTAAATTTTCGACAGTACCCGACTCTGCGAAAGAAGAATGGACTAATGAATGAATGAAAAAATGAATTCAAGGAGCAGACGAAAGAACAAAAAGATCTGTCGTAGGCGCTCTGTTCTGGCACACTAAGTAGTATTAAGGTCTATGTATTAGTGTTCTTATGACTTGGGTAATTTTCGAATTCACTTAACTTTCTTCTGAGAAACGTAATTAATCATGCAAACCACACCGGGTTCAGCCTCCCATTAGTCTCAGAATACATCAGGAAGTTTCTCGATGACATATGAATGACCACCTACACTCATAAGTGGGATACCCGGTACCTTTCTGACACGCTGTTTCAAACCTGCATCATTTGTAGCCACAATATAACATTTGTGTTGCAAAACACGATTGACTATGCAGTCATCCGCGTATGTACCTTTGTGAGAGCAGCTTAGCCTCTTAATCCTTGGATCACGAGCTAATTTTAATGCAATACGAAACTTGGGACCAAGTTTCTCCAATTCTGCCATTACACAATCTGTTATTAATGGATTACACTTTGCCAAGAGACAATCCATCATACCTTTCATGATGTCAATCTTCTTCTGAATCGAGAAATTTATGAAATTTGTATCAATCAAAACTTGGTATGGAGGCTTAATGGCCTGATTGTATTGAAAGAACAAAGCACTTGAAACCTGAGGGACGTGTTTTGTCAATTCGGGATCATCCTTCTTCGCCTCTTTGATCTGGTTAGCCTTTAATCTTGTGTCTTTCTTGGAGTTCATTGTGCGTTTGACCAACGCAAACTTTCTCGTCTTTTTTGCTTTACCCATTGTAAATATTATTGTCGTGATATGAAGCTAATGGTAGTTTATCCAGCAGATGCGTAACTAAATAGTTGTTATCTCATCACCTAACTCTGTTTAACCTCTAATAGCTAAGCTAACTCATCGCATCCTAAAAAAATTTCAAGATGCAAAAAAGAAAAAAAACTAAAGCCAAAAAAAAAAAAAAATAACAACCAAATGGTTACGATTAGCTTATGCAAGAAGCGTCACTTAGGCGGTCAATTGATACATTTGTAAGTCTCTCTTCTGTATTTGACATGAATATTACGGTAAGTAGGCAGATATATATTATGTAGTAGTATACTTAGATGTCCCACTGAAATTTCGGTTGAATAATGAAAGCCAAGTAAAACAAGTAAAATGAAGAGTTAAAGTAATAATCTAAACAGTCTTAGTTAAAAGGAAATTATATTTGTAGCAAAATCTACATTCTATCGACAGGAGTTAGACCCAATAGACGCATACCATTGTTCAAAACTTGTCTGGCAGCACCATACAAGGCTAGACGAGCAGTGGATAGCTCTTCAGTTTGACCAGCCACCCACAAAACATCATAACATGAAGAAACTTGGTGGGTCAACTTGAAGAGATAGGTAACGATTGTTGAAGGTTCAGAAGTCTTCATAGCATTTCTCAAAACATCAGGATATTGAGCTAGTAGACGGACCAAAGTAATAGCCGCTGGTTCGTTTAGCAGTGAGAAATCAGCAGTGACCCATTTTTCTGGTGAAATACTGGATGCGTTTCTTTCGACGGATCTCAATCTAGAGTGAGCATATTGCAAGTATGGACCTGTATCACCTTCAAAGGAAAGCATTCTTTCCCATTTAAACTCGTAATTGTTAATACGCTTGGCTTGCATATCTTGAATCATAACTGCAGAAATACCGACCAAATCAGCAACTTCATCTGGGTTTTCGATTTGAGAATACTTCACTTCGTTCTTTCTCATCACTTCATGCATCTTTTCCTTTGTTTCTTCCAAAATAGTGTCCAAGAAAACAACGGTACCCTTTCTAGTAGACATACCTTGAACCATACCAAAGTTTACATGTTGCAATCTGTCAGCCCAGTCGAAGCCCATTTGTTTCAAAATTTCGAAGAATTGGGCGGTGTGTAGATCCTGTTGAGAAGCAATGACATAAATCATCTTATCGAAATGATATTTCTCATAACGATCAATAGCAGCACCAACATCACGAGTCAAATATAATGTGGTACCATCAGATTTTTGAACAATCGTCTTACCCAACTTCTTCTTAAATTTAGTCAAATCAATCAAGATAGCACCTCTGTCTTCGTGAGTCAAATTTTTTTCCTTAAATATCTTCATCGCTTTCTGCATTCTTTCTAGAGAAACTTGAGACTCACCTGAATAAACATCGTAGGCAATGTTCAAACGGGCATATGTGTTGATGTACTTGCCGATAGATAAGTCACGGAATCTTTGCCAAATCTTCAAGGCTTCAGGATCGCCTTCTTCCATTTTCTTGAAATAAGCACGAGCCTTTCCGTTTGTTGATTCTTCTAAGGGTAAGGAGTCACCCTCCTCTTCGATGTCTTTGTTGACACGGACGTAAACCTCGAATAGATGATTAATTGGGTCCTTTTTCAACGCTTCCTCACTACCATATCTTTCAAAACCGACAGCAAGAACACCGAATTGCTTACCCCAGTCACCCAAATAATTTATTCTGATAACTTCCCATCCCAATTGTTCATATAAATTGGACAAAAACCCACCAATGATGGTAGATCTCAAGTGACCAGCATGGAAAGGCTTAGCAATATTAGGAGAAGAAAACTCGACAACAACCCTCTTATTTTCACCCAATGGACAAGAACCAAATTTCTCCTTTCTATTAAGCACATCAGGGAGTACGACCTTGAACAACAACTCTGGTTTGAAGAAGAATTGAACAAAAGGGCCATTGGCTTCCACCTTTTCCAAATAGTCGCCACATGGGAACTTAGCAGCCCACTCTTCAGCAATATCTTTTGGATTAATACCCTTCTTTCTCACAAGTCTGGGAACTGGAACTAACAAATCACCTCTTTCCAAAGTGTTAGTCCATTCTAAAGCTGGATAAATTTGATCAGCAGGAACATCTGAGATTTTAGCCAACTCCTGAGTGATATAGTTTCTCATCAAATCAACTACGTTGAGCTCAGGATAAGAATCCTTCATCTTTGCTGGCTCTTCAATGGACAGTTTTTGCAACTGGGATGTGATACTGGAAGTCATTCTTCTTTTAAACACTTGTAGTATTGGTCGTGATCTTATTTCCTTCTTTACTTGTAAACTTCTTAAATTTTGGTAAACAGATGATACAAAAACGGCACTTCCTCTTCTGAGCATAAACAGAACAAGCAGGTCTTTTTGTTTGTATCAAATGTAGTTCTTAGTCTCCTATCGAAGAGTTAAAATTCTCTCGCAAAAAAAAGACTTTAAGAAAAGAGAACACGGATCCTCGATGTTACTAACTTAAAATGTTATATTAAAAAACTTTTCAAGGTTTATTCTGTCCAACAAGGAAGCTTTCAACCCGTTAATATGCCGCAAATCGGTGATATGTTTTCCACTAACTATGATATCCTGTTATGTAGCTAGTAGCTTTTTCTACGCCAAAAAAAAAAAAAATTAGAATGAATGAGAATTGAATGAATGAGTGCCAAAAATTTTCAGTCATAATTTCTCCTGTGATGTTTCAGCAGTGAGATAGAGATATCGTGAAAAAAATAATACTGATTTAAAAACAAAACCCCAGAATTGTGTCCGGGTAACCGATAGTGGGTTAATCTCTCATATCATATCCTATTTCGTCGAATACATCCTTTAATTTACACTGTTTCTCATCAGCTACCATTTGAGTGAGTCTTAAGCCAGTATCTCGCAACTCATTGTACAGTTTTAAATTGGAGATATGCTCACTATTGATTGATTCCGGTGTTTTTTTCCTATTTAAAAGTGAGTTCATGTTAGCCGCCTAAGCTGGTAATCGTAAATAAGAAAATTGACAACATACAAGTTTAAATGATTCGAGAGTTCATCAAATTTTTGTTCTAAACTCTTAACTTTCTGTTCGAGAATATGTACTTTGGTCTCTTTGACCTTTATTCTCTCTGCAATGGTCAGCATTATTGTGTTGTTCTGTACTTATGGGGGCAAGAAAAAGGGAAACGTGAATATTAAATTTTAATAAGAAATAAGTATCCAATGTTGCGTCAAAATTTTGAAAAATCTGGGAAGGTTTTATTTGACAAATATTAAAGAAGTATTATGCACGTTCAGAGAGCTCATTACATAGATATAATACTATTAAATCTTAAAGAAAATAGATATTAGGTATAGTCGCAACGTCATTCGCTCAACTAACGAGTTTTGATTATACCGGCAGCAATTAGAGTTTGTATCTTTTTGAAGACGTCTGGGTTTTTCATGTGCTCCTGAAGAGCAGCAGGATTCTGTTGTGCTTGCGATAGAATCGATTGCATTACTGGATCCTGTAAGATTGAAGCCACTTCAGGGTCTTTCACTGCTCTAGCATATGTTTCTTCTGGAGTCTCATTGGTGTTAGTTGGCTGGAATCTGGATTGAGTTGCTTTAATGTACAATTGATCGATTTCTTTGGTGTTTGCTCCCGTATTGATCTCGCTATCCTTTGTTCTTGCAGCATCTAGGGTTTCAATGGCAGCACCAAATTCTTGCACAGCAATTTGTGCTGAGGCTTTTCTGATGTATGCTCTGACAAAGTTTGGATCCTTTTCGATGGCTTTCTCGCAGTCCTTGATGGCATCTGGGAAAGACATCAACTTAGCTAAGGCAGCAGCTCTATTAGAATAGCCTCTTGCATCCTCTGGGGCTCTTTTTATCATTTCAGAGTAAGCCTCCACAGCTTTGGGCCAGTCACCCTTCGTGAAGTAATCCTTACCTTGAAGTCTAGCTTTTTCTGCCTCCTCTGGATCTATATAAGCATCGGCTTCCTTTTGCTTTAGTTCCTTCTCGGTTTGTCTTAGCTTAGACAAGATATCTGGGGTACGGTGTTCGGTTAAGGACTTTTCGTAATATTCAATAGACTTTTTTAGGTCCCCCAACTTATGATAAACGTTACCTAAACGAGCAAAAGATTTGGCAATAATCTTGTAGTCTGCTCTTAACTCTCTACCTTGCTCAACTGCCTTGTTTAATGTGATTATGGCATCTTCGTAAGAGCCGTTCTCGTATTGTGCTGCAGCACGGTTGTTTAGGTAGGTAATGTCGTTATGCAAATTCCAAGCTTCCTCATACTTAGCGATGGCCTCTTCAAACTTTCTCTGCTTATATAACTTGTTACCTTCCGCCTTAGCTGCCTCCGCTTTATCCTTGTCATCATCAACTTCCATTGGCTCTGAAGATGGCTCTGGAACAGATGTTTTAGCTGGCTCCGGAGCATTTTCTGGTTCTTTAGGTTTTGTGGTAGATTCGGACTTAATTGGCTCATCTTTTGGAATCGAGTTCGATTCAGTCGGATCCATGGACAAGTCAATGCCCATCAACGAAGCCAAAATGGTCATCAATCTTGGGTCGCTTAACATCTCTTGCCCCATCATCTGAGGATTTTGTTTGAATTGAAGAATTTTCGAAACCAATTGTGGATCATTCATTAGTTCCGCTGTCTTTGGATTCTTCTTTAACTTCTCGATCAACATTGGGTCATCGAATAGCTTGCCTAGGCCTAAATCAGGTTGTTGCATTCTCTGTTGCTGGGTTTGATGTACTTGTTCTAACCCCTCCTGTGCAACTTTGTTCGTGGTATCCAATTCCAAAGCCCTTTTATAACTAGCCTCTGCATCATCTAGATCACCTAGACCAAAATGAGCGGCACCTAATCTGTTGTAACCCTTAGCCCATGTCCCATTGATATTAACACACTCTTTGGCGTCATCTAATGCCTTAATAAAATTCTTCAACGAAGCATAACAAGCTGAACGATTAGAGTACAAGACATGATTAGGTTGTTCTGAAACCTCAATGGCTTTCGTGAAAAGTTCAACGGCCTTCAGATAATCTTTGGCAACAAAGGCCTGATTCCCCTGTTGTTTATACTCTTCAGCACTCATTTTTTCTTTTTGGCTTTCAAAGAGAATGAATAGATAAACTTGATTGCTGCTTTTTTTAAAATCCCTGTGGTAAGGACTTAGTTAGTTTAATTTTGGTGGTTTCTCTCCGCTCACCTTACATCTTCGTTAATTCCTTAATTGAACTCTTTTTATATTCAAAGCCGGAAACTTTTTCGAGAAACTTCTGAAAATGATGATTTCATTCACGTGATCTAAGACGTCGAATAAATTATACAAAACTATCTCATCTCGAAGCACTGGAAACCATAATGTGTTGTCAGTTATTGATGCTCTATCATATATCCAAGTGGTCTTCCAAAATCGATTTTTGCGATACGTTTTCATTGGCATTTTCTCTTCCGTAAATTGATTATGAAATATTTTATATCATAAGAATCTGCAAACGCACAATTATGTAAATTGCCTGTAAAGAGGCTTCAAAGAGAGTTGTGGATTAGCTTAGACATGTCTGATGAATTTGATAACATCACGAATGAGTTCCTTGCCTGGCTTCCTGAAATTGGTATTGAACTGTCAGAAAAGATTAGGTTGGTGGATTTACGAAAGTCACTTCAAGGTCGGTCGATGATCTGTACAGAAGATGTGAAAAATGGGGACGAACTATTCAGAATTCCATATTCAGCGTTGCTTAATGTTCAAACAGGTTCCTTAGGATTAGAAAATCCTGAAATAATGCGCAAACTAAGGAACGAAATAGGTCACTGGGAGGGATTACTCTTAACAATATTCTACGAGTTAAACAATAAGAAAGAAACTTCGAAATGGAGACCTTATCTGCAGATTTTCCCTACTGAGTTCGATACCCTAATCCACTGGTCAGATGCTGAACTAAAAAACATTGTTCCTTCGCTTGTAACAGAGAGGATTGGCAAGCAATCGTCGCTTGAAATGTATACTCGTATGTTAGAACATGTGGAGCAGTTTGGACTGAAAGAAGAATTTGGTGAAATCACATATGAGGATTTTATGCGCGTTGCATCAACAATTATGGCTTATTCTTTTGACAGAGATTTGGAAGAAGATGAAGTGAGTGAAGAAGGGGAAGAGGAGGAAGCTCAAGACGAAAATACTGTTGTTGCGGACATGCTTTTGAAAAGTATGGTTGCAATTGCAGACATTTTGAATTCTGACACAAATCTGGTGAATGCAAATATAATGTACGAAAAGGATTCCTTAGTCTGCAAGGCTACACAAGATATTGAGATGGGTAATCAGATTTTTAATATATATGGTGATCATCCCAATGCAGAGATATTACGCAGGTATGGATATGTGGAATGGGATGGTTCACGATATGATTTTGGAGAGGTCCGACTACAAAATATACTCGAAAGTATGAGAGATATCTATGATGTGGAGTATAGTTCCCTTGAGAAACTTGTAGATATGCTTCGTGTGGATGAGAAAATTATGGAAATTTTTGAATACGAAGATGTTGTGCTAGATAGCTATGACTGTTATGAGAATGGTACTATTTCAGTTGAAGGTGTCGTTCTCATTCAAGTGCTCTCGCTTACACTACAATTGCACAATATATTATCCCTGGCTGATGCTGAGATTTTGAAGAGTTTACAGAGAACAGTAAAGAAAAGCCAACAGCTCGTAGAAAGTGGGAAGGCAACTGTATCAGTCAATAACATCTGGGAAAAGGCAGTTACTAAAAGACTCGGAGAATACCCAGATACATCATATCATCTAGACACATCTGTAATTAACAATGTGCACACTGGATGTACATCAAAAAAAAGGGAAATAATGGCAAAATGTGTTTTGAAATGCGAAGTTCAATGTTTGCAGAATTGTCTCAAAAGTGTCCATAATCAATTCAGGTTGATAGAAGATGATAAGATGCTGAGAAACATTTCCAAAAGGGGCGTCAATTATGAGACGCCGGGCAACTCTAAAAGACAAAAAAGATCAACTTAAAAATGCTTTATGTAAATAGCGCTCGCGTTTAATTTAATATTTTCTGGAACAGCACATGTTTTGAAAGAATCGTCACTAGTTGCAATTACTAAATAGTCATCAGTGCAGCATAACTTGACGATACTATCATTAAGCTTACTAAACTCCTCTTGTTTCTTCCTGGTAGACAGATTCCAGCCGACGACCTTACCATCAGCCCCACCTGTAAAAAGATGCATCGAATTGGGTTTAAATGCTAAAGAATTTACGGGAAAAACGAGTTGAACATCTTCTAAGTTCATTCTATGGCAACGGAAGGCAAACTTTCTAGATTCATCCTCAAAAAACTCAACCGACACACGTCCATCAATTGATGCTTGTACGAACCCGAGATTATTCGGTATTATTGCACTACTTTTGCACTGGCATTTCAGACCAGAATCTCGGTCTGTGACGTCTAATGATGGCAAATGTATCAATTTTATTCTTCCTCCTGACATAGAACAAACAATGACAGTCTCTGATGCACACATGTGGTAAATCTTTTCCTTAAATTTCCAAGAAGTCACCACGTTATCTTTGAGCGGATCAAATATTAGAACTGATCCATCCCAAGAGGCAAGCACTAGAAGCTTGCCGTACGACACTATAGAAGAAATGGCTAAATCGGTCACGACTGACCGTCTTTCAATCAATTTCTCTGATTCCCAATCCGCTTCTAGCAATTTTCCCTGCACACTGCCAACCCAAATCTTATTGTCTTCGGCAACATGACAGCATATAAGAGGATCATCGTATTTCAGCTTCATCAAAGGACTTCCTTGTTCCAAATCAAAAAGTGTCAAGGTTCCATCCCAAGAGCAGACCGCTAGTTGATTTACCGTCGGTAATAGGCAAATGTCCCCGATATAATCACTCGGTACCCCCTTTATTCTAGTGAATTCACTCATATAGACTATAGTGATTTATGGGTTTACATGTTTTGCTAAAAGCGCATTTCTGCGTTTCAACTATTATGCCCAACAAATATACCATTTCATTTTTGTTTTAATTATGTAAATTTCTAGGTACGAAACGTTCAAATTAACCCATCGATGGATGATATACAGAGCAGTATTATTTTACAGTAAACAAATACCTCATAAAAGGTAATAGATCGCAATAATCTAAATTCTGAAGCTGTTCGAATTTACATAAAAGGTACAACTGACAAAAAGGAGAAAAAAGAGTTATTACCATCGCAGAAATTGTGTACTCTAGAAGGGGAGAAAATTATTGTTGAGCCCACCAAAACATGGAAGCTCTCTGGAAAGGCAGCATCAGTAACACTGATAATAGTGTATCACAGAGTACCCAAAACTTATTGACCGACAAGTTAGTCGAAAAAATACTATATATGGCCTTACCAGCCTCGAATGAGCCATCAAAAAATACAATAGAAAATAGAGTTCAAGCGGGTGCAACCCGTCCTGGGTTGTCTATACCTATAATGAGCAGAAATTTTATCCAGCTAAACTCTAGACTTGGCCTACCTTTTATGTTGTTTGATGAAGTAATACGAATTTTCAACTGGACAAATCCAGCGTACACTATGTGCATTTTATCATTTTATTCATTTTTGGTTCTGAAGCCTTTACCGACTCTTGTATCTGGACCTATTATCTACATCCTGTTTGGCATTATGACCCCTACATATATGGAAGCTCATATGCCGGATCCAGACTCGAACTTCGACAATAATCCAATTCCAGCTAGGGGGCCTCCTCTAAGGGAACCTAATATCCCTGGGCCTGTACCTGAGCTTAGTAGAGAGTTCATCTTAAACTTAATTGACCTACAGAATCATATGACATTGTACGTGGCTTCGTATGATTTTTTAGGAAACGTATTGGCAAAGTTCGCTTATTTTCAAAATGAGAAAGTGAGTTCAGCAGTTTTCCTGGCATTTTTGGTTATTTCCTGTATTAATGCCCTGACGATAGATACATTGGCTATCTACATACCCTGGAAATTAATATTTTTGTCATTAGGATGGTTATTTGCTATCCTTCTGCATCCAAAGCTGAGAGATAGGGTATTAGCGTCAATCTATTCTGAGGAAACAAGATTAAGAATCTTAACCTGTACAAACAAACTAGAAAGGCTGATAAATGAGCAATTTGACTTATATGAGCCTCGAGACCGCAAAGAGGCATCTATTTTCGAATTACAGAAATTCAACGAAGAAGATAAGACTTGGGAAAACATTGGATATTCAATAAGTGATTTTACTCTATTTTCACAAGCAAGAATAGAAGAAATACCAGCAAGTCAAGTTGCAACTGCTTCCACTTTAGAAGAAGTCAAACCTCCTTTAGAATGGGAGTGGCTGAGTAACTTCGATTGGAGTTTAGATTTAGACCCAATTGAATGGGTTTCTGCGGAGTATATTCAATACGTTGATGTTGACGCTGAGACGAAATGGGTATATGACGTAGATCTTGAAGGGCATAGATATAAATTTAGAAGAAGAAGGTGGATCAGAGTATGTACAAGGGCAAAACATTCAACGAGTGATGATGATTTCGCAACAGACGCAACTGTCCTAAGCGATACTGAAGCCGTGGACCCAGATGATTATAATGGCTACGCAGCCATCACACATACGTCCTTCACTGGAGGTGATTCCGTGTCTGATAAAGAAAAATCAAAGAATAAGACAAACTCAAAAGACTTAGCAGATTTTGCTTCCACTGCAGAAGTAAAAAACTCTTCCTCGACGCTTTCATTATCCAGCTTTCTAAGCCAGAACAGCTCAAATGCATTTGAAAATAACACTGATAGATCCAAGGCAATTCGGAGTTTGAGCGATTTATTAAATTTAGGCACTTAACGATACATATTCATTTCATAAAATCCATAAGGCTTAATGAAGTTTTATTTTTTCTTTCATTTTGCTCTTTCTTCGCCGAAAGAAGATTTGAAAGGGTTGACTGTTTACGTTTCTTAGCCCGTTCCTTAGCACTCATATTTTTGTTAGAACTATCAACCGTATCTTTGGATTTCTTTGGCCATTCTGCCACAAAAAGGGACGATTTCTCACTCGATTGTGGTGGTTCTTTTTCGAACTCATCAACCTTGGTAACGCATTCCTGATTACAATGATAGCAAACATATCGTAGTTTCCTCACAATAACACCATCTTTTTCTTCTCTTAAAAGTTCCATTGAAGTATTATGGTTAACAACCCTCACTGTTCCACATTTCTGACAAAACTTCCCTTCATCTTCAACAATGGAGTCTGGTAATGCCAATCTATATCTTTTGGCGGCGTTGAAAAAGTTTTTGACATAAGCGCCCGCTAACTCTGGTTCTCCTAGACCTTGAACAAAGTGAATTATGTTATACTTCTGTTTCATAGTTCTGTCTGTGAATTTCTCTTTCTCTACTTTATTCATCGCTACTTACATAATCGATCGTCTTTTCCTGAATCATCCGACGGTCTGTGGTTTGGAGATAGTTAATGTCGCTAAAAATATTTTTCTGATGTCGCCTTTATTTCGCAATATCAAGATTCTGGAAAAGAAAATGTAATATAAAAACCATATATACAATAAGAGCTACTCTATAATTGGTTAGTTACTAAATGCATATTCACTTTATGCTAATCCAGATATCTTGTTCTTGCGCTACTGTACTTGTTTAATATTTGATATAAACTATATCTATGTTTGGTCATTGAGAATCCTGAAACTCAACCGATGCTTCACCAATAAAATTTGGTAAGGGGAGTATACATAGTGATTCCGATCGCTTTAGCTCAATTGGAAGTTTGACATGTTCTGATGTTATTTTCTTTTTCTTAGGAGAATTTTTAAGTGAGGAACTAGATCTACTAATTCCTTTATCCAATTTTTCTTTTGACCTTTCCTCTCTTTGTCTTTTCCTTAGTTCACTAGCCTCCCTCTTGAGTTGCCTTATTTTTTCGATCTGTTGTTGGGTCAAGAAGAAATCAGACATGTTCTCCTTCAACTTAGAGACCCATTCGTCGCAGTCAGCATCTATTTGGTAATCTATAATGCCGTGCCAATTGCAATCTCCAATATTAGTTTTATTAATCATGATTACTAGTCCGCCTTTGTCATGAACTTGTTTGCTGATGCTTTTTACTAGACGCTTTACCCCATCTACCCTCAAGCTTGTTCCCATGATAAGTAAGAGGTCCGGTTTACCTCTGTTTATATCAAGATTTATGCCATCTGTAATAAAATCCCCATTCGGATGGTTTTCCCCATATAGAACAATATTCGGTCTCAACATTCCTGAGTTGGCCAATAATCGCTTACCTTCTATGCTTCGCTTGGTATTATTATCCTCGCATCTGGGACATATCGGCAGTTCTCCATTTTTTAGACAGCGCTTCCAATACCGTGACCACTGAAACGTTTGAAAACAAGATGTACATGATAATGTTGTCAAATCGCCATGAAGTTGGACTACATCTAAATTTTTCCATTGTGCACTAAATGACTGTTCTGGATCTCTTGTTTTAGAGACTTGGAGACCAAGCATTTCTTCTAAGCCATCAATGTTTTGGGTATAGCAGCGTAACAGTTTCCCTCTATTTTTCAAGTGAGCGATAAATTCATGAGTTTTAGTGGGCTTTGCAAGAATTGTATGAGAATAAAGTGACTCCATGAAAGACGCAAAGACGCTTATCTTTTCCGCCTCTCTGAACAGCGAAATATCGAACATATCCTGTCCAGACCTGATGTTGACGTCTGGGTATTGTACTTTAACCATATTGTATAGCCCTTCAAATGATCTAAAATCAGGAATACCTGCATTGCATGAGACTCCTGCGCCTGTGAGTACGATGCACTTCCTGGCTCTGTTAATTACCCTGTTAATCTGTGACATTAGTTCTCCGCTTTTGTCATAATCTTCCAAGTCCAAATGAAAAACCTTGTCAGTTTGCATCATAGATCCTATGCTTACTCTTTTGGAGGGGCTTTGATTTAAACATTCTGAGTTTTGGGAACTAATTTGACCTTCCTCGACTGCCAATTTCTTGCTAGGACTAAGTAAAGCGGTCGACATCTCCCCTATATCTAGTTAAGATGGTACAGTTTAGAAATATCCCCCAAAAGATCCGTTATGATTGAATGGTATCATTAAACTAGTTGTGCTAAACTTCTAAGATCATGTACGATTCCTTGGCTATAAAGAAATTTTATGTTTTTTTTTTGATTCATCCTCTAATGATGCAATGGTATAAACATACTTGAACTTAGCGTTAAGTTTACAAATTTCCTATTACGGTAAATTCTTGTCACGTGTGTGTGTTCGTGCTTTGGCCATGAATGTACGTCATGTGCTTCGAAACATATGATCAATCCATAGACATTATGTCCATATGTTAATTAAATTTCAGGTTAAGGACCGAAAACCAAGTTGCACTGGGCTGTTTGGGAAAGCGTTTAGAAGCTCGTTGAGAAATGTGTACTAATCACCCCTAGATTATTATCTTAATTATAGCTGGTCACGTGCTTGATGGAAGTAAGTGTTAGTTCAAGTGAGAACAGTAAAGTCGTATAATAAAGACTAACAAGAAGTTGGAGTGAGTTGCCTTTCGATTGAGATATTAAGATAGGTTGATAGCTATGATACATATGGATTGAGTTATATTATAAGGGACAATACTCAGACTTAGCCACTATAAAAAGGCAAAAAATTTCATATGCCCTGAAATTTTGATGCTCAAAAATTCACTATTTTAGTAATATTCAGGTGGAGGTAGAGCAATCCACTAGTTCTTGTAAAGTTGTAAGGATACACATTACTTCATTGTTTTACTATGTCGTCCGATGATTTACAACATGTACCTGGTAGGTTGAGTCATCAGGTGCTTTTCATGGACCAAAATGAGATTGAGCATCGGTCTCAATCAAATCACAGTATGTCATATTATCAGGTGGCAACACCAAAGTCGCCCCATGAACTATCATCCTCAGCGGAAGATGATGATCGTGAGCGCCACGTATTGCATGGTGATGAGGATAACGAGCATCTTCGATTCATTGCCGCAAAAAGGGAGATACTTGATCAGATAAATCTAACAATTATGCAAACACATAAGGAAATGGAGAACATCATTGCGGAAAGTGATAGAATATCTGGCCAAGTGGAAGCGCTACAGATTTTACACGAAGATCCAAATCTTCTACAAAAGATAGAGAATTACCAAGTAGAAAGGGCAGAGGAGTTGGAGAAGGCTATCCTATCGAAAAATGAAACCACTAAACAAGGAAACAAAAACTACTTTTACCATACACGGAGCAAGGCGAACTCTCATGTCAGCGGGCTAAAGCTAGCAGATGATAAGATAATAGCAATGAGACTAAAGGGGACGAAAACGATAGGAAAAGATACCAAAGTTGTCTCCGAGGTAGGTCCAGAGGCATCGACCAGAAAGTTTCCTCAACATCATACCGGCAGAAATTTCAGTAGTACGTGTGCGACCAGTAACAGCGGAATTATTGGTAAGACAGATGATGGCAAACCTATCTTTAGAAGACCTGATGGAATATTAATTATAATAACATGTTCGCGGTGTGGAAGAGAGGGATTCACTTCGGCGCAAGGTGTGGTAAATCATATGCGACTTAAGCACTCGTTACACTATCACTCACAACCACTAGCAGTGTTAAGTAATCAGGTTCTCCTTGCTGATGACAAACAACACGCATTTATAATGGATAAATTTAAGGAACTCGGCTTATCGCCAGAGAAGGATTATTTACCTTCCACAATACCTGTAGCATCTGGTGAGAAGCGAAATTCGTTGAAAGAAAATTCTCATTCTAATCCACATATTACTACTCGTCAAGGAACATTATCAACCAAACATCTGGAGAAAATGTATGGAGAGGATGATTTCAAAGAAATAGTAGAATACGTGAAGGAAGCCGATAAAGACCTCGACACTTTGCTGAAATATGAAAGTTCACAAAGCCCAGAGATTTTATTAGAAGATGAGCCGAAGACTCGCCCCAAGAAAAGAACCGCGAAAGGCGACAGACATAGGCCTGCTGAAAAGAAGGCAAGACCTGACGTCGTTCATACTGTAGAACACAATGTTCCTGAAGAGGAAAAACGTTCGAGGCATTATAACCTACGAGCAAAATCAAAGCTGAAGTCCTTACATCGGAGTGACTAAATTTTTTATTCAAGTTGTTCTTCAAGCTCTTAGATATCTCTTATTTTCTCATGTATTTCGTTGGTATTCAATACGTAGCTTCTTCGGCTTTCACCTTTTTAATTTTTTCCACTTCCCTTTTTTCCCATTTCCAGGTGATGAATGGACAGAATATATCTCATAAACGAGCTGAAAACCAAGAACTAATTCATCAATACGTTTTCCCTGTAATTGTAAAATTATATATCGATGAAACCATTGGTGCTGTTTGGTGCGAAGCGCTTTTATCACTCTAGATGGTTTTACGCAATTGACATACCCAAAACAAAACCATACGATCCTGATTACCAACCGACCGCTGAGCCTGTGAAATTTCAAGCGTTCTCAAATAGGGACTCCAAGAGAATAGAAGATGCACTAGGTAAGGATACAGAGAAGCCAAGAACTATAAATGTGAACGAAGATCATCTATTCCAAGTCAATCTCGAAGAATATTCCTTGAAACCACTGTACTGGGACGGCCCGTCTTATGAAGTTCGTAGAGGGATGTGGTTCAATGAAGATGGAATGCCGTTGAATGGAGAACTTACATCAGAAATAGAGCATTTACGAGAACAATGGTCAAATCAAAAGAAAGATAATGCTCTCAATGAGAAACAGGAAGAATATCAGGACACGTTTCGTCTGAAAAAAGAATATAAATGGAAGTTTGTCATGTTTATCGATGATCAGAAAACGGCCTTTTTGCTGTCTGATTTATATGGTGGTAGCTTGCAGTTAAGTTTGCTACGAAGTACTGTCTCACAGCTTATTCAAATCGGAGCCAGAAAAATAACTAGAGGATATGAGGAATCTGTATCTATAACAGAAAAAGCGAAAGAACTTGAGGGCCATGTACTTGAAAATGCGATTGGGTTGGGAAAAATTTCGGACATGATAACCTGGGAATTCTCAGATTTGGTAAAGTTTCAAAACACTGAATCTGAGGGTAAAGAATCCAATGATATGATGAAGAATGAAATAGCGACCGACTACTCAAACGAAGAAAGTAGTGTCGAAACTTCCTATAGGCCTGTGGATCATTTAGTTCTTTCAGTTCACGGAATAGGTCAGAATTTGGGTAAAAAATACCAATATGTTAATTTTGCCCACACTGTCAATTTACTTCGTAATAACATGAAGGAGCTTTATAAGCATGATGAGTCTCTTCAGAAATATAACAAAGACTTAGACCACTCTGATTTCAAAAAAAATAGTAGGATACAAGTCCTACCTATCACTTGGAGGCACACCATTGGTTTCAATACTGAAGCTACTTCAACCAATGAGGCCGATACTCTTCCCACATTGCGTGATATAACGGTTGAAGGGATCCTCCCTCTTCGTAAACTACTGAGCGACATTGGATTAGATATTCTTCTTTATGGCGAGGAATTTTACTTGGATCGAATCCTTCAAAATGTTTGTGATCAGTTAAACTCTATTTTCAAAAAGTTCAAGGAGAATAATCCTGACTATAGTGGAAGAGTTAGTTTATTGGGTCATTCTCTAGGGTCTTTGGTTATATTCGACCTACTTTCACAAACTACTAAATTTCCCCTTGATTTTGAAGTTGATAATTTCTTTGCAATCGGATCGCCCATTGGAGTTTTTAAGTTGATTCAAAGAACCAATATCGGATCTTCAAACTCGGAACATAAACATCAGACACCAGCTTGCAAAAATTTATTTAACCTGTTTCATCCGTGCGATCCCATCGCATACAGAATGGAACCATTGATCGACAAGACTGCAGGCGAGTATGAACCTGAATGGATTCATCATTCTGGTGGTGCTCCTGATTTACTAGCTGATAAGGTAAAGCAGTTAATTCGTGAAAAAGAGCCGAAAGAGGAAATCCCGATGCCATCTAGTGTCTTAGAAAAAATGATCAAATTCAACTATTCAGGTCGGGTCGATTACTCCTATCAACCGAACTTATTGGAAGCTGATATATGGAGCGCCATAAAATCTCATGTTAGCTACTTTGAAGACATGGACACTGCTGGTTTTGTTTTGAATCAAATATTAAAAAAACATACTAAAACTACTGATTGTAACGTACGCCTACTCAAAAGGGATTCTAAAGATGGTGAGAATAAAACAACGGCAAGCCAAACAAATACTAAATCTAAAAATGAGGGAAGCTAAACTTTAAAAATGTAATGCCCTTTTAATGATGTCATTCCCGCGTTTAACGTGTAAATATGTAAGTAATAACTTTTCAAGACTTTTTTTGGTTAGATTCTTCAATGATACAAAATATTTTTGCTTTTTTTTTGTTGATAGAGCATCGCTTGGAATAGATTTGTATCAGTACCAGACTTGGCATTGACAAGGCTCTCGAACAATCTTGGATTC
Organism: Kluyveromyces aestuarii; assembly: GCA_003707555.2. NCBI lineage: Eukaryota > Fungi > Ascomycota > Saccharomycetes > Saccharomycetales > Saccharomycetaceae > Kluyveromyces > Kluyveromyces aestuarii. The sequence continues at coordinate 245,952 of PPJO02000009.1, forward strand.
ATTATTCCGCTCCAAAATCTCAGTTAGCGAATAATAAACTACAATGAAGTACATTATCGAGCACATGGAACAAGGGTTTAGCAGTTGGGTGACCTTAGAATATGCCCAAATTATTCGTGATATTGGAAAGGAAAATTTGATCCTCTCGTCTTTGCCAGAAGGAACAACGGCAAAGGATATTCCAACCGAATTACTAGACTTGGGTCTACAATGGACTACTAAAACGTTAGACAAAATACCTGAAGAATTTGCAGATTTACCTCCTTTGCAAACCAACAAAGTTTGTTTGCTCGACCCTAAAGTGGAATCTGATTTAGTGCCAGAAGATGCTGAAAAGTATGATTACTTCGTATTTGGTGGGATTCTCGGTGACCATCCTCCACGCGACCGTACTAGTGAGCTAATGAAAATGTATCCAAACCTTTTGGTCGGTAAAAGACTAGGAAGCAAGCAAATGACAACTGATACTGCTATCAGAACTACTCAGTTAATCATAGAAAAACAAACAAAGTTTGAAGACATCAAGTTTATTGACTATCCTGAATTTAGATTTAACAAAAATGAAGCCACTGAGATGCCTTTCAGATACATCTTGAACAATGAAAACAAACCAATTCTACCTGAAGGAATGCTAGAATTGATCAAGAAGGATTCTGAACAAAATCTTGATGATCTATTGTAACCAGTAAACTACAGCCTATTAATTGCTTTGGATAATATTGTGTATAATTTTTCTGGGTGCCAAATTCAGCAAGTGTTTTAAATCGTTATCTTTTAGACAAATGCGAATCTCTCTACACACCACATATTTACAGATACACACATTTAGTACATAGGGCTTTACGCTAAACATACTCTCTGCGTTAAGAATCCTTGCTGGAAAGTGTTTTCTCAATACGCTATTCCCCTTTTCAGACCATAACTACATTCATAATCTCATCTTGTCATCAATATAACTAAAATAATCAATGTTTGAATCTTTATTTAGATTCCTCTTTCAAGAATTCGCCCAAAAGTTTTTCGATGTCAACATCATCATCATTTGAGGTAGAAGCAGCTGGAGCGGTTTTAACTTCAACAGAGTCTTTACTTTGTGCCTCGGTCTTCGATCCAGCAGTAGCGTATGCAGCGCCTCCAACTGTAGCACCCAAGGTCAACAACGCCAAAACATGTGGCTGGACGGTTTTCCCGAAAATAGTATAAGCTGCACCCATTTCAATTGTTCTTTGATTGCCAAGTTTACTATTCCAATTGGTTGTTACACGCAAATATCTTTAAAATGAGACACTTTCTTCGAAATATGGGGTCTACTTGTGCGCCAGTTAAGAGATGTTAAATTCGATGGCCTTCAGTTTGTTCGTCTAACGTGAGTAATAAAAATACATGTACGATTCATACACGTGATAAAATTGCAATCCGTCTTTGTGCGATATCCAAGGCCATTCACTATTTTAAAAACATCTGATAAAAGCAACAAGCTCACCTTCAATGAGTGCTAACACTTCGGATGATGTAATTGTGTCTCATTTTAAATGATTTGAAATTACATTGGTCACGTGTACATTAATCTCAGCACTGTGATATTTTCTAGCATGCAGCCCACAACAGAATTCAGCGAGCTATGCGACCATAGTAATGAGTATAATCAGTTACTTGATTACTTGTCATTTATGTGAATGGTCACACGAACGCCACCAAATCATGGCTACGTGTTTTTCCCAGGGTCATCTCATCTAACCAAGACTGCGACCTGGCACTCTTACTATGTACATTACCCTGACATAAGATTATGCCGGACGCCCTCGAGATGTTTCTGCCACAACAATAAGCTACAGACAAATTTTAAACAATTAAGCGAGTTAGTGATTGTTAGATTATCGCGCACGCTAGTAGAGGAATAGTATTTTGAATCGCCGAAATATAGCAAACCCATAGTCCTGAACATTGGTTAGTTTTTCTTTCATTGTTCATGTTGTAGAAAAAGTCGGTAATGGAATTTTCTAGCATCACCGAAAACGGCCACGATCCTAATATATGGAAAATTATTGATCCCACCTATAAAAGAATGAAAAGTGCCAAGTTGACGAAAACCAAGGTCGAGACGATTTGCTTAATTAGTAAACAGACTATTTGAACAATTAATCGTGTATATTTAACAGGATGTCTGGAGTTTTGAAGTCAGCCAAGTCTATTGTGCCATTATTGGACCGTGTTTTGGTTCAAAGAGCCAAAGCTGAAGCCAAGACAGCTTCTGGGTTATATTTGCCTGAAAAGAACGTTGAAAAGCTAAACCAAGCTACAGTTTTGGCTGTTGGTCCAGGTTTTCCTGATGCCAACGGTAAAATTGTGACACCATCCGTGCAACCAGGTGACAGAGTTTTGATCCCACAATTTGGTGGTTCTACCATCAAGTTGAACAAGGAAGACGAAGTCATCTTGTTCAGAGACTCTGAAATCTTGGCTAAGATTGTCGAGTAGATTAAATGAAGTTATGACAAGAATACGACTATAATTTGCCTGTTTTTTGTTCACAATAGATGTTGACTAGACATCCTGAACGCTAATGTAAGCCATGTAAATATATATTTACAATACAGAAGTATGAAAATATCAAATGCAATTCCGTAAGTGCGCTGAAACCATGTAATTGTTTTTTTTTCTATTTAAGACTCCTGTTTAAGTTAGGGAACCAGCGGGCAAGAGCTCTAGAGCATCTTGTTCCCTGAGAATTTTCAGCAACTCTTCGTTGCTTGAACAATTTAGCATGAACCAGCCTTTAAATCTGTACTCACCCATAATTCCCTGCCAGACCTTTGTCACTTTACCTGAACAGGGTACAATTTCTCCCGTTTTCTTATCTTTGTAGGGTTCATCCCATTTCAGTCTTTTCACAACCAATTTATCAAAAAATCTAACGGATTTCTCATCGCCAAAGGTTATTATTATACCTTTCCCCTCGTTTACATGGAGACAACATCCTCTTAGATGTAATTGCTTACCGTTCATGTTAATCTTGTATCGAATACTCGGATTTTTAATCTCATTAAAAATGTAGACACAACAATTGTCTTTTGGTTTCACATTGTCCTTTTCCTCTTGTGCAAGCTTTTTTCGGGCGACGCTTTCTTCGTGTCGTTGTGCATTGGTGAGAATGTGTTTCCTTTTTCTTTCTGCAACTTGCGCCCTAACAATAGCTTCCCACTTCGTTGGATCAGTAATGTTGGCGTTATTCTCGTAAACGCTCATCATATTGGACAATTTAACCTTAGTTTCGGGCTTTGGTTCAAGCCCCAATTTTATTTTTTGTTCTTTTTCCTTCCTCAGTAGTTTTCTGTTATTACGCCTAGCTTTCTTTTGCTCGTCCCTAGTCAAGTATACCCTAGATTCGAACTTTATGTCGTTGATGTTCTTAATAGGAACCGGGTGTTGAATATATCTGATACTTGGTAGGTCCATTTCCTCCTCATCATCACTATCCTCATCATCATCTAGTTGCGAGTAATCCTGAAAATACTTATCATGTATTGTACCATTGGCATAATAATCAGCATCCCACCATTCTAGATCAGGTACGTCTTCTATTTTTTCCAAATAGTTCTTCTCATTGTCAGCGGGCAGTTCGCCAATCAATATCTTACGTTTGACCTCTGATTCCAACTTTAAGCTATCAATTTTTGCTTGCTCCTCCTCTTTCTGTCTTTCACGTTCTATAGCTCTTATCCGCTTTGAATTTTCGATTACTTCTCCTGGTCTATACCAATGAGAAGATATTCTTTTGTGAGATGGGGCTTCATTGCCCTGGTGGAGTAGGTAGGGGTTGCTACCATACTTTCCCTGGATTTTCAATAAATTTACATTGTCTGAACGCAAAATTGAATGAAGATCTCTCTTCAACCCCCTTTTGGTTGGCTTATCCATCGCTGGTATGTATTTAGTCGGGTCCTCTCAACTGTTCAAAGTTAGGAAAGCGTTTTGGATTCTTTTTTGGCTTTTGATGTCCGAAAAACGTATAAGCTAGGAAATCGAATTTGTCCTGAACAGGAAAAGCAAGAACTTAATTCCATCCAAAGTAGAAACGCATCAAGGTGGCTTCTTCATGTAATCAATCTAAAATCTTTGAAAAAATGCTTTAAATATATACAGTACGTACTGATCAGGTATTGAATCGATTAAAAATATTTTTATTTTTTTCTCTGGAAAACTCCCTTCTTGCGATTGTAGGAATCTTCGGATGACTGATTGCTCAAACTATTTCTCCGAGAAGGCAACCCGCTGCTATCCGGTGTGCTGTTCACGGTACTACCTTCACTACTGTTAGATCCACCTCCGAACAGGAAGGAAAAGAATTTCGATTTATTCTTTTTCTTTCTATCTATTGGGTTAGCACTCAAGACTTTACGAAGTTCGAGATCGGGATGGGATTTCACAATCTGATTAGATTTAACTCCTGTCATAGAAGTGCTAGATAATTGCCTATCGAGGCGATTCATTTCAACAGTGTAAGCTGGATCGTAGGATTTGACTTTTTGTATAACATTTCTACCATCGGATGGTTTAACCGACTGAGCAAATTTAATGGCAGAATCCCTTTTCGAGCTTACTGGTGATGCTTGGTGAGTTGGGGAGGGTGAATTGAGCACGATGCGTGGAGCATCTTTCTTTTTGTCATATGGTCTTTTCTCCTCAGTGAGGACAGATGTACTTACTGTTTTTTGAGGCTTTCTAGGGGCATCCAATACATCTAGCATAGATTTCTTCTTCATCACTCGTGGCCTTATACCACCAGTTATAGTTTGCCTCAATTCGAGTAATTCGGGGCTAGTCCCGAGCGAATCTAACTCTTTATTAAAATTCAAACTAGCATTGATAATCGAATCTAGCTTCTTAATCTTGCGTTCCCCAACGGAGAGGGATTTATCATTTTCTAAAAGTAGCAGTTTATTTGCAACAAGCCGGCGGTAGGTACATCTAAGCCTGTTCATCACTTTCAGTGTCTTCCTGCTGTCAGGAAGTGGAAGACTGGCCGTGGAAAGACTATCACATGAATCAGGGTCGGAATCTGTGCTACTAGAGGAGTCATTGGATATATCCGAATTAAAAATCTCAGTGCTGAGGGGCTCAGCTTCTACCGGTTCATCATGTTTTGTTATTAACGAATTGCGGAGCCTTCTTTCAAACGAATTCATCTTATTTGCGACAACAAAAATGACTGGCACTGGATAATTCATCATCAAAACTGAACCAACGCTCTTTGGGTTTGAAGTGTCACAGGAACCTAAACGGCCAATAACAAAAAAATCGGGAGAATATGCATTTGTAGCATCCACTAAAATTTTCTTTGTTGGTCCGATTACAACTTCTACTGTCAATTTTAATTTCTTAGGCCCCATAAGTAAAGTGCAATAATCGACCAAATTTTGCAAAACGTCGTTGACTTCTCTTACTGTATAACCATTGCTCCAAAAGGTATCATTATCAGTATTACCATTTGGACTTAGTCCACGAGTTCGAGAGGGGGAGCGCATGGCTGAGCGCGATCTGGATGCAGATCTTGAACTTGATGCCGATCTTGAACCAAAACCAGATGTACCCCAGGTTTTCTGAGGAATGTTAGCAACAACCACGACATAATCGTAGTCCTTAGCAAGCCTCACAAGTGCACAATCCAATGCTACCCATGTATGTTTTCTTCCGCTTATATGCACTAAAATTGTCTTGGATGAATTGTGGAATCCCACAGGAGTTCTTATGACCTTTAACTGACGCTTAATATTGTCCCTCTTTTCCTTTCGGATAACGTCCCCGTTATCGTTAACCATAGGAACACCAGTTAAGTCTACTTCGAATTTAGGAAAAAGAATATCAGGATATTTAAAATTCAACTCTGGATTCAGTTCTTTTCTGTTTTCAACTTCTTTAGCTCGTTCACTCCATTTTTGCTTCCAATCCATGCTATATATCGTCTTGATCAAGGCATCGTTCAATAACATGGGCCTACTGGGATAGTCACGTCGCTTAATTTCACCATTCGGTCCTATCGTTATATTAGCATTCTGCAAAGCTGCCTCTACTGTCCCACTAATATTAGTGTTCCCATATCCAGGTCTGACTGGGGATGATCCACGGACCCTATCGGTTAAATTTTGTTGTACATTCAAATGCGTTCTGCCTGGAAGCCTTTGAAACATATAGTCCTCATCAGAGTCATAATCATCTCGCAGTGAATGGAAATTCAATAGATAACTGACCTCATCTCCACTGTCGTTGTCCTCGTCCTCCGACTCCCCCCCTACAGGGACTGTGTTCCAGGACACTGTTGGAACAAACTTAGATTTTGAATCTTTCACTAAATTCTCCATCGAATCCTTGTCCATAACACCGTTCTTGAACAGTGAAGTACGTTCAGATCCACTTAGCTTTTCAGAGCATCCTTCACAAGTGCAGAACTTTATTGTGCGATACGAAGGTGGGCCGTAAACTTGAGACATACTGCTCTGTCAATATTCTACTCACCAAGGATCCGACTTGTCTAAAGAATATTTCTCGTAATATATGTTACTTAAATCACAGCCTCCGTTTTGGTGGGTCTATACTATAACCAAACAAATCAATTTCCAATGGCTTATTTTCTTTTTGGCTTGATCAATCTTAAGAAATTCTTCCTTTTCAATTTTTTTCTTAATGTCAAGCCTTAAAATTCTTGACCCTATCGATGACTATCTAATGACTACTCTATGGGGTTCGGATGAATATCCATTTGGAGATAATTACAAACCATCACAGTTGTGTAATCCATTCTAAAATATCATTTATATAGGAGCCATCCTTACAGCTAACGCAAAAAAGACCGATATCTCTGTTTAATTTGACCTTTGAATTATGCGGTAAATGTAGAAGTCCTTGTTTGAGATCAATTCCTAATTCTTTCGATAAAATCTCAACTTTTGCCAATAAATGTTGGTTTGAACTGTTGAATTCATATTTAGGAATATCATCAAACTCGTAGTTGAGCAATATAGGAGAAAAGTGATTCCAGGTCATTTTGTTTGTTGAAGTATTCTCCTTCCCATCGTTGTGTTCGGGAAATGTTTTAGGGTCTTCGACGTTAGAGAGCAAATCAGTTTTATTACCTAGAATCAACATTGGTACAGACTCGATGTTCGTGGCAATGGTCACGTCATGTAACTTTGTTTTAGCCTGTTTCCAATTGGTCATATCAGAAAGATCAAGAAGATAAATAATGAGGTCAACTTTTTGGAAGCATCTATCCCAAAGATATTGGAATCTAGATTGACCAGCTAAATCATAAATCCTGACAAGTGTGTTTGTTGACAAAAGCACTTCACGGATATTTACACCAAGAGTAGGAATAGTATCTTCCTCAAATGCACCGCCAGTCAGTAGTTCAGTAAAAGTAGTTTTTCCTGAGTTTTGTAAACCAACAACTGCGATTGAGAGCTCACTTTGTGCAATGAGAGAAAGCAGCCATTTGCGAAAAGCTCCGATCCACGATCGTACCAGCTCCATCCTGTATTTTGACTTGCTTACTAGAGAAAGATAAGCTATGTTCACCCAACTACTTATCCGGGGTGTCTCTGGCAGACTACACAAATTTGTATTATGACAAGGGTGTTTTCACTACCATATCCATTTCTTCAATTGTTCCAAGAAATTGAACAAGAAAAACAATTAATCTATACCTACATGTATACATTTAATTATAACTTTAAATGTGGTAGCTAACATGAATTTAGTGTGTCTTTTGTTTAGCTATGCTGTTAAATCTCCTAATGGCCCCGTACCCCTCTAGCATTCCGAAGAAATACCATTCAACAAGAAAATCCGTTGGCACACGATAGAAATTAAGCTTTGGTCTTAGTAGAAAAATGCATTCTGCACCATGCACAACAAGCACAAAGAGCATTACAGCAATTAAAACAAAATCTTTTGATAGAAATTGCACTATCACAGCTGGGAAGGGCAAGTACATTAGAATGCTTCTATTCTTATAAGCAGCAAAAGGCAAAAAAGCGAGAAAGATGATCAGGTACTCGATGAAATTTTGAGGATAAGCGACCGCATTAATTATAACATGAGAGTGATTAAGTTTTGCGGCTGCTTCTTTAGCCATTACTACTAATTTTTCTCTGGCCATACTTAAACCTTGAAGCGGAGGATCAAAAACAATAACCTTTTCCACGTCGAAGTCTATATCACTGTGCTGAAACACCAATGTCATATGATCGACATCGAAATCCTTCATACGTACATGACTTACCTTTTTGGTTATTGGAATATTTCCATAAACGTACAAATAATCTTCTAATGAATGCTTGTGATCCTTGTTCATATGAGCAATGATGCTCTGCGCTGTCCCCTTCGGTGACCTAGCTTCTACCATGGCGATCAGGATATGCAAGAAGCAGGACGTGGTTTAAAAATACCGCGAATTGTAATCGTAGGTTCTCGTGTCAATCCAGAATCAGAGGATTTATCACTAATTTCGAAAGTGCAAGCCAGTATCAGTAAATGCTATATGAATAATGAGAATACACGACTATAGCACAAACAAGAATATGACCAAAAAAAAAAAAAAGGATGCTTAAATATTACAGTCACTAATGGCGAGAAGACCAATTCATCGCTCAGACTCTAGGATATCCTGTTATTTTGAGACTATAGCGACCTGACTTATGCAGAATCTCTCCTAAGTAAAGGCATCATCACTCTTTACGTCGGTATCGCCCTAAAATCTTGAACCTTGAAAAGTGATAAAAGACGAAATGGCACTTTTCACTGAACAAAGAAAGACAAACAGAAATAAAAGTAAGATACCAAGGCCTGACTGAATCCATAAAATCAACCTAAGAATGTCATACGACACCAGTCGTCAACATGCTCAGCAGAGCGTTGGGAACCCCCATCATCAGCGTCATGGGACGGCGCACCCACAAGGACAACATATTGGGAAATATCAGATAATCAAAACCCTAGGAGAAGGATCGTTTGGTAAAGTAAAACTCGCGTACCATATTAGTACTGGACAAAAGGTTGCTCTAAAAATTATCAATAAAAAGGTTTTAGCAAAATCTGACATGCAAGGTAGAATTGAGAGAGAGATTTCGTACTTGCGATTGTTAAGGCACCCACATATTATTAAGTTGTACGACGTGATAAAGTCGAAAGACGAAATTATCATGGTTATTGAATATGCTGGCAACGAATTATTTGATTATATTGTTCAACGTGATAAAATGTCAGAGCATGAGGCGAGACGATTTTTTCAACAGATTATCAGTGCTGTCGACTATTGTCATCGCCACAAGATTGTTCATAGGGATTTAAAACCCGAAAACTTGTTATTGGACGAACATCTAAATGTGAAGATCGCAGATTTTGGTCTTTCAAATATTATGACTGATGGTAACTTTCTTAAGACTTCATGTGGGTCACCTAATTATGCTGCGCCTGAAGTCATTAGTGGCAAATTATATGCTGGTCCAGAAGTTGACGTTTGGTCGTCAGGTGTAATTCTATATGTCATGCTATGCAGAAGACTTCCTTTTGATGACGAAAGCATTCCTGTTTTATTCAAGAACATCAGCAACGGTGTTTATACGTTACCAACGTTTTTGTCACCTGGCGCGGCGAATTTGATTAAAAAGATGTTGATTGTGAACCCACTGAACAGAATAACTATCCATGAAATCATGCAAGATGATTGGTTTAAGGTTGATTTACCGGATTATTTGGTTCCTGCTGAATGCTCTTCGGACTCCGATCTGAACAAACAATCGGCAGAGGGGCAGACTATCGATGATGCCTTAGTCCAAATGCTATCGAAAACCATGGGGTACGACCCAGATGAAATTTATGAGGCTTTGGAATCCAATGATGATAACTCTGCAATGAATGAAATACGCGACGCATATCAATTGATCAAGGAAAATAGAAATTTGATTAACGATATTAAAGCGAACAAACAACAATCGAATGAGTTGGATACCTTTCTCTCTCAATCACCTCCGAGCTACGAACAAAGCATGGAGACTACAAGAGCTAACCGAACAACACACGCACACTCTTCTTCTCATCGTCAATCGAAGAAAACTCAACAACGTACATTCCAGTATCATTTTAATAATGACTCTCAAGAAGGTGACAGTACGATCGCGATTCTTCCAAGTTCACTACCTCAAATACATAGAGCGAATATGGTTGCCCATGGCTCACAAGCAGCTGCAAAAATTTCACCTTTGAGCGCCAAGAAGCTGAAAACCAGATGGCATTTTGGTATACGATCTAGATCTTATCCACTAGATGTGATGGGTGAAATCTATATTGCTTTGAAAAATTTGGGTGCAGAGTGGGCCAAGCCTTCGGAGGAAGACCTATGGACAATTAGAGTTCGGTGGAAATACAATGTCGATGAGCCCGATGATGCGATGAAAAACAAACAAATTCCAAATTTAATGAAAATGGTAATCCAATTATTCCAAATTGAGACCAACAATTACTTGGTTGATTTTAAATTTGATGGCTGGGAATACAAATCACCTGACGGAAGAACATACTCCTCATCCGTCACGGATGATGAAGTTAGCACCTTTAGCGCGTACCCCTTTTTACATTTAACTACAAGGTTAATAATGGAGTTAGCAGTCAATAGCCAGGGCAATTGATTAGGTATCTCGCTAAAAGGCGATGAACTCATAGTGGTCCGTAAAACTGGATGCTCAAGTTTGCGTATTTGTCTCGATGTATTTTATTTATGCCACTTTATATTTTAGTGAGACAAACAAATAGTATAATACTTAGTATCATGTCTGGCGTAAGAATGGATACGAATGAGTTATAACTTAGCACCCAAAAAAAAGTAGAAAGAAAATGTGATGGTTTAATAGACTTATTTGGAACTACTATTCGCTAACCTGACCGACAAAAAAACGTTACTCCGGAAGAAAAAGAATGCATCGGCCGGGAATCGAACCCGGGGCCCAACGATGGCAACGTTGGATTTTACCACTAAACCACCGATGCGGATCTTATAATCGTGTTAGAATCTTGTCCTATCTACGGATATGTTAGCTTTACCTACTATAAAATTCAATTCAAAGATAAAGAATCCCAACTTCACCTTTGTCCTTATTGTACCCTTATAGTGTACTTTATTCCTTACTTTTTATAACAGAGCACGTGATTGAGTATAGTATAATTAAGATCATAATCTAAGGGTGAATAATAGAAGTTTCTCAACGAGCTTTTATACGTTTTCCTGGAAAGTCCTGACTAGCTGGATTCGCTGGATTCGCAGTCCTTCACTTGAAATCTACTTAATATCTTACCATAATGCCAGCGGGTCGGTTAGCTTCTGACTAAATTACTAATCGTTCGCTGTTACTGTTGTCAATCCTTTAGTTCGATCTGACTTTAGCTGTGCCACACACGGTTCACGAGCGGTACCTAGGAATATCCCGTTTTACTCCACGATTTTCAGCTATAGGTAACTGGGGCCTGGACTCTGGGCAGCACACGTAAAATACACGTGAACGCCAACATTTATTTAAGAGGTGTTTGATGATGACTATCAAAAGAAAGAGAGCTCAGGAACGGGAAAGGATCAGCTTCAGTGTGCCTGTTGTCAATTGCTAATTATTTAAACTTGCCCCGTGAGAACTTGTAGTAAATTTCTATTGAAGAACAAGCTTGTTTATCTCCACAATTTGGTCTAGAATATCTTCGGCACGTGCTTATTAAAAAGAAAAAAGGAATAATATACTAAAGAATTGTATAACAAGGACTAAGGAGAAGCTTTATAAAGATAGTCATCCGTCACTTGAATGTTTAGAGAGCTGCGCGCAAACGATAAATATATACTAGTTACGTTCTTCACTTTATAATAAAGTGGCAACATGGCCGAGCGGTTAAGGCGAAAGATTAGAAATCTTTTGGGCTCTGCCCGCGCAGGTTCGAGTCCTGCTGTTGTCGATATTTTTTTAATCCTAAAAGGAACGTCGAGAAGATCACGATGTTCATAAATTAAGATGTTCATACCGGAAAGTACACTTTGGTAAGCAAAACGGAGAATTAGAGAATGTTTGAAAATGATATCCCACGAGAGTTTCGGGCAAAGTAAAAACTTTTTATGAGTCGTATTATACTAGATCTAAATGAATTGGGAGAGCTTGCAGAAAACACTCTCACTGAAAGCTTCCTACGGTTAAGAATATTTGCACAGTTTCATGGTGTTGATATCAACAATAAGAGCAAAAGCTCTGAAGATATATATTTGAGGTTTTCAAATATTCCAGGAATACAGAAGAATGCTTCAGGAAGTGAGCTGTACCAACTTCTCATAGATGAAGCTAAATACGGTGAAGTTTTTGTGAATGGCAAGGGAGCAATAGTTCCACACGATGGAGACATTTTGGACTTGCGTTGTTTCTATGATGCGTGTAGTAAGAAAATAGAAATTTTGCACCTGCGACACATTACTCTATCAGAACTTGATGTCTTGATCAATTTCGTATCATCTGACGACCCACTTATAAGAGAATTTCTCAAATAGGTTCAATATGCTCTACTAATTTAATATACATTAATGCAAGTTTACATGCAGTATTTACTTCAATCAGGTGCTGCGATCTTCTAGGCGCCTGCACGCTCACTACAAGGGGAAAATGATAAAAAGATAAAGAAAAAATAAAAATAGAACTGTGAAGTCAATAACCCTAAATTATCCCCTCAATGATAGATGAATCCGACCAAATAAACGTCAGTCATTCAACTGCTCTTACCCTGACGCTCCCATTAAAAGGCGAGCTTCTTAGCATTTCTCTTCTTGTTTTTCAATAGAATCTTTTGTTTCTCCAACTCTTCCTCTTCAGATTCCTCTTCAGATTCAACGTCCATTTCCTCTTCGCTGCCCATGGCCATGTCTTCATCAATCTCTTCCTTTGCTGCCTTTCTAGCCAATTCAACTTCTCTTAGTCTCAACAATTCTGGGTTCGACTCAACAAGCGCCTTATCTCTCAAGAAGTCTCTCTCCTTATTACCCTTCATTCTATTCTTATAGAAAGCTCTCTCACGTCTCTGTCTAATCTCTTCAATTCTACTCATCGCCTTCAAAGTTGTTGCGACTAATTCTCTATTGTATCTGACTGGAACGTTTCTTCTTTGAGCAAACGTTAACGTAGAATCAACAGCCAATTCCTTACCTGCAGCCTTTCTGAATGCTTTGGTCCATCTCAACTTACGTGGATTTCTACGTTGCTTGAAAGCCTTGTGACATTTTGAACGACAAAACCTAAACTCCTTAGCATCGTTTCTGACAAACATTATACCATGTCCAGGGTACACTGGAGATGAACAAAAATGACACTGATAAATTCTCATACTTCAATAAGTAAATGTAATGTTCGCAGGTCAGATATAGCTGCAAAATACAACTTATTGACTTGTAAAATGTGTACTGAGCGAGACTTGTATGATGTTAACAATTAAGTTAACAGAAGCTCATCGCTTTTCAAGTTTTGGACAGAGCGATGAGGTTGAAAAATTTGAAAATTTGATGGAAAAAGAAATAACCACTACTGACATGTTACTTGAAGAAAAACGCGTAGCAAGTGATAAATGTATTTAAGATTACTCACGTGCCAACTATTTACTCAAACAAATGTAATATTGTACGAAAGATGATTCTCAATTCCGCTTTTTCATTTTTTTTTTTTTCATTTGCAATATGAAATCCCATTCGAAGATTAAATGAATTTCAGTCCAATTGAAGCCCCAACGATAAAAGGATCGACTAATATCCTAGCCAACTAACCGTGGTGCCAGCCTGATATAGAAGAAAGAAAGTCTTTTAAAGTAAATATGGTCCAACAGAGTATTGAAGTCCCACAGCTTCCCATTCCTGGGGAGAACAACAGAGATATGAAGCCAGAACAAGTTCTGATCGGACACCCCGCTGGTAGTATCCCTGTACCACAACAAAAGTCTGGAATGGATTTATACTTCGATCAAGCACTTGGATATATGGGAGAACATCCAGTATTGACTGGTTTTGGAGGATTTTTTGCCCTTTACTTTGCTGCTGGTGCGTACAAATCGATTGCTGGTAGGTTTGGTGGTGGAGGTGAAGCCACTAAGTTCTTGAAAGGTGGATTTGATCCAAAAATGAACGCCAAGGAGGCTTTATCTATCTTAAACTTGAATGAGAGCACACTAACGAAAAAGAAGTTGAAGGAAGTTCATAGAAAAATTATGTTGGCAAACCACCCGGATAAAGGCGGTTCCCCATACCTAGCTACTAAGATCAACGAGGCTAAAGATTTCTTAGAAAAGAAGGTGGTTAGAAAGTAGAATCTCTTAAGATCTTGGTTATTACAAATTCTATTTTGTCATGCGCCGCTTAGCCGAGGAGTTGCGAAGATCATTTGCGAAGGTCATCAATATTTCTTACTGTTCACGGAAGGTTTCCTGTAAATAGATATCCTTTTATATTAATCCTCAATATCGGGCTGGTATAGTTACGCAGTAAATATAAGTAATGCACGTCATACTTGTGTCAAAATTTGAGATTTGGAAAGAGGTTGCTAACCGATAACATAGGTGCCGGTTTCTGAGAGAAGAGCCTGGCACGATGGACACCTTTGATCAACATGCTTTAAATAGTGGTCCAAACAATCCACGTGCCAGCCGTGGTTAAATTCTTCTCGACAACGCCCACAAATGATGCCCTGCAATACGACACTGTCGCATGTAACGCAAGTGGCTACATGATAGTTGTCGACTAAATAATCTTTCATTTCTAGCACAAATTTTATATCAATACCAATTTTCCCATCGGTAAAACGCGAGAACCATTTGTTTTCCGTAAGTTTCATAAGTATTTCCTCCACCTTTGTAACACCAATTTCCTCGTTATTCATTAGCAAACCTGAGCCTATCTTATAGAGTACACAAGTCATAAGGCCATGAAATTGTGGCTCTTGGTTTCTCTGGAAAACTGAATCAATCTCCTTCACTAAGCTGTTTCGTAGGCGCGCTTCAAATGAGAGAATGTCGTTACCATTTAACATTATGGAATCAATACAAAATTTGATGAAGGATATTTCAGTTGGGGTAAATGAAGTCGCCAATTTCATCTGTGACTCGAATTTAGTATTCAAGTAAATATAAAACCTGCCAGAGATGGGCCAGTCAAAAGGTACCAAATCTGTCACCATGTTGCGGAATTTTGCACTTACATATCGTTTCCCCATTGGATGGTTTATTTTATCTATCCTGTAGTGAAAAGGATTCAACTCTACGTTGAGTTCGGTGATGTGCTGATTCAACCTTTCAGCGAGTAGGTCCAAAGATACCTTTTCGTCATCCTCATGGATATTTCTCAGCCTACCAGAATCAAACTCTAAGGTTAAGAAGCAAGACAATAGAACATTTTCCTGAATTATTCCTTTGCATTGTAAAATGAATTGCAGCAGGTACTTTCTTACATCTTTGTCTGAGAGACGAATACCGTCCGATCCATCCTGCATTATGTCTGGACGCATGAAATTATTTGTAAGTCACCAAAAGACAAGTAATAACAAAGATGTCTGAATGTGCGCTGGAGCCCTTAGCTCTCGTATCAGTCTCTACTTTTTCTTTTCTTTTCATAGTGTTGGGATTGGAGATGTTATTTTCCCTCATTTTTGAAGCCTTTTCCCAGTACCATTAGGTAGATGTCAATATTGAAAAATTTAAACATTGACCTTCGAAGCGTCTATTCGTAAATAACCGTGAACAGAAAGTTCGAAGGGTCTACAATCAAAGTATAGTTCCTCCATTAGAATGAGCTCTACTTCAATAGAACAGCCCGGTACTGCCTATAGTGTTCTTGGTGATGATTGGAAGTGCCTTTTCAGGACAACCAAGCCTGTGGAATTTGAAAAAGCACATTTTGAACAAGCGATGCTAAATGTTATTAGACAACCCAATGTGAATTCTACAGTCATTCTGAGAGCAGATATGCTTTTAGACAAGGAGTACGACGTGGAGACAAGAAAACTTATAAAGACTATTGAAAATACAACCTCCGTTTCCGTTGATGATGGTGTTTTGTGTGTGAACATAGACGATTTGAAACCCAGGTCAGTACCTCTGCGGCTAGATTTAGCCAAAAAATATGAGTTTGTGAGAAGAATTGTACCAAGAAATCCATTTAAAGATGCGATAATAAACCAAACATGCCTGGTGATGAATTCTCCTACTACCGATTCGACTTCACTGGTCATTTACATTCCACAGTTTGACGACCCTGATCTCTGTCCTTTCTATATTCCTCAAGTGGCTGCTGTGGGAATTTTACTACATGAAGGGCAACTATCTGTTCATTATATACCTTTTAAAGGGCAAGAAGCTCTCCTCAACGATCCAAAGCAGAGAGTAGTCAGGACGGCTTTCAGGTTGTTGCAGACGGCGAACAAACATTCAAAGGGTGTGAAAGATGGATACTCTAAGAGAGTCAATCACGATTTGGTCGTCGACAAAGTGCTATTTCAAAATCAATATATCCATTTGAAAAAAAAATACTCTAAATTTCTTGTGGACAATTGGGTTGAGAGCACTGATCCCAAGAAACATGTTTTTGAGGATATAGCGATCGCAGCCTTCTTAATTGAGCTATGGAAAAAAATTTATGGTACTGAGGATACTCAGAAAAAACTACAATTTCGAGATTTGGGTTGCGGAAACGGAGTTCTTTGTCATATTTTGATCCAAGAGGGATTCAAAGGTTTAGGTATTGACGCAAGACAGAGAAAATCATGGTCTATATATCCAACGGAAGTAAAACGTTGCTTAAAAGAACAAGTTATCATTCCTTCAATATTGTTGAGACCTCATCCCAATATGAAAGTCCATGCCCCCCACGTACAGCACAACGGAAGATTTTTCCCTGTACAGATAGTTTCTCCACAGTTGCTTGCACCTGCTACGGTGGTTTACTCCTCTGCTGATCTAATCCAGTCCCCTAATGTGAATATAGCAGAATTTCCTCCTGACACTTTTGTAATAGGAAACCACAGCGATGAATTGACTTGTTGGATTCCGTTATTGGGATATCCTTTCGTTGTGATTCCATGCTGCTCTCACAACTTAAATGGTAACAGGATGAGATATTCCGTTCGTGACGTCGAAAGGGCCAAAAAGAGTGGAAATAGCACTTACCAAGGGTTGGTTGATCGGGTTGAATACTTGGCAGAAAGGGTAGGCTGGAATGTGGAGAAAGAAATGCTTCGTATCCCAAGCACACGAAACGCTGCTATCATAGGATACAGCAACGAAAATCTTGATGAATTTCCAACTCAAGAAATATACAAAATACTTTCAGAGGAAGGTGGTGCTGAGGGTTGGGTAGCAAATACCATGGCGTTAGTAAAAAAGAACCCAAGGTCACACTAGCGTATTATATTTGCTGCGTAAGCCACATTTAACTTCAGTAAAGAAGATATATAGAATTTTTATAGAGAATCTATAAACTGAAATATTCAAAGACTTATTGAATCACGAATTTGGTTGTAAATGAAAATGAACAAGTAACAGTATAAAGAGAGATTCTGTATGCCCGTAATTTTTAACAATCCAGAACCACAAATTAAAAGTGCCATCTGAGAGTGAAAAACTAGATCCGAAAAAAAAAAAACGAATCATGAGACTGTCATCAAGGCGAAAGCAGTTCAGCGCCAAATCTTAATAGGCTTCCCAGATAATAGTCTTTATAAAAGGTGGCAACAACTATCTCTATTTCTGCTATCTAATGCTTATCTTTTCTGGTCGTCTTTTAAGGAGAAGTTTGGTACGATGTTCCCATGAGTATACATGTTTATTTCCTCGAAAAGCTTACTCAAGTTCGGCAGATTATTCCCTCCCGTTTACATCACCTGTATGGCTTATAAACAAGCCTAAATTTAAGCATCTTCCAAATGAAGAGCTGAACTCCGAGGGAGGTTCGAATATCATCCCTCTTCGGTTCGACGCAGAATGCAAAAATATTTATTCAGAGAATAAGGAGTTCAACAGGAATTTGACGAATGCTCTAACCCTGATCCATGCTGACCTTTTAAACGGAAAAACGGAGTTCAGTTATTCTACTGCCAATTATTCGTGGTTGCGGTTGAGGGAGTATTTATATCAGCAATTAAAAACCAAGCAAGAAGAAAAAAGCATCAATGAAGAAGAATTTCAATTGACAATTGCGTCCTTATTGAAACCAACGAATCCTTCACAACTCCTGAAACAGTTACTGTGTGTTAATCAGATAAAGAAGGAAGTTTGGAGTTCCATTCTTGAAAAACAAGAATTTACAACTATTGACCAGTACTATTTTATTCTAAAAAACTACTTCGAGCTTGTTAGAAACCAAGAACTTATCCCTCAACTCACCCCTTCATGGTCACAAGTGGATAAGGGACTTGATATATCTAATCCTTCGGAATGGTTCCCGGAAGCCAGGAAGTTGAAACGGAAAATAATAATGCATGTTGGTCCTACTAATTCTGGAAAGACTTACAATGCCCTACAAAAGTTAAAGAACTGTCCAAGAGGCTATTATGCGGGTCCTTTGCGTTTGCTAGCACGTGAAATTTATGATAGATTCAAAGATGAAGGTATTCGCTGCAATTTACTCACAGGAGAGGAAGTGATCGATGATATCGATTTCATGGGTAACAAGGCAGGGTTAACTTCAGGGACAGTAGAAATGATTCCTTTGAACCAGGATTTCGATATTTGTGTCTTGGATGAAGTTCAAATGATGAATGACAAGGAGCGCGGATGGGCTTGGACTAACGCAATACTAGGTGTGAGGGCATCTGAAATCCACCTCTGTGGTGAGGCGAGTGCCCTACCTATAATGGAAAAGATTGTCCAGCTAACAGGTGACACACTAATAGTTAATAAATATGAAAGATTGGGTAAATTACAGGTGCAAGATCAGCCTTTGGGAAGTGGATTTGCAGATTTAAAACCCGGCGACTGTGTGATCGCGTTTTCCAAAAAGGCAATCCTAGATTTGAAATTGAAAATAGAGAAGCAGACTGGGTTCAAAGTTGCTGTGGTATATGGTTCACTTCCACCTGAAACAAGAGTAAAACAGGCTAGACTTTTTAACAGCGGAGAATACAATATCCTCGTGGCATCAGATGCTATTGGAATGGGCTTAAATCTATCTGTAAAGAGGATAGTCTTCACCACCGGAAAAAAATTCAATGGAGAAGAAATCGTCCCATTGACCTTCTCTAACATCAAACAAATCGGAGGAAGGGCTGGGCGCTATAAAGGTGGCGGTTCTTCCCCCACTGAATCTGTCGGTTACGTTACTGCGGTAGATAATGAAACTTTAAGAAGTGTTAAAACAGGTATTCATGCACCAATTCAGTATCTTCCATCCGCCATTGTGTGGCCAACGGATGAGTTGATCGGCCAGTTGATGTCATACTATCCTCCTGGTACGAAATTATCTTCCTTATTGAGCAAGTTTGCAGAAGATGTCTCAAGGAAATCCCAAAAGACTTTCGAGCTTTGTGACCTCAAAGACAAAATAAATGTTATTTCAACCTTCGAGGACATGCCTGGCCTAACTTTAAAAGACAAGCTAAGACTGTCAAATGCCCCCGTACGTATTAGACCGATGTTAATGCGTGTTTTCAACCAATTTTGTAACACCATTGCCGAAAAGAACACCAAAACTTTCCTAGATTTCCCCTTACCTTTCGTGTTTTTGAACTCCAAGTACATCAATGATGAAAATGTTTCTCTTGAATTTTACGAAGAATTTCACCAAATCATTAATTTATACTGCTGGCTTCATATTAGATATCCGGACTTTTTCGTTGACTACGAATCAGCCATGGATATCAAAAACTATTGCGAAATGATCATTTTCAGAAAGTTAGAATTTTTGAAGAAGAATCCTTACAATAAGTTTGGACAACAAAACAGTGGCCATAGAAGAATATTTCGGCCATCATCAAAATCCCATAATCACCATCGAAGCAAGTACTCTCACTCAAAGTCCTTTTTATGATCTTAGATCAAGTTCTTTCCCATGTTTCTGTACTCGGAATACGAAATAATTGAATAACTTACTATGATCTTTATAGTTATAATAAAAGCCTTGTAAATACAAACGAGATTATCAAACAATTGGAGCAAATAAAAGCTTCAAATAGTTTTCAATATTATTTTGAAAGATTGCTAATGTAACTAACAATCTTGAGGCTAGTTTTTTTGCCGAAGGTATATAGGACCCCATTAGGCCATATAATGACCAGACTTCGTTTAGCTGATTTTTTTTCGTCGTTTGGTGAACAAAAAAAAAGTTATGATATTTGGGCAATATTCCATATAAATCTATGACACGAAAAGTTCCGACTGACAACAGAAGTATTTCATCCACTCGACGACTAGAAAGGAAAATAGTTCAGGCTAAGTTAAGATCCGTCAAATATTTGAAATGTCTGAAAACGTATACATTGTTGCAGCGGCTAGAACGCCAATTGGCTCGTTCCAGGGTTCCTTGTCTTCCAAGACCTATGTTGATTTGGGTTCTACAGCAGTGAAGGGTGCATTGGCTCAAGTTCCAGAAATAGATCCTATTAGCGTTGAAGAAATTGTTTTCGGTAATGTGATTTCTGCCAATATTGGTCAAGCTCCAGCAAGACAAGTGGCCTTGGCATCTGGCCTAGGCAAGCACATTGTAGCCACAACTGTTAACAAAGTCTGTGCTTCTGGTATGAAAGCCATCATTATTGGTGCCCAAGCAATCAAGAGTGGTAGCGCCGACATTATTGTTGCTGGTGGTGCCGAATCTATGACAAATGCGCCATATTATATGCCTGCAGCTCGTTCTGGGGCTCGATTCGGTGAAACTAAGTTGATTGACGGTATTCAAAAAGATGGTTTGAACGACGCATATGATGGGCAAGCTATGGGAGTACATGCTGAAAAATGCGCTTCCGATTTCCAACTTTCCAGGGAAGATCAAGATAATTTTGCTATTGCATCTTATCAAAAGGCTCAAGCAGCACAAGGACAAGGTAAGTTTGAGAAAGAAATTGTTCCTGTCACTATAAAAGGTTTCAGAGGTAAGCCTGACACAACAATCACGCACGATGAAGAACCAGCCAAATTGAACGCAGAAAAACTTAAATCTGCCAGAGCTGTTTTCAAGAAGGAGAACGGTACTGTCACCGCTCCAAACGCTTCCCCAATCAACGATGGTGGAGCAGCAGTGGTTTTGGTCTCTGAGAAGAAATTAAAAGAATTGAGTTTGAAACCATTGGCTTTGATCAAGGGTTGGGGTGAAGCTGCACATGAGCCATGTGATTTCACCTGGGCACCTTCATTAGCTGTTCCTAAGGCCTTGAAGCATGCTGGTATTGAAGATATTCAACAGGTTGACTTTTTCGAGCTAAACGAAGCATTTTCCGTTGTTGGATTGGCAAATACCAAAATTTTGGGGTTGGATCCTACGAAGGTGAACGTATATGGTGGCGCAGTTGCTATTGGCCATCCATTAGGTTGCTCTGGTGCGAGAATCGTTGTAACCTTAAGCTCTGTTCTAAGCCAAGAAGGCGGTTCGATAGGTGTTGCTGGTATTTGCAATGGTGGTGGTGGTGCATCTGCTATTGTTCTACAAAGATTATAAGCCGACTTTAACGCGTGTTGCTATTCCAAATCTTGTATTGCATTTATCATTGAAGTTCATTTTGGGCTTGTAAACTCTAACAGCCGCCCGGAAATAAGTGTATTTTAGCTCAGAATAGTTACTTAATTATCATTCATATTTAAAAAATATAAACAAATATATTCTGCAGCTACAGTACTATTAGCTGAATTATATATCTTTAATCATATTTCGACTGAAGGGATATGCAAATATATCATTCAGGTGGTGTGCAACAGCACAGGGCGAGATCTTTCCATTGAAGATTTAAAAACAAATAAGGAAAATGTATCAATAATAAAACTGAAACACACCCAGGTATCTACTTATACAGAAGTTGTACAAAGTTGCTAACATGAAGAGGAACTCAGTATATGTTCTGGGTGGTACTTGTGGTACAGGAAAGAGCACAATTGCAGATGCTTTAGAAAAAGCGCTTCGCATTCAATACCCTAACTTGAAATACATCGAGGGCGATAGTTTACATTCCCAGGAAAATATCAAGAAGATGGGGCAAGGGGTCCCTTTGACTGACTTAGATAGATGGAATTGGCTTGAACTTGTGGCTAGAACTAGTGGGGAAGAAGTTAGGAAGAACCATGGGCCATGTATTATTACTTGCTCAAGTTTGAAAAAGAAATATAGAGATTTTATTCAATCTAGAGAACCAGACATTGTGTTTAGGTTCTTCTTATTATATGCTCCAAAGGAAGAAGTTCTAAAAAGGGTTCAAAAGAGAAGCAGTCATTTCATGAAGTCAAATATGGTAGAGTCTCAATTTGCTGATTTGGAACTACCTGCAAATGATGAAAAAAACACAACTACTATCGAAGTGAATGGGCTAAGTATTGAAGGGATTGTCTGTAAGATTATCAAGCTTTCTGAAGAAGTATGAAATTTTCATCGGAAATAATTCGTATGGATGTTTATTGTCGATTACCAAATATATTACATTATTCTATAAAGTGTCATTAGAAGTAGCAAAATTGCAAAATAGACATTTTCACCACCATTAGTTTGAGGAGTGAGAAAATATAGTATTTCCGGCCTCAAGAGTATTACTGCCTCCCATCATGGAGGAGTTTATCATAATGTGGAAGCCATCCACTGAGACGTTGGTCTGCACGACTTTCCTGAGAGTAGTTGGTCATCGTGGACAAATTTATGTTCAAATAACCTATTTTAAGTGAAGCGCTCTTTGCACTGCAAGGAGCAAGTGAGATATCTGGAGTTGTGTCAACACTTGAAATATATCCTACTTCGTCATCACTATAGTATCCAGGCCTTGCATCATAATTTTCTGAAGAATACCCATTATCATCATCGTAACGGCGCAACATGTCCTTGACCCTAAGTGACTCATCACCGCCAACAAAATATTCAAATTGTTCCGTAGTCAAACAAGCTACGGTAGATAGAGGACCAGAAACGGTAAAGTGCCTGCACGTGGATACAGCCTCCATTAAAGAAGTCAAATCAATTCTTAACCAAGGATCTAACCTTAGCACTTGTTCTACAATGAGGAAAAGTTCTTCTGATATGGGTAAAATCTTTTTGAGTACCGTAGAATCATTAATAAAATAGCTGAACGTCGTATCTTGATTCTGATGTGCTTTCAACCAAGGGTTTCTTACGCACGTCAAGTTGATCAAAATGATACCTAGAGACCAGACATCGCCCTTGCATGTTGGAAAAAGATTTCCATCTTGATTATCAAGAGAATGTAATATAGATGTAGGACATGATACTCTCTCTGGAGCCATATAATAAGATGATCCAACACAAACATTGGCTTGCACAGTTGGATCAGTTGTCGCAAGTCCAAAATCACAAAGCCTCACATTATCGTCCTTATCTAGCAAAATATTCTCAGGTTTGATATCACAGTGATAAACGCCATTGGCATGACAATGGTTAATAACGGAGCAAAGCTGTAAAAATACCTTTTTTACCAGAATCCCATCACAAGAAAAATGCTGCTTGTCGACGATTGAAGTAAACAAATCCATCTGATAATAGTCCATAACTATAAACGTTGCAAGCGATGATTCCAAAATCTGGTGTATTGTAACCACATTATCATGTGAATGACATAGCAACTGTAGCATAATTTCCCTATAATGAGGAGCACGGTTTAAATCCTCTTCTGATAAACTCAAAACCGACTCCAAGTTAACAGCAGGTAAAAACAATCTGTTTTGAAATGACTTGAAATAATGATATAACTGCGTCTGCAAAACTGCACTCTTCTTCAGTCCATGGCCACTTCCATCACCTTTCATCACTGCCTTGATAGCATATTCATTTTCGGTCACTAAATCCACCGCATGGAAAACAACTCCGTACGCACCTGACCCAATCTGCTTCGTAATCTGAAAATTATTTATCTGACAATTGTTAAGCATAGCTTATGAATTTCCTATTTTACTGCCTCTAGAAATAAAAACCAATACACTTCTCAAAAATTCAAAGCTTCACGACTCATTTATCATCTTCATATCACAAGCATTTATATTACTGCCATGCCCCACTATAGTTATTATACTGCCACGCTTAAATCCAATCTCTCGCCGTACAAAAATGTCTGCCCATACCATTTCGTCTCTAGTCTCGGCCCCCCAAAAACTCCCGTACATCTCAATCTTCAACACCAACGCCATCACCAAACCAACCAACCAAACAGCCTCAGTTTTCACCTGCATATTCACTACCTACAATGGAAGCCCTACGCTCAATTTTCTTCGTTGCTGCCATCTAACCGAATATGTGAATATTTGAGGTCCATTGATTTCTGTCATCTGACACTACGTATCCATACGAAAAAAAAATCAGTTGTGGTGTGATAGTGCCAAAAAGATGGTTCCTGGAAAAGAAAAATTACGGAGACAACGGCGTAGCTAAGACATGGCGCTGAGACAATGTAAGAGAGAGGTTGTTCGATGAGTTAAGTATTTGTGGGTCTATTTTTGAAACGATGGAGGGTTGGATATTAACATATCGGAAAAACTTAGGATTGGGAGTTCGGAAAATAGTTTTTCCATAGATGTGAATATTTGATTCGGAAAAACATGTGAGGATTCGACAGTGTCGAGAAGAAGTTCAGGACAGAAATAGAAGAATCCAGGGATACGATTTGGGCGTGATTCAGAAGCGAGGGCATGCTTAAGAAGTATTTCTCATTTAAGTTGCTCTTTTATTTGCTTCATATGGTGCTTAGCTTGGAATCATTATGTTATACATACGGGAGTGATTAAGAATCCAAAACGAGTAGAATTTTAGATTAGAGAGAAAATTTCTAGAGGTTTTGGACAAAGTCAGTCAATTTTGACTCAAAAATTTTTGATCGTATTGGCATATCGATCGAGTAGAATGGATCCTTCATGACGTAGTCTGAGTAGATGCAGTAAATTTTTCTTAGAATATTTTCGGCAATTGTCAGGCTTGTATTATTTCTGAAAGTGTTTGTGCTGATGAGGATAATTTTTAGGCCAGTTAAACTTTGAAATAGGAATAGGGCGAATTCATCAGTAATCAGATGTTTGAGACCAGTTTTGCTCCACGTTGCAAAGGAGTCTTGAAAGTAGTCGGGTGGCATGAAACTGCCAAATGATTGGGTGCTCTTGGAATCTGTCTTCACTCCTATCCCTGGGATGTAAGGGATTTGCGACTCTGCCTTAGCACTCGAACTACTGGATATTTCAATAGCTTTAGGTGTACACTGACTAGCAATGGCGAAAACACTGTGGAGCGTTCCAGCTAGAATTAGGTAATCGTTGCTGTTCATGTGACCCTTGGGTTTTACAAAGTCATGGTGGTAGATTAGGCCACCTGACTTATTGATAATTAAAACGGATTGAATGACCATTGCGAGTTCTATTGGTGTAGAAAGGCTTAATGGTATCAGCTTGTTAGGCTGATTTTGTCCAGAAATGAATGTGTATTTGTTGTGTTATTTTTCTGCTCTGAATATTGGATGAATGAATGGATCTCGCTTTGTTTAATTGAAAGAGGCGGGAAATACGTGAAATTTATTTATACCATACAAACAAAGAGGTCAGGACTAGGTGCATCGTAAATAAATCATTATACAAAGAAAAAGTCGAAATCAATGTCTATTGATCTAAGAAAGGCAGATTTGACAACTGTCAGCTCATATAATCACGATCCTGATTCGCTGCTGACGACTGCCTTTCGTAATGAAACATGGCCCTCAAACGATTTATTTAACCAAAAATTAAAGGTTGTCGAAAGGCCTATTTTGTTTCAAATTTGCATGATTGAAAACATTTCTCGTTCGAAACTCAGTCAAATTGAGGAATATCAAGTGTTGAGTGATCCAAAGAAGCAGAAGGTGGATAGATTGCGGACATCACGGGAACGTCAGGAGCTAATCTCTGAGGTTCGGATGGATGATGAGGATGATGAAGGTGTGATGGTCAACGCCGAGCAGATAAACAGTACTGCTCCTAAAGGCGGCGGTTCAGGGCCAGCAGGTGATGTGGGTAATGTTGATCAACATGTTTACAAGCTCATTCTACAAGATAGATTGGGAAATATGTTCTTTGCTATTAATTTAGATTCAATTCCAGGATTGAAGACTTGCATGTTAGGGTCCAAAATTATACTGTTACCTGGTAGCAGGTTCAGCAGGGGCATGTTTACTTTTACAAACAAAACTGTGAAGCTGATGTACGGATTAATTAGTACTTGGAATGAACAACGATTACAGAAATTGACCGCATACTTAGAAAATGAACTGGCTTTGCATAAATCGATGGTGAATGATGTAGGAAAAAGACAAAGGTCATAAGCAGATAGACCAGAGATCTCTCCTTTTTTTTTTTTTTACAAACATAGACGGAATTCGAGAGGGTACTGAAAACCCTTTAATTATTTTAATTACCTTGAGACTTTTCAAGTAGATAGGTTAAACGCGTCATGCAATATTTAGCTTAGTAGCATGTCCCATAAACCATCATGATCATGGAAATCGTGATGAACAATGGAGACCAAATAGTAATCTCTGTGCATTTTCCTCAAGAAAGTGTTTTCCGGCGTGTTTTTTGGAAAGAGCTTGCTCCACTCTATCCATATGCTGAATGCTTCTTCTCTCCACGCTTTGAAAGAAAACTCTTCTACAATTGTTGTCTGAAGGACTTCCGAGTTGGGGAAAACACCCCAAGTTACTGCATTAGAACTCTTTGGCTGTAGATTTGTTTCAAAAGTGCCTGAAGAATCGCCCAGGTAATAACTAAAGGCTCCGTCGCTTCTATCGATCTTCGGCTTCAATTCATTTTCCCATTCGTTCTTGTGAACGAAAAGCTCTACAAAAGACTTTTGATAAACGAGACCATTCGGAGGCCCCCATCCAAAAATCTTATCTGTACTTGGAGACGCATTCGTTGCAGGTTGAGAGGCCAAAGAGAAGTATCCACGTTGGTTTAATGCTATCAGCTCTTCTTGAATGAATGCTGTTTCAGGAGATAATCCAAGGTCTGACCAAGGTAATGCACCGATCGAACCTTCAAGATATCTGATAAAGATGTTTTTAATGTCATCTAATGATAGAGGATGACCCCAAATATCATATGCTTTTTTGTTGCTGACCTTCAAAGATGGTCCATAACCATCTATTTCACCATATGCAGGAGACCTAGAGTCACCAAATCTACCATTTGGGAACTCATCCCAAGTTACGTTCTTTCCAAGAGTCCCTGTACCTTGTGAAATTGAAATCATTACTTTACGTGATGGAGCAGTGATTCCACTTTGAGTTGCGCCATTGAATTTATTGATTATGGCAAGGTTTAGAGGGAAATCAGAGCTGGCACTAGAAACCCTTCTTCTTTTCTTCATATTATCTTCATTTAAGGTCAGACTATCGACCTCATGTACTACCTCGTCCGTGCCTTCATTATCTTCTTCTTCGCTATCATCCTCAAGAATCTGTGAAAGAGTAGTCGATTTTGCCACAATTTGGGCTACCGCTTTTTCCAAGTTCAATGTATAAAAGTGAAAGGCCTTAATCCGCCCATTAGTCTTGCTATAAATCCTTTCAACAATTTCGATTAGAACTTCAACCCCAATTTCCTTGACTTTGTTGTCGTCGTTTTGAACCGATAATGGGAATTTCTCCAAAATGTTCCTCGGGATAGAGGCGTGTGATAGATTAGAGGCCCTGTTGAAAAGCATAAAAGAATTAATTGGCATTAGACCGGGGATCAAGGGTACTTCGTTCGAGACGTTTTCACGGAATAATTTTTCAAACGTCAAGAATTTGTCAACATCGTAAAACAACTGCGTAATAACAAATTCCGCACCGGCATCAATTTTCCCTTTCAAATATGGTAAATCTCTTAAAGGATCCTGTTGCATTTCATCGGCCTCACCTTCGCAATGACCTTCTGGGTATGCTGCCACTCCCACGCAAAAATCATCTCCATATTGACTTTTGATATAACGTACCAAATCGACTGCATATTTGAATTCTGATTGTTGATTGAAATCCCACTCTTCTCCTATAGCAGGGTCACCCCTTAGTGCTAAAATATTTCGAATATCTGCATCTTTAGCTGCCCTCAAAGCCTCATCGATAATAGACCTATCCATATTCGTGCATGTTAGATGCATGCAAACTGGAACGTTTAATTCTCTTTGAGCTATCTTAGCCAAATCCAGTGTCTTTTCTGCTGTACTACCACCTGCACCCCATGTAACGGTGATGAAAAGTGGATTCAACGCACACATACGTTCCATACGAGCTAGTAAATTGGTTTTTCCCTGCTCCGTTTTAGGAGGGAAAAACTCTAAGGAGACACAGGGTCCGCTAAGCCCCTCCCACCTTTGTTTAATCGTACTCATTTAGACTTACTACTAAATATCTAACAGCCCTTGTCTGATCCGAAATCTTTCTATCCTGACCATTAGCACTCAAGTAGTTGATGAACAATTTCTACAGTTGTAAATTTTTCGAACTATTTCAACAAAAATTGAAGAATGGGGCATCGATTTTTTTTTTTTGTTAATCAATGAGACTTCTCTTTGAAATATAACTAAAAGAACAATAGAGAGTTCGAAATTAAGAGGCACTAGTGATGTGCTATGTCTTTGTTTCTCCAAGATGAATCAGAAGATGAGGAATTAGTAGTCGAGCTCTCAAGGCATAGCGAAAACCAAGAGATCAATGATTTGGATAACGCAAATCAGGGAACGGAACCTCAGGAAGACGACGCTCAACAAAATTCTACCTTTATCGTGGATGGTACCGCTAACGATCATGGTGATAAGGGTGAAGAGCAAAAACTGTACCCACTTATTCCGATTGAGGCAGATTGTGCGACATTGCAGCCAAATATAGCAGAAATCAGACCAGTTGACATTCAGTTATCGTTCTCTTTGCCTTTTCAACACCTTATCCTTGAAAGCATGTTGGTAGCAGAGAATTCCTTACTTGTTATTGGAAAAGGGTTGGGCGTATTGACTATCGTCAGCAATTTATTGTATGCTTTATCCACGCCAACGAGAATTGAGGGGATGGACAAGAGATCTCTTGTTTTGCTGCTAAACGCAACTCCTGATGATGAATCAGTTATAGAAGAGGAACTGACAGAATTACAATGGTCTGGAGGAGACGAACAGGATGGTCAGAATGTACCCAGCGATCGGCCATTCAGCGTGATCTCAAGCGAGTCATTTTCAATCGAACAGAGATCCAAGAGGTACGAAGAGGGTGGAATAATCTCACTTACCTCTCGAATTTTGATTGTTGATCTACTTTCAGGGATTGTGAATCCAAGGAATATAACAGGGTTACTAATTTTACATGCCGAAAAATTACATTCGCTGTCTATTGAAACATTTATAGCAGAAATCTATCGAAATACAAACAAATGGGGATTTATAAAAGCCGTCACTGATGCTGCTGACTCTATGGTGAATGAGTTTGCGCCGCTTTCAACGAAAATGAAAGATTTAATGTTGAAAAAGACTCTATTATGGCCGCGGTTTCATGCAGATATATCCAGTTGTCTTAACACAACATCAAACAAAAAGGTTATTGAAATCAGAACCACACTCACCGACTCGATGTCAAAGATTCAGTTCGGGCTCTATGAATGCTTGAAAAAATGTATTGATGAATTAAGCAGAAAAAACCATGAACTAGCCACTGAGTATTGGTCGTTTGAAAACGCACTGGATTCTAATTTCATGAGATCCATTAATGGTATCTTGTCACCAAAATGGCATAGAATATCGTATGAGTCTAAGCAATTGGTCAAAGACATCGCTACATTGCGAAAGCTTTTAAAAGCCCTTATTAGTTATGATGCATTGGACTTTTATGAATTAATACAGTTAATTTTGGATGCAAATAAGCCTTCTGTGACCAGAAAGTATTGCGAATCCCCATGGTTATTAGCTGAAGAATCACAACTTGTCATCTCTTTTGCCAAAAAGAGAGTCATGGAAAATAATGCGTATAATTTAGAGCCTCTTCCAAAATGGGAGCAGCTCTGCGCACTTCTTGATGATATTACACATGAGAGGGGTCAATCCACTGAAAATTTAGGCCCTACGCTCATTTTATGCGCCGACACGAAAACTTCAAATCAGTTGCGTTCAATAATCAAAAATAATTCAAACGATAACGCAAATAGAAAAATGATGTTAGATAAGCTACAGCTCTATTTAAGTGCAAGAAACTTCATGCATGACACATCTAAAGAAATTATTGGCGAAAATGAAAAATATCATGATAGCGCTGAAATAAAAGTTTCAAGGGCATTCCATAGACAGGAAGTGAATTCAAAGAGAAGAAGGACCAGGGGCTCCGCATACGTTGCAGCAGTCGATAGATTAAGAAATGCACAGTTGGGTGGCGCAGATGACATAGACTCTTTGATTACAGAAGAAAGTATCCAAAACGAAAGGAACTCAAATTCACTACCTAATGAGCTCGAAGATGAATTGGTTGTGAAAAACGAACTGGACTCTGAGGAGGAAATATCGATCATTGAAGAAAGAATTAATGAAAGGAAATCAGATGAAATGTTTTTGCAGAAGAAACCAGAAGAAATATGGCAGAGAAGGCGAGAAGGATACTGTTACGTCAATAAGGATGATCAATTGGTGATCGAAACATTCAGCGAAACCGGGGATGAGTCGTTGTTGTACGAGCTCCTGCCGTCATTTGTGATTATTTATGAACCAAATTTAGCTTTTATTCGTAAATTGGAGGTCTACAAGGCTATCCATAGGCATAATCCACCCAGAGTATTTTTCATGTATTACGGTGACAGTGTGGAAGAACAAATGCATCTAAACGCGATTAAAAAGGAAAAAAAGGCTTATACTAAGTTAATCAGAGAACATGCTAATATGGCAGAGCATTTTGAGACAACTGAGGATCTTTCCCGATTCAAAAATCTTGCACATAGGAAAATGCAACAGGCTAAAATGAAAAATACTCGTATAGCTGGAGGCCAAGAATACTTGAGTCCGATGACTCATGATGTGGTTGTAGTTGATATGCGTGAGTTTAGGGCTCCCCTCCCTGGTTTACTATACAGATATGGCGTTCGTGTTGTTCCCTGTATGATAGCTATTGGAGACTATATTATTACGCCCGATATCTGTATTGAACGGAAGTCAATAGCTGACTTAATTGGGAGCTTTAAAAATGGAAGGCTTGACAAGCAAATGAAGCGAATGGCCAAATATTACAAGTATCCAACTCTACTGATTGAGTTTGACGATAGCCAGTCATTTTCGTTGGAGCCTTTTAGTGAAAGGGGTGTTTATGGTACTGCTGCATCATCCACTGTTCACCCAATAAGCAGCAAGCTGATGCAGGATGAAATTCAGCGTGAAATCTCAAGTTTGGTGATGAAATACCCTACTATGAAAATTGTGTGGTCATCGTCACCCCTTCAGACAGTAAACATTATACTAGATTTAAAGGTTAATCGACAACAACCAGACCCCTTGAAATGTGTTGAAATTGGTTCATCTAATAAAAAGAACACAGGCCAGAACAGTGCCAAAGATAATAAGGCCGAATCAGAACGAAGAATAAAAGGCCTCCTATCCATACCTGGGTTGACATATGTCGATTATTACACCATAAAAAAAAGGATAAAAAAATTTGATGATCTTGCATCTATGAAGATCGAAGATCTGCAAAGTATTGTATCGGACAATGACTTATGTGAAAGAATCAAAAATTATGTTTTGCAAGAGACTTCTCTCAACTCTGAAGACTAGAATGCATTGATAAAGAAATTTGAAGATTTTTGAAATTATTACAGGGATGATATAGTTACAATATTACCTCTTATCTAACTTTGGCCTGAATGAAATTCAGTGTATATATTTTTCCCAACTCGATAGAGTGATTTGATCTCATTTGACATGAATGAGTCAGCATTAGGATTCATAATAATCGTTATGGCCGTTGAGTCGGTAGGAAGCAGATTTGGAACCTTCAAGATTCCATCAAGTACATTTTTACGCGCTTGTTGTGGATTTTTATCCGTAGCTGCAATTTGTAAGCTTTTTTCAATCATCAGTCTAATCAATTGTATTGCAGTGCCACTAACCACGTTCAAGACCCCCTTAAGATCTCGCATATTCATATTTTGCGTAGATATTGTCACCAACATCTCACTCAATCTTTTTAAATTACTCCCAACATTTTCCTCCGAGGTTAGCCATTTATATGGTAAATTGAAGCTCTCAAAAACAAGGAAATCCTCTTGAAGCTCAAAGAATTTCATTACTGAGACTAATGCAGATAAGGATTGAAGTATTGATGGTAGCGATTCCTCAATTAGTGTAGGTACAGAATTGAGTTGTTGAAATGGAATCGTCGAGATGACAAAAGAAAATACATCGTTCACTAACTTGAATTTATTCTCACCATTGTATAAATCTAGTAATTTCTTACAGGTCTTATCATCTTCGTTTGAATCATCAAATGATTCTGTTAGGATGGACTTAATGAGTATTCTGTTCGGATATCCCATTGAAAGTAGTTTTGCAAAAACATCGACCCCAAAATGATGATACTTCTCGACTTTTGCTGAGCATTCCGCATATGAAAAGGAGCTCTCAGGTGCAAGACTTAGTTTGGGATCAGCAAAACTTAAACTTAACAGCAACATGAGGAATGCGTCAATAGTAGAAGAGAGCTTTAGCATATGTGCCATATTCGATAGGGTGAAGATTAAATCTTTTTTCATATTTAGAATTTTTCGATGATGAACCAGTTGTTTGCTGTGTATGAATAGAAGCCAAAGGAGGTCCGAAATATATCTTTCCATGTGAGAATTATTACCTATCACTCTTGAATTATTTTCATGAAATGACAAATTTCGAAGAACCATAGATATTGTTGCTAATTGATCAACAAGCAAAATTTGAGGATCTTCAGCACCACTTGTGAAACACTTGCCAGAAATTGTCCCAATTTCATTTTTCACCCTAGAAAGAGATTCTAAGTAGGGCACAAAGTCGAGCTTGCAAATATCTTCTGGATCTTCCTCATTTAATGGTTGAGGAATGTATTCTATTTCTCTTGATGCATCAGCATATGCGGGCTTCAACGGTGCCTTACATTGCTCAATAGTAATCGTTGGTTCGGTTGGCGTTATAGGATATTGGCAATAATCAATGCCCGTTAAGGAATCTACCTTAACCTGTAATTCCTTTGGACTACCACCGATGCCCTTCATTTCTTCAAAAACATGGTCAATTTGATCATCAGTTGGATTAGAATTTTTGAATGAGGCACTTAGCCATGACTGCACATCATAGTCACAATATGAACCTGCTACCCTTTGATAGTCCTCACGACATAATTTGTCCAAAATGTGGCAGCCTAGAATGCACAAGTTATCAAGGAGATCACCACACTTCGAAAGAGTAATTTGAAAAGTGTTATCAGAACTGATGACAAGTAAAGAGTTTAGAGCAGAATTAATTTCTGCATTACTTTCGCACTGAAGTTGCATAG
The DNA here is from genome assembly GCA_003707555.2 of Kluyveromyces aestuarii. Taxonomy (NCBI): domain Eukaryota; kingdom Fungi; phylum Ascomycota; class Saccharomycetes; order Saccharomycetales; family Saccharomycetaceae; genus Kluyveromyces; species Kluyveromyces aestuarii. The sequence goes on from PPJO02000009.1 coordinate 279,677, forward strand.
CCAAAGCATTTATATTGACAACTCCAAATTCTGGAGCAAACAAAAATATTGGTTTAACAGCATTAATTTTTTCCCCAAGTTCCGCAATTTTGTTAATATCGTATCCATTTTGGGTAGTTACGAGCCGCTTACTAGGGGCATAATTTCTAGCTAGGGTACGCTTATAGACTTTAGGAAGCATTTTTATCTGTTCTTCTCTGCGCCTTAATATGATATCTTGCTGCTGCTGTAATTGCTGCTCGAAAATCATCTTTTGATGTTGCTGTTGTTGATCAGTTTGTAATTGACGCTGCCTTTGTAATTCCTCCATTTGTTTTCTTTCTTGTTCAAGCTCTTTCTTGGTTTTCTTTTTTGCCCTAGGCTTCTTCGGTGCCTTCGGCTTGGTTTGTTTGATCACGGGAGAAGGTTTCGAAGTAATCTGTGCTTGCATCTGTGCTTGAAGCTGAGCTTGAGCCTGCGCATGAGCTTGAGCCTGAAGTTGAGCCTGAAGTTGAGCCTGAAGTTGAGCCTGAGCCTGAGCCTGAGCCTGAGCCTGAGCCTGAGCCTGAGCCTGAGCCTGAGCTTGGGCTTGAAGTTGAGCCTGAGCCTGGGCCTGAGCCTGAGCTTGGGCTTGAAGTTGAGCCTGAGCCTGGGCCTGAGCTTGAGCCTGGGGCCGTGATTGTTGAATAGTAGCTCCCAAATTTCGAATAATTTCTTGAAGCAGCTGTTGTAGCACAAGTCTGTTTGTTTGTGTTTCTTTTACACCTTCAGGTGTCATTAGGTACTTTTCGTATGGTAATAAAAACCTGAAGTATGTTTTAGCTAATTCCTGATCGGAGTTAGGTGCCCTGATATTCAATCTTTCAGCCAACAAAGACCATTGCCGCGATTTTGTAACGTTTTCTCCACCATTCAATTTCTGAACATACATATAGAGAATAAAGAGGTTAACTGGAGTTCCATTAACAACCTGGTTAATATCTGGGGAAATATTGTGTCTGCGACAATGTTCAGAGAAAGATTTCCTGAACAATTCAAATTGCTTTGTGTTCAACTCCTGCCCAACTTTCCTTTGAGTGGCCGGGTCTAAACTTTGAAGGGCAGTTCTTTGGTTATTAGGTGCTGGTTTTAAACCTTGTGGCGATTGTTGCTGTTGCTGTTGCTGAGGGACCTGTTGTTGTCGTGCTCTTTGTTGCATCTGACTATAGGCCTGCTGCTGTTGCAAAATTTGAAGCTTTTGTTGTTGGGCCTGCTGTTGGGCCTGCTGTTGGGCTTGCTGTTGGGCTTGCTGTTGGGCTTGCTGTTGGGCTTGCTGTTGGGCTTGCTGTTGGGCTTGCTGTTGGGCTTGCTGTTGGGCTTGCTGTTGGGCTTGCTGTTGCTGCCTCTGCTGAAGTGCTGCCAGCATAGCAGCCCTTTCCATGTACTGTGGACCTTGTTTACCAATTGTCATATTATTCTGATTTAACATTTCATCTCCAAAGTTCGGAGAAGGACCTGACATATTCTTAGGAGTGCCCCTCTGAGAGAACACCTGCTGTAAAGTTGTAGTTCCTATAGGAGATTGGGAATTCATAGCCATGTTGGTCATTGGAATGGTGTTGGTGGCAGGTGAAAACATAGACTGGGGTGATATTGAAGCTGTAGCCTTCAGGGTAGGTGAATCCATATTAGAAAAAGAATTTCTGGCCAAGATAGCCTGAGGGGTCATTCCCTGCGAGTGCTCCTCCACAGAAGACATATTCGTACCTTGAGGTTGCAATCCTGCAGGCTGAGAAGTTTGTGGTTGTTTCTCTTGCAAAGACCGTGCATCTAGAAACGAGAGGTATTCATCGCCGTTCGATGAGCCCTGTCCAAACATCTGATTAGACTCCGAGTTCGACTGTTCGTTGTAGTCAGGAAATAAAAATTGGTCCTCCATTCCTAGAAATTTTGGTACCAAGCTTCCTTGGTTATATCAGTTTACTCTTATTTTCGTAAATGGTTTGTTTGTGCTTCTAATTTCAAACGATTCCTAGATAAAATACATGTTTTTACATGCTATTCGTGTAATTCTAGTTTTTCAAATTCACGAAACTTGTAAAGATTAAATATTTACCCGGGTAACGCTATAACAAAACATTACAATCCGTTAAAGTGACAAGCAGGATGACATAATAAGGGACGCATTTCCTATAAACCTATCGATCTTGGCAATTTTTAAACTTTTAATAAGAAATGAGATATACTTTTGATAAGTTATTAAAGATTTATCAGAATACAACTATTTATTTTACGTATCTGACTATGGCAAATTAGAATAAGAAAGAATACCATCTGTTTGTCGAATGCTCCAAAATTCCAGAATAATACTGCATTTCGCCCCAGCAATCTCTTCCATAACTACAACCTGCCATATTGACTACAAAATCATGAGCATCTTTACTGTAAAAGTATCGGTTATCATATCTGAATTCATAACAGGCACCGGGTGGGAATGCATTGATGGATCTTAGAGGCAAAAAGGCGATTCTCTCTCTAATCCATGCTTCATTTGCATACAAGGCTTCTAAAGCATCTTGCTCGCGATGTTCCCATATCATATGCTTCTGTTCATAAGTCACAGGGTCCCACCAGATGTCTAACAATAAATTGGACCATTCGGTGTTTTTAACTAAAAAAGAACCAAGATTGAAGCCGCCACAATCTTGTGTTATTAGCATTTCAGGTTCCTTATAGTCCACATAGGCAATATCTGAAGGGATATTTAGGGGATTGAAGTCGATAAGCGTTCTGTTTGAAATTTCGTCTAGCCTGTCGAATATATGCTCCTCCAAAGAAAGATGAGGCTCCATAATAAGCGTGTCTACGTCTAACCACCAAAACCATTCAGCATTGGGGAATTCTCTCATTGTCTGCCTTAGAATATCAATTTTTTGCCAGCCTTCTCTGTATTCATGTGAATATCTCTTTGCAACGGTCAAATCTTTGACTGTCAATGCATAACCATGTCTTAAAGCGTAGGAACGCTTATTCTCAATCGAAATATGCTCAATTGCCCACTCCTGCTCAGATTTCCATTTGAACACACCTCCACCATAGTTTGCTGCCAATATAATGACCACTTTAGGGTCTGAGGATACAAATGAGAACCCACCGAACCAAAATAATAAAAACACAAAAGTGAAAACAACCAAAAGAAGCTTCTTGTATTTTGAAAACAGTCCAATAGTGCTGGATTGAATGTTCATAGAACGCTTCTCTCCTGGAACAGGAATATCATATGGAATACTTGAACTCATGTTTAATGTTTCAGAGTAACAATTGCCCTCCGTTTCCCAATCTTTTAAAAAGCAAAAAAGAAATCAGAAAACTTCAAGGTGCTTATTGTAATCAAAATAGCAGAGAAAACACTAATGCCCTATCACAACAGGAGAACGATTAGTCGGTATTTCTAGATTTATTGTTTCTGAACCATTAGTACCAACTTCCCGATCACATACAATGTACTTTTTGTTTAAAACATGAAAATCGGGAAAAACAAAGGCGTAAAAAGTAAATACAATAATTACCCTACGAATTTAACTTTTGTATGAGCTTAGTACTTATAAGAAACGAAGATGGACTTTCATATATATACATATATATAAATAGGTATACGAATATTTGGAAATAGAATCCGAAGAACTATGGTTATTAAATACATATTAAGCAAATATTAAATAAATCAAAATTTGAACTCATTGCGGAATTGTTGTAGATCCATGCCCGGCATGACTTTTTCTAATAAATCGCGTCTCTCCATCGCGATAAATGCACGTTTCAAAGTTTCCAGTATATTATTGGACTGAACAACCGATCCTGTCATTGGGACTCCCTCCACTTCATGCATTGACAATGCAGTTAAGAGGGATTCTGCTGCCTCTTTGTAACAGCCAATGTTCATTGAAGAGATAGCTAAGTTGTAACGAGCCCTAACAAATGAAGGTTTTAAATTTAAGGCCTTGTGGTATGCTTGAATTGCCTCTTCACTACGGTTAGAATTGGCAAGAGACGCACCTAGACGATTCCACATCAATTCGTCGTTTGGATGGACATCTAGTGCAGCTCTGAAACAATCAATCGTCTTAGAAAAATCTTCATTTGCATAGAAGAGCGTTCCCAGACCCAGTTGAACCTCAGGGTCAACTTGTGGCAGTGAATTTGCAACTTGCAAAAACCTGGCGATGACCTGTTTATTCAAATTGAATCTGTCGATATTAGCCTCATCAATATTGGGTGTAGTAACGAGACTACCGTATTTAGCTTCCAACCACCTGTTCAACATACTGAATGCACTAAAATCATAACCTTCATTGATGTAGCTAATAGAAATTGTCATCAAGGCATCTAAGTTGTTTGGATCTAATTTTAAACATTGTTCTAGCGCGCTGATACCATTTACTTCCTTTTCATTTTGTGTTTGCACCAGGCCAAGCTTCAGCCATGCATCTACATGACCGGGATCCTCTTGCACTGCAGCTTCGAATGCTAATGCAGCTTCGCTTAACTTAGCGCCATTTTCCATAAGTAGACATCCGATCTCATACGCGTTTGGATTATGCAAGAATTGATTATCAGAATCAAAACTGTAAGGGACAGACTTCATGGACTTACCTGACATATACTTGGAATAATCTTCTTCCCATTTGGAGTCACTGGTGTCCATTCCATAATCGGTCTGCGACTGCAACTTGTTCCAAACCTCTTGGAACTCAGCCTGATAGTCATCATTGACAACTATCTCTGCTTTTTCTGCTTGTGAAATTTCCTGCTTTTCCTTTGTTTCATTTAACGATAAATGTTCTGATACCTCTTTTTCCAGGTCCTTGAACTGTTCTTCCCAAGCACTCTCAGTCATCTGAGATGAAGACTGAAGGTGAGATTGATGCTGCATGGGAATATGAGAACCCATGCGCGCCATACCTGAATGCATCATTGGCCTCATCATATGGTGGGTCATTCCAGTCTTACCATAAGAACCGAGACCGCTCATAGCAGGCTGCGTATGTGCTGACAACGGACTCCGGCTGGACTGTGCGACGTTCCCTGGTCTAAACTCACTGACCCAACTATTCACTGGGGAACCTGCTTTCATACTCCCTCTCAAAGAATCGCTCGAAGAACTAAATTGCTGGGACCAATTACCGTTGCTGCTTTGTTGCATATATGGCTGATTGATTGGAGCCATTCCCAGAGTACCTCCAATATTTCCGCCTGATTTGTCCATAAATTGATTCATTTGGAACTTGTTAACATCTGAAACTTGATTGATTTGGCTCTTGAATTGTGTTGGAGCATTGCCGTTGCTAAACCCTAATGATGATCCATTCTGGAAATTGTTGACTTGCGTATGCTTATTAAGTTGGGCTAAAGGATTAGCAGCGACAGAACAGTCTGAACTCATGATCTACTCCTTTATTATGATCTTCCTCTGATGAAAAGACTATACAGTATTCTACTTTGGCGATGAACCTACTATATAATAATATATTGTTATTATTTAAGTAATAGTCATCAAGATAATCAATCAGCTTGTTTTATCTATCCGAATTTTAGCGGAGGTCTGAGGAAAATTGTACGCTTAAGTGCGAAATTTGCCCTGAGAAAAGTTACCCGTCTTAAACCTATTTTGGTATTTGATTCCGACAATAGTAAATTGGACATTAAAAGGTTAACAGGAAGAAGAGAGTAGACAAGCGATGAGCTGCTGACTACGGCTATATATGCTCCCTTAAGAAAAGCTAAACTTGTCTATCTATCATAAGCCTTTATTTCTTAGAGTAGATTTAGTCTTTAAGGTCAAGAACAGCGCCATGCCGAGACCTGTTAGCATAGAAAAGTTAAGATCAAGTGGAAATTCGATTAAGAAACCGGTATATGTGAGCAAGAGGCGGACGCAAGAAGATGTAAAAACGACGAAGTCGGTGAGTATACGAGGACTGTTAGACAAAGATACAGAAAATGGGATCAAACTGGCAAACGGAACATCAGATAGTGAGAACCCTGAAGATGTAGACGAAAATACTGTCGATTTAGAATCGCTATCAAGAATGTCTGCCAAGTTGCTTCAGGGTAGGAAAGAAGACAACGTTAAGGAAGACTTTCTATTGGGGAAGCCTTGGTGGGAAAAAAGCTATGAGGAGATGAAACCTCGCGATTGGAGGGTAATGTGTGAGGACTTTAGTATTTCAAGTAAGGGAGGGAATGCCGAGAAGCCTTTGAGATCTTGGCAGGAACTGGACTTGATACCACATGATTTATTGGATATAATTACAAAAAAATTGCGGTATTATGAACCAACTCCCATCCAACGGAGTGCGATTCCCAATGCCTTAACAAATCGGGACTTTGTGGGGATCGCGAGCACAGGTTCAGGTAAAACAATGGCCTTTCTTCTCCCCATTCTAATCAAACTTACAACCGTCCCACCAATGAATGCCGTAACGAAAATGGATGGTCCACTAGCATTGATTTTGGCACCAACGAGAGAATTGGCCCAACAAATCGAACAAGAAGCCAAAAAGATCGTTTCTCTTTGGGATCGTCCATGTATAGTCACAAGCATTGTGGGTGGGCATTCGTTGGAACAAATTTCTGCTAACTTAATTGATGGTTGTGAAATTTTAGTTGCAACACCAGGGAGGCTTATTGACTGTCTTGATTCTCATGTAATACTTTTACGCCAGGTAGAAACTTTGGTTTTAGATGAAGCAGACAAAATGATAGATTTCGGATTTGAAGAGCAATTAACTACAATACTAAGTAAAACCGAGTTCCTAACTCATAGACAAACCATGATGTTCACTGCGACGATGTCAGCAACAATCGAAAAGATCACAGCTGGTTATTTGAAGAATCCGATTCATGTCACAGTTGGTGGAGGCAACTCAAAGCCGAAGATCAGACAGATAATAGAATACAAGCCAAACGAGGATGAAAAATTCACCTATATGTGCTCCAATATTTTACCAAAGTACAAAAGGCCAATTATAATTTTTATTAATTACAAAAGAACGGCTGATTGGCTATTGGAAAGCTTTAAAGAGCAAACTCGTTTCAAAGTAACAGTTTTACATGGATCAAAATCTCAAGACCAAAGAGAACAATCATTATCACTATTTAGAGGCGGAAAGGTCGATGTTATGATTGCTACAGATATTGCAGGTAGAGGTATAGATATCCCAGACGTTTCTTTAGTGATAAACTTTCAAATGTCAAGGACGATAGATAGCTACATTCACCGTATAGGTAGGACTGGTCGTGCTGGAAAGCTTGGAACGGCAGTAACGTTATTGACTGATAGCGATGAAGAATCTCTTGTACATGATTTGTGTGATTATGTTCAAAGTAACAATTCTTCTGGGGACAATTCAATTTCGCGAGAAGTTAAGGCGAAGTTCGGTGTCAGTAAAAAGGAGTTTAAACCTATTCTCTTTTAAGAACGAAGTAATTATTTAATTGTGTAAAGAAGCATTAATACACCTACCTCTTACACAAGCTCTGGATCTATAGGTAACATACATCATAAGTCATCAGCTGGTGAAACCGAGAACAATTCTAAATTATGTCCTAAAAACTGCTGCTTTTCGTTTCGAGGAACAGCATCTAACCTCAAAGTATTATTAAATTAAGTATGAAGCTAAAGCAGACGAGCAGCATTGATCAATAATGCTGGCACATGAGCAACATGAGGTCTTCAAATGGCTGCAAAATACCGAGAATTGCTGGAAATGAAAACTGAATTAGCGAAAGAATTAAAAGTTAGTCCACAGATGCATATATAGCACTTAACAAAATGCAATTCCCGTGTTTAGAACAGACCCTGGCAGAGGGATTATGGAATATCCGTTTCCTGAAAGAAACAAGAAAGAATGTACCGAGTGAAGCTTTTCAAGCCAAAATACGAACACGCGCAAATGTGGTAGTAGCAGCTTAGGGATAAACCAATCATAATCAGTGAAAACTCTTTTTATGAAAGGAAAGTACGGTACCACCTGCTATCACATTGTGTAGACGATGACAGACATCAATGAACAACATATGCAAATGAAAGATCATAGGTCAGACCAAATCTAGTCCTCTTCAGAAGAATAAGAGTTCACTAATGGTTTTTTTTGTTGCTCCAATTTACCCAGATGAGAAACACAAGCTGTTGGCCTAAGAATAAGTTTCCTTTTTTTAAGCTTTGCGAGGATTGAAGGATTTATTATAGTATGACTTTCAATTGTCGAAAAATTTGAACTGCTCTTACTATTCGCGGTATCATCTATGTCAGTAATGGTTCTCTTTTTACGTTGTTGATTTTCATTAAGTAGATGCTTTATGGCCTCCAAAGTATGTTTTGTCAACTCTTCCTCTTCCTGTTTCCTCACAGCTGGGTTAGGATCTGGGTTTGCCCATTTCACCAAAAGTCCTGTTCCTTCTTTACGCTGATCCCATTCTTTGTCTGATGGTACCAAAAGAGTTTGATTACTCATTGCTTCTTTCGCAAACTCTGCGTTGCACTGAAGTTTAAATTTCACGAAAGCACAGTTCTTACTCTCAACATAACGCACAGAATCTAATTCTCCTAGTCTAGAAAAGGTTAATTTAATTCTATTTTCAATTTGGTGGCCTTTTAGCGGTTTGTTATTCAAACTGCCTGTGATACCGCCGATATACAAAACTCTGTTAGGCCTTCTGAAAGAGCCAATGCCACCCATATCATCCCTATAGTCAGCAAACTTCTCACGACCGAAACAGTCTAGAGCATTGGAATGCAAAGACATTCTGGCAAAATCGGCAGCTTCCGGTATATGATGAAGATAACTACAGTTTTTCCCTAAGCAACACATGCCCTTGGCGAAATACAAACAAAAGTAAAGCTTGTTCTCCTTATCTCCCTTCGTTCTTCCTGAATCATTATCAACATCCAATTTAAACGGGCTAACAAACCTTGCATTCCCGCTTTGGCCCTGTGACCACTTATTGTACCATACGTTATATGCTAAACCTGTCTGAGGAGGTACCGATGATGGTAATTCCGTTTCCTCCACCTGAACTCTGGCACGTTTACTCCTCCAAGCTCCACTCATTGTTTTGACATAAAGTATGGCGTTGTAATATCTATTAAGTATTGAAGAGTTGTTTTGAGAATGAACGGTTTAATCATAGGATGCACAAATGCGAATTCATTTAATAATTTCGTAATGAGAAAAGAGTAAAAAAAATCTCCCGGGGGCGAGTCGAACGCCCGATCTCCAGATTACAATTTATTGCACATTACAGTCTGGCGCCTTAAACCAACTTGGCTACCGAGAGAAGTTATTGGTTTGTGAGAATAAAATTTCATTTATGTACAGATGCACAAATTGCGAACCCCCAACCTTTAATGCCCCCAAAACATTTCATTATATGTTCGCATCCCGCCAATACCAATCCAAAAGATATAAAAAGAATTTTGTTTGGAAAAAGCACAGCCGAATGAGATGTTCTCAGGTTCATTTTACATAAACAGGAACTTCTGTTCAAATTCCAAAGCATCTACACGATCTCCATGCATTCTTATTTCTTAAGAAAGTGATCATAAAACAGGAGTCTTTAATTGAACGAAGAATAGTGAAAGAATGTCGCATTTATAGATAATAAATAGATCATTTCACCTCAACCAGAAAATAAAGGAATAGGAGTACAGTGCAGAGATTTTGTTAATGAAAGGGCTGCTAAAACAACCGGCATATATAATTACGATATGCCTGTCGCCGATTTGAATTCAAAAAATAAATTCTACTACTCTTTGGTCCATTCTTGATGAAATAAATAATGGAAATAAGGTGGGGGTAATTTGAACTACACTACACTAAATCTTGCGCAAGAGTACTTCATGGATTGGCAGGTGATAATTGGGAATTGTTTTTCGGTGACATTTCAGGAAAAACGTCTGTTTTCTTTGATTTTCACCTATCCTTCGTTTTTTTTTATATGTTTTCAACCCTTTTCTTTTTGCTGTCCGCTACTTGGAAAATTTTTATGATGGAATTAAGCGATGGACTTGATGGGTATCGATCGTAACAAGTTTTGAAGATTTAATATCACCATCAGATAATCCAGTAATGGCCAAAGATAAATCAAGTACTGCAGAAGATAACTACGAAGCTAGACTTCCTGCCGTTCTTTCGTTTGCAAAACCATTGGCATCTAAGAAGCTGAACAAAAAGGTTCTTAAGACCGTAAAGAAGGCATCTAAGGCGAAAAATGTCAAGAGAGGTGTAAAGGAAGTTGTGAAGGCCTTAAGAAAGGGTGAAAAGGGTCTTGTCATTATTGCTGGTGATATATTCCCAGAAGATGTTATCTCTCACCTACCAGTTCTTTGTGAAGATCAATCCGTTCCATACATCTTCGTTCCATCGAAACAAGATTTAGGTTCTGCAGGTGCTACTAAAAGACCCACTTCAGTCGTTTTCATTGTCCCAGGTTCTAACAAGAAGAAAGAGGGTAAGGCAAAGGAGGAAGAATACCGTTCATCCTTCGATGAAATCGTTAAGGAAGTGAAAGCTTTATAATGCATGTCCGATGTCGAAAAATACGTTTCCTAATGTGCTCAAGTGCAAAGAGAAAAGAAGGGAGGACCGAATTATCAATTCTGAAAGCGTTCAATTTTTCTACTCTAAATCTCTTTCATTGACGCCAAAACTTTGCGTAACCATGCATGTGTACCTTTCGTCGTCCTTTTAGTCTGCGGAACTGCACGCAAATATCAACTCTTTTATCTGTAAAATATATATGTAAGCTAATTATTGCCCAACCAATTCAATAAAAGTTAAAAAGTTAGGCCATGCTCGACACCTACATTCGAGTATTAGCAATTGTGGGGACAAGAGGCTAAGTGATGCTTCGAACTCCATCATTTTCAAGGCTAGGTTTTTTTCCTCAATTCATTTCAAATTTCCCAATAAAATAGTACAGTAAAAAGTCCAATATTGAAGAAAATAATATTTAAATGAAGCTGTTGCAATGAAACTAGCCAGTGTTGAGTGCGACTTACCATCTTATCTCGATGCTGCCAAAAAAGAGGCTTAGGAATGAAGCTCAGTCAAATCTGCAAACTTACTCAAGAAAGCAACAGCGTGTTTCTGCCTCTCCTCTCCAAAAGAACCAAGATATATGGTCACTCCTATCCAAAGTAACACAGTCAAAAAAATTGGAAAGAATTAAACTCGATGAATCAATCAAGGCTAGTCAAATCTTTGTACGGATCACGAAAAGTGAATACCTAAAACTTCCACTTTTTGTTTCGGATTTGAAGAGGACACTGGATTCAGAAATTATAGTGTTACATCCGTCTTTTATTGAACTCAAGTCTTTTTCTCTTTTACAAGCGTGTATCGTGTTGACAGCAATAATCAATCACCTACATAACTTATCATCATCGACAAGTGCATCGAGTTATTCTGAAATGAATCCAGGATCTATTATACGTGGCTCCGTGATTGTCCATAAGTCAACTAAAGTACAACAAACAGAGACTTCCCAAGATATTTTATTCAGAAAGGCAACGACCGTACCAAAGTTTAAATGCCAATTAGCCACTATATCAAGTATTAAAGGTTTTAAGGAAGCCTTTTTAGAAGCTGCATCCCCGAAGGATTGGATGACTGGTCTTATCGAAAACATATCACGGTGGAGGTTTAGACCAGTACGAACCAACCCAGTCAATACGCTATCCAAAGAACTTGCATTTCGTAAACAAAGTTTATTTTCAGCGTTCCAAGAAATGCCATTTTTAAATGAACTTTTTGATGAATCTGTTCTCAAGCTGAGCAACAAACCTCTAATAGAATCAGATGTCAAAATGCTCAATTCATTTATTACAGAACTCGAAGAATATAACGAAAAAGATATTTTAGAAGTGTCATCGTTAAACAAACCCGCCACTAGTAAACAAAGTCGCTTCTCTAATACTCGAATGAGTGAAAAGTCCCAGAAAAGTGGAGCTACAGCCGCCGCTGGATCAAGATTTCAAGGCCACAACACTGTTTCACAAAATACGCAGCGCAATAAACAGCATAATACACTGGGGCAGAAGCCAATAGAAACAAATTTATCCTCGGAAAGTGTTCGCCAATATTGTCTTGCAACAATACAAGCCTCAATTGCAAAAGCGGAGGAGAAATCGTCATTTCAAATCATTAAAACCTATGTAAAATGTCCAAGAAACTCAATTGCATTATTACAGCAAAACATCGACAGCATTAAATTGCAAACCAATTGTAACGTTGTCATTTTAAATCTCCAAACTATCCACGAATCTACGCCTTGGTTTCAACAGCTCCAGATACCTAAACTTAGGGATCCACCTCCAAATCTTACAAGAGTTGTAAGCGTTGGTGGAGTTGGAGGGAAATGTAAAAAGGCCTTGGAGATGATTCACTCTTTAGTCACAACTAGCTAGCTTGTATAAGTACCGTATTGAATTCTACTACTCCTGTTTATTTAGCTATCGTTATCATGGTTCCTTACAGTGATGGCATTCGATCGCCGATGCCGCGCGCACATGATAGTGTCAATTTTCAAGGGTTCTCAATGAGCGATAGTGAATGATTTCCGAACTTTTGTAAAGGGTTGAACTGCAATTGTTTTTAAAAAAATCATGGCTGCAACCTATGAGATGAGTAATCCACGTAATTCTATTTAAGAAGCTTCTGTTTTCGATGATTTAGCTGTGAGGGTCAAATTAGCTAGAAAATCTAAGCAGATATAATAGCACTGTTAAAGCTAGCAGGAAAGATATTATTACCATTGAGAGAATGAGTGTACAGATAAGAGCTGTCAGGCCGGAAGACAAAGAGGAATGGAAAACATTATTCAAAGGTTACTTGGAGTTTTACAAGACCCCCTACTCGGGTGAGGTTGCTGAAAACAATTGGAAAAGATTTCATGACGACAACACACCTATGTGGTCAGCTTTAGCTATTGATCCATCAACAGGCAGGGCTATTGGTATGGTCAATTACCTCACGCATATTCATACCTTCGACACAAAAGATAAGTTACTACTAAATGATTTATTTGTTGACGAAAACAGCCGTCTTCACGGTGTGGGGCGGGCTCTCATCGAATATGTGTATGACAGAGCTGATGAAATGGATATTCCCGTTGTATATTGGCACACTGATTATTTTAATCATAGAGCACAAATGTTATATACTAAAGTTGGCGAAAGAACATCAAAGGTCCAGTACAAAAGACCATAATTCATATATGCGCAACATGTTTAATTATCTTAGATTTTCATGGCTTGAGATCTAATAAATGCCTAGAGGCCACCTTTTCACTTATTTATCTTTTGTAATCAAATTTATTATTGTCGAATTCTATTGAAATGTGTGTCTCCATAACTAATTAAAAAAGTAGAAATTAATGACATCATTACGGTACACTAAAGGAAGACAGACAACAGGAAGTTGTTATAAAGAACGCCAAGGGAAACCTCAACTTCTGATGTTTGCTCGAGATAAAAGAAAGTCATTTTTATTTTTCAATACTTCAACCCAAAGTGCTGCTAAAAATGGAGATGAAACAGAGGGCAGCAGAAATACGAATAAGAGTCCACCTCAGTTAAATTCAAAAAAGATCTTAAGCGGCCCTGCACTACGAAATACAGATATTCAACTATACTCAGACGTTTCTGCAGGTCCTTCTCTAGTCAGGGATAAAGGTATATATAATTTTAACGAAATACAGGATGAATCGATGACGATCCAACGGACCACTACAACGAGAAGACCTCCTCCACCAACTGTTGATATAACTACAATAAAACCTCTTCTAGGGAAGAAGCTTTCTACTTCACCTGAAGCTGCGACGAGTAATAATAAATCCGTTCTTAACGAATCCTCTGAAAAGCCTGAAGGTTGCTCCGAAACGATATTGTCGGAAGATCAGGGAAGTAATGTGAAGATTAACGAGGGGCACAAAACAACAACAACAGAATTTCAAGTTGGACATAAGCGTCAGAAATCTGAGGTTGAGCAATTGATGGATGATCTCGATGACTATATAAGTAAATCTCAATTGGAAATAAGCGACAGACCAGGAGTTTACGGAGAATACGCTGAACATACCGTATGGTCCGATATTGACGAGTCCAGGGTCAGTTCTAATTTATCAAACGAAGTGCTGACTTCAGGCCATTCTGTGAGCATAGAACAAGATGAAAAAGTAGCAAAATCAGATGATGAAGGATTTCAATCCTCACCCATTCCTTCTGATGATCAATTTTCCTTCAATCCATCCCAAAGAAGCACATTCAATGAATACTCACAGCAATCTCCCAATAGCGCCCTTTCGCTTCCCTCGCACTCTAGTGCTGAGGCAAGTGATATGGATTTCCAGTACAATGAAGAAAAACTTTTGGTTAACAGTTCGATAACGGCTGATGATAGCACTTCCAGTATCAAGCAAGGTGGTATTGAGGAAGATGGATTACTGTCAGATACTAATGATCAACAGAGTGCGAAAAAAAATTTTAGAGTTGTAAATGATGAAAAGGCTAGCTTCTATTTTCATGATAGCACAACTGACGATGAGGATAGCTCACTAGTAGTCAAAGAGGCAATCCCTAGAGATACTACTGAAGAAGACTCCATTTTATATATTGATAGCCATGAGTTTATGAAGAGGCAGGCAACTTTGTCAGACGAAAATTACACAAATGGTTTAAATGAAAACTCCATAAAAAATAGCTCACCGTCAAAAGCTCTTTCTGATGCCGAATCTCTGGAAGCGCCAACCATTGATACCTCATTAAGTTTGCCAACCTCCAGAACTTCTGGATCATCAGGTATTAAGGCTGCAAGCACGGACAAAAACGTTCGGTTAATATCAAGTTATGTGGAAGAGCTAAGACTAATATATTTCCCAACTTCAAATTCGCTTCAACTCCCACCTAACCTTCCTTATGCTCTAAAAAATAAGAATACACTTGAACAACCGCAGAACATAAAAGTAAGAATTAGAACAAGTACAAGACAAGTGGGTATCAAGCATGGTAAAGCAAAACAAAAGCTTCTATCATTAGAAACTTCAAAAGAAGAAGAAGAGACTGAAAGTAGAAGCTCAAGTGCAAAGCAATTTTTAACAACAGCAGATCACACCAAAGAATTTCACACACTTTTCAATAAGGATGATTCAGATAATGACCAGTCTATTCTATTTGACATACCTGGAGATGATGCGTATGACAGTGACGATCTGATGGCGCCTTTGCGTGAAAAACCAGCTCGAAGGATCCATACTGAAACTACTGGTTCCCGTTTAAAAAGAAGTGATACAGTATCAAGTTACTTCACTAGAAATGAAGGAAGGCTACGCAGCGGAACTTTAGATGTTTCATACACTCCTCAACTGCCTTTGGATCTGAGGAAACTCGATTCGTTTGTATCTAATGAAGAAAAAGTCAACGCCAGACTTCATACCGACAGTTTCAGCACAATATCAGAAGATCTAGATGACTACAACATTTATTCCGATAAAAGGCATGAAGCATTGCACATTACAAATCCAGATTATGATTCAGACTAGAATGAGAAGAAAGCCGAGACTGGTATCTCTTAGCTTCACTAGTTATCCACCTTTGAATTTGAATGCGAGTTATAATTATCGCTTTATAAGTAAACCTTTCATAATTTTATAATATTTACCCGGCCCTACAATATTTTAGCCAGTATCATTTTTTAATTCGTATCATCTTCTATTGTTTTATATTTTATTGTAGGCGTATGAAATTGCAATTGTAAAAAAAAACAAGACAACGAACGTATTGCAGTCTGTTCGAACAAAATCACTTTGATTGCCCTTCTCATTTGTAAGGTTGATCGAGCTTTATTAAAAGTGTGATCACTGAAACTATGACTGTTGATCTAACTCAACCAGCATATACGCTCGTATATGATCCCAATCCTAATGGCGTCACGTACACTTCTACGGATTTCCAAAAAGCGTTGGAAAAGGGCACAGATTCAGAAAAAATTGAAACGATGAAAAGAATTCTGGTCACTATGCTAGATGGTAATGCGTTACCTGACCTTTTGATGCATGTGATAAGATTCGTAATGCCATCTAAGGATAAACAATTGAAGAAGCTTTTGTACTTTTACTGGGAAATCGTTCCAAAATTGGACCGGGAAGGAAAATTGAAACAGGAAATGATTTTGGTGTGTAATGCGATCCAGCATGATCTACAACATCCAAACGAATATATTAGAGGTAACACGTTGAGATTTTTGACCAAATTAAAGGAACCAGAATTGCTAGAGCAGATGGTTCCATCTGTACGTTCATGTTTGGAGTACAGACACGCGTACGTCCGTAAATATGCAATTTTGGCTGTACTTTCAATTTTTAAGGTTAGTGAACACCTCATCCCTGATGCTTGCGAGATTCTTGATTCATTTTTAGTCGCTGAGACTGATCCAGTTTGTAAGCGTAATGCTTTCGTGGGTCTTGCAGAATTGGACAGGGACGCCGCCTTGAACTATCTCCAAGATAATTTGACATCTATCGAGAACCTAGATTCATTGTTACAAATAGCTTTTATTGGATTTATTAGAAGAGATGCCATCAGAACACCGGCGCTAATTCCTCAATATGCAGAGTTGCTATTAGATCTATTGCAATCCACTAATTCTAACGAGGTCCTATTTGAGTCTGCAATTAGTTTGACATCATTGACAAACAAGGAAGCCGTGTTATCTACTGTCGCCTCAAAGTTGGTCGATTTAGCTATCAAGGAATCAGATAATAACATTAAATTAATCGTTTTGGAAAAGATCAAGGACATCCATCAAAAAAATCCAGGAAGCTTGGAAGATCTTACGCTAAGTATTTTACGCGTTTTGAGTGCCCAAGATTTAGATGTCCGTGCAAAAGGCCTTGAAATTGCGTTGGATTTAATTTCATCGAGAAATGTCGATACAGTCGTTAAATTACTCAAAAAGGAACTACAATCCACTACGGATAATTCAAATGACAAAACTTTAGAATACAGGCAACTTTTAATAAAGGCTATTCATAAAGTGGCAATTAGGTTCATTGAGGTTTCTGCTGACGTTGTGTCTTTATTGTTGGATTTCATCGGTAATTTATCCTCCGAAGGTGCTAGCGATGTCATAGCATTCACGAAAGAAGTGATTGAAAGGTATCCAGCCCTAAGAGAAGAAATTATATCTACTCTACTAGGCTTTGCAGAAACTGTAAAGTCTGCTAAAGCCTATCGCGGTATTCTTTGGCTACTTGGTGAGCATTGTGAATCAGAGTCTGACATTCAAAATGCGTGGAAACACATCCGTTCTAGTATCGGAGAAGTGCCAATTGTTCAATCTGAATTAAAGCGTTTGAATAAAGATTCTTCTGATATAGAAGAATTCGATATCCCTGCTGTTTCTACTAGGCCAATTGTTCTACCAGACGGAACATATGCTACTGAGTCTGCTCTCGGTATAGAGGATAAAAATGATAACATTTCGAAAGATGAAAGTGATTCAAGACCTCCATTGCGCCGTTTTATTATATTAGGTGATTTCTACACAGCTTCCGTGTTATCTACTGCGATTGTTAAATTGATCTTAAAGTTTGAAAAGATTTCGAAAAATGAATCTTTCATTAATGCTTTAAAGGCAGAAGGATTATTGATGCTGGTCAGTATTATACGAGTAGGACACAGTAATCTTGTTGAAAAGAAAATTGATGAAGATTCTGAAGAAAGAATTATGACAGCGATTTCAATATTATTGGATCAAAATTCTAAAGAAGATAGCGGTTTAGAGCATCAATTGTTGCAATTGGCATTCTTGGATGCTACTAAAAATTCATACAAGTCAAGAGTTGATAAAAACTTGCAGAGATCAGCTAAAAAGAAATCCTCATTATTAACAAAAAATGCTGAACCTATTGATAAGGCGGTTAGTTTCAGACAGTTGAAGGGCTCTGCTCTACAGTTCCCAGCTGTGGACACCATCAATGAGGATTTGAGATTGGCCATGACAGGTAGCATGTCCTACGCAAAGTTGCAAGCTAATTCGATTACTTCAAAGTTGAAAAAAATTGTTCCTTTAACTGGATTTAGCGATCCAGTTTACGCTGAATGTTACATTATGAACCATCAATTTGATGTTGTTATGGATGTTTTGCTCGTGAATCAAACGAAAGAAACATTGAAGAATTTACATGTTCAATTTGCTACACTAGGAGATCTTAAGATTATAGACAATCCTCCAAGTACAAATGTTGTTCCACATGGCTTTCACAAGATATCTATTACTGCAAAGGTCTCTTCTGCAGATACTGGGGTCATTTTTGGTAACATTGTCTATGATGGTGCTCATGGTGAAGATTCAAAGTATGTTATTCTGAACGATGTCCATATCGATACGATGGACTATGTCAAGCCAGCGACATGTGATGATGCCAGCTTCCGTAAGATGTGGAATGCATTTGAATGGGAAAATAAACTGCGTGTAAAATCAAAGCTTCCTTCTGTACACGATTATTTGGAAAAATTGCTTGAAGTTACACACATGAATATCTTGACATCTCCAGATGCGTTGGGAGACAAAGATTCAAGATTCTTGAGTTGCAATTTGTATTCGAAGTCCACCTTTGGTGAAGACGCACTGGCTAACTTATGTATCGAGAAAGATCCCGATACTGGCGAGATTGTAGGCGAAATCCGTATTCGTTCCAAAACACAAGGCCTGGCGCTCACAAATGGTGATAACATCACTAAGATGGGTAGAACAATGAATACAATTAGCGTTGATCGTGTCTAATATGTTTGTCTGGAATTTTTGCCATAAAATGTAGACAGCAATAAGTACGGCTTTGTAGAGTATTATGAACAAAATTGTATATTCGATATCAAAAAGTCATTTTCTAGAATTATGTATATTTACAGGTTAAGTACGATATGACCTTGGCTGTCGTTGAGACATCTTTAAACATCTTTGAATGCTCTAACTGTAAAAAGGAAACCCAAACCCGCTCACCAATGTTCTTGCCTGAGCATCATTTTGAGAAGTAGTGTTAATATTAATATGCATACCGAACGTCAATGGCCACAAATCTTGATTTGCATCAATCTCAGGGAAAAATCTTACTTCGTCTTTTGTCATACCAAAAGACAAGCCACCGAACCTATTACCTGTGTGCCTGGAAATACCTTTATATTCTCTAATTCTTGGTAAGACAATTTCAGTCAAAGTCGAAAGAAATTGATTCATTGGACGACCTTTTAGTGTGACCATTGCACCCATTTGCGTACCCCTTCTCACCTTCCATGCTGGAACATCAGTTTTTGCAAACAAAGAATTTGGTTTACAACCCGTTATTTGTTGTAACTGCAGTGCAGCCGTAATAGGATACAATTGATTTTCTTTTGCATCTCTCACGTAACAGTTAATGACAACAGACTCGATATCTGGGATATTTTTCCATGTAACTGGCTTTATATCTGGCAATTGAGCCCTAGATCCCTTAGGCTTTTTAGGTTCTCTGTTGACGTGATAAGGCGAAGAACCATCCCATTCTCTTAACTTCAAACCTTGTTGAACTTCTGAGTTGTGTTCGTAATTCATCAACAAAATATCACTTTGCAAGGTATTAAAATAGTGCTCACGTACACGATCTTGATGAGTGGCCACAGGTTTGAATGCAGGAGATCTAATATCATTCTTTTTGTATTTTAATTCGGGAAACCTTGGAGACAATTTCGACTTATCTATTTTCACCAAATGATGAACTGGTTTGACCAAAGAACAAGCTGCTTTGGAAGCAGAACTTGTCGAGTGCAGTTGACGGATTAATTGCATCTTACTGAATCCCCGCTACCTCAAAGGAACTCGAAACCTTCTTGCTGTGCTATACAACTTCGGTCTCTATTTTTGATTTCATTGCTTAGTTGGACACTGTTAAAATAGAAAATTTTTTTCCATTTTGTATACATGGCACGTGACATATGTTATTCAATTTTCAACGTCAAAAAATAGGCTCCATCTCTTCGATAAACATTAGACCAACATCGAAGCATTAAAACTATGGTATCTTGATGAACTATTTCCACACCGTTGAATCAATCTACGAGTAATTTTGTTGATCAAAAGTCCTACTACGCTTCACTTGAACTGCTAGATTCAGTAGCCTTCGGAAACAAAAAAACAAGGCCCTGCAATACAGAAAGAGATAAGTTTGCAAGAACGTTGTTGTAAAATGAGGTTTTCGTTTGATGAACTTTATGCGGACGTACTGACTCAAAAAGATGCTTTAGTATTTGGCAGAGAATTACTGCCCGAAGGTGATGACAGCGATATAGAATACAGCTTCATAGGGGATATATCTGATGGCCTTCAGTTGAAATTACCGAAAAAGTCATCCAAGGAGAAAGTAGTGAGTACTACGCTCACTAAGACCAACGAGAACGCCGCTTTTATCGATTTCTATGACGCAAAACTGGCGGCAATGGTGGATTCTTTGGATATTTTGATGGATACATCACATCAACCTTGGTTCAGACAGTATAGAAAACAAACCGCCAATAATCACGAAACAGCCAAGAAGTTAGATGAAAGTAACGAGGTCTTAATAGAAGATGAGTGCGAGAATCAGACCTATTTGAATGAGGACATGTTAAACTCTGTATGGGACGACCATGTCTCATCTTTAGAAAAAGACAACGAGCAGTTAATCGCTCAATTAAAAAGGGAACGGCTAGAGGAGGAACATAGGAGACAAAGGGCATTAAAAGAGGAGCGTAGAAAAGCACAGGAGGAGGAGGAGCGAAAAAATGCTGAGGAAAAGCGAACTTTGGAAGAACAGGAAAGAGCACGTAAGGCGGAAGAAGTGCGTTTAAGAAAAGAGCTCGACGCAAAAAAGGAGGCAGATGAGCGCAAAAAACAAGAGCTTAGGGCTAAAGAAGAAGAAGAAGCAAAAATAGCAAAAGAATCTGCCAGTTTGAAAGATATTCACACAACTTTTTCAAAATACAAGCATATGATTCAAGAAATTAAGGTAGAAATAGTCGAACCAGTAAAGAAAGACACGAATTTGAAGAAACTGCTAGCCCAACATAAAAGAAAAATTAATCCGAAATTTGGTCAATTAACCAATAGTATGAGTCAACTGGAATCCATTTTTAATGAGTTGTCTGTGCTCATTGAACAAACGAGGCCCAACCAACTAGGATATAAGTGGATTTTAAATTTTATCTCCAAAGCAGTTGTATCCCAAGCCGAATCAGAGGTAGCTGTAAAGCCTGAAAGTGCCTTACCGCTTGGAAAGCTGTGTTTATCTCTACTCGTGAAGTATCCAGAGTTGAAAGAATTGCTACTGGCCAGATTTGTTAAGAAATGTCCATTAGTTATCGGTTATACGTGCTCAATAGATACAGAGGAAGGCAGAAAAAGAATGGGCTGGAGAAGAAGAAGCGATGGGAAATGGGAAGAAGATACAAGTTATGATGAACGAATGGGTGGTATCATGACTCTCTTTGCAGTAATAACCAGACTATCTCTTCCACAAGAAATTATAAAAAGTACGACGCATCCATTGCCAATATCACATTCGTGGAAAATTGTCGCAAGAATCGCTAATACACCACTGAGCTTACTAAATAATTCTCATTTCGTTGTTTTGGCTGCATGGTGGGAAGCTGCAGCTGCCCAGTTTTTACTCGCATATGGAAGACAAGCTCAAAAACTACTCGATTTAATTTCGAATGACTTAACTTCAACTGTAGCTGACCGGAAGCTTGTTGGGGCAGCTAGGCTGCGAATCCTCTATGAAGATTGGAAAACAACTCACTCAATAGCTCAGTTCCCTGAAATGAGTGTATAACTTTCTGATCTGTGAATTAGCATTTCAAAATCTGACCTGTTACACAATATAAATAATCAAAGTGAAAATAGAAAACAGTTCGTTTAGTTTATTTTATATTATCCTTGCATTCGTAGCAAACTTTACCAGTTCACTACACTATAGTTGAATCCATTTCCTTTTGAGCTGTTTTGTCTATAAATTATGCTTGGTTTCTTTCGGCTCGGACCTATTTAGCTTATATAATGAAGTATGAAAAATGATGACATCTCCGCTATTAGTCCAAAGGTATCTGAGTCGGAAGCAAGTGAGAATGAGGAGAAATTGTGATGTCAAAATCCCGCCAAAGCCCTGTGATCCATATCCAATCGTAACTTCATATGTTGATGTTGTTGCTGGTTTTGGACGGGGCTCCTCAGAATTGGGTATCCCCACGGCTAATGTCCCAATTGAACAATTGCCACATATTATTCAAGATTTAGAAGTAGGCGTTTATTTTGGATGGTGTCATCTGAAATCTGTTCCAGAAGAGAAACAGCGAAGTGAACTACGTCCAGATGGCAGACAAGTTCATTACAATAACGGTTCGCGTTTACTTGAAGGAGATTTGAAGATTTTACCAGTTGTACTATCTCTTGGTTGGAATCCATTTTACCAGAATACCAAAAAGACTGTTGAGTTACACATACTTCATAACTTTGAATCAGATTTTTATGGAGCAAAGATTAAGTTTAGTTTTTTAGGTTATATTAGACCAGAATTGAATTATACCACAAAAGAGGCCCTAATAGCAGATATCAGAAGGGATATAGAAATTGCGCAGGAAACCCTCAACACACATGAATATGAGGCTTTCAGACACGTTTTATAGAAAAAGATTTATAGATGATAAGTTTACGTCGGGTAAATAATTCGTATATTTGGTTTACCTTCTCAACATCACTGTAATTTCACGTTGAATTTAGAATAGTTCTTTTATTTTAAAGCTTTTTTGGAACAAAAGACCGAAATGTATGGAAACTCCGCCCCATTAAAAAAACCATACTTGAAAGAATCAAAGATTAACGTTTCCCGACGAAAGTGCTAACTATCACAAAGGAGAATAATAGTGGGGTTTCCCGTACACTATAGGATCAAGTATCTTGATAGGCGTTGCAGGATTAGGGATTTCAATTACTGAAGCGATAAAGGAAAAATTATTTTTAGCTATGGGCCTGTGGAAAAGGACTCTTGTAGTGGCTCTCTTTTATTGTTTAGTAATATTTCTATTTATTTGGTCACAGTTCTCAGAGCTTATTTTCAAGCTCATTCTATCACCTATTCTTCTATTGCTCTGTTTTGCTACTTTAGGGATCATAACAGCTGACTTTTTGACCCCAAATCTATCAGTTATTTCAAATGATCTTCTACTGATATCGCCTAGAGTTTCTGGGATGACATTGCTCGCCTTAGGCAATGCAATACCTGATATTTCAAGTACGTACGCATCGATGAAAAAAGGTGCTTCGACTCTAGCCATAGGCGAATCGCTTGGTGCGATATTTTTTTTACTCACAGTTGTAATTGGATGTATGGTATCGATTAGAACTATCCAGCTTTCTGACCCACATATGCTCTCATTGGATTTAGAGAGAAATGAAGACAATTTGGATTATTGGGATACGATATTTTATAGCAGGTATCAATTTTTAAGAGATCTTTTCATGTTTGGTTTTCTGATTTCCCTTAACATTTACCTTTTGCTCGATTCAAAACTTGAATTTTGGGAGTGTATTGTGATGTGTTTCGCATATGGTGCTTATGTTACCTATCTACTTTCATCAGGTCAGGAATTGGAAGCAACTAATAATGATGAAGAAATCCCTGAAATTACTGTTTCGGAGGCCCCCAGTGTTGATGATAATTTGCAAAAATTTCTTCGTATGGCCAAGGAGACTCGTAGAGATTTCCGACAGAAGGTCAGAAAATACTTGCGTAAAAACTATAAAGGTTGGGCAAACTTGAAAGTCAATGACACCTTAGATTTGTGGGAAAATGCGGGCTATTTTGACCATGAATTAGATGAAGCTTTGAGCCATGCTACCTCGCCACTTTTAAAACCAAAATCTCGTCGGAATTCTGAGACAATGGTACGTGAGATACAGCAGGCATCGCTTGCAATTCCTTATCACATGCACACTATTCAAGAAGGAAGCCAGAAATGTTCATCTGCTGCTTCAAATGAGCCCGAAAGTTTACCTAAGCTTGGAAACGAGCTCGGCAGAAACATGCTTGGCGACTCACTCGTTCCCATCTCAGACAGAAAATCTGCTCCTAGATCAGTTAGCGTTGATAATTTGTGCAGGATGAATGATGGTGAGTCTTTTATAAGCGATATCATTCCACTAACGGACGAGCTCGTTGATCAAGGTGATAAAGAAGTCAAAGACTCATGGGATTCAAAACTCAGAATTTTGAAGTATCTAACAGACCCACACTATGAGGTACATGCTACAGAGGTTACGATAATACTTGCAACAACTCCTATAATTTTTGTTTTGACACTATTGATACCGCTGAACTATGTATCAAAAAGCGGCAACGTTTTTTTCAAGATAGGGTACTATATCCAATGTGCTTTCACTCCATTTATAGTTAATCTTTTGATCACAAAATCTTTCAACTTATGGTTGTTCGTTTTTGGATCTGCTGTTGCAACAGTGACACTGCCATTAGCTTACTATAAAGTTTTGAAATTGAAAGCAAAACTTATAGCTCCATTTGGATTTGCTATCTCTATCACCACAATTTCTTTCGTTGTTGGGTTGGTTGTAGATGTTTTGACGGACTGGGTGAAATATTTTCAAATATCCGAAGCTATTTTAGGTTTGACTGTCTTTGCGTGGGGTAATTCGATTGGTGATCTAGTTTCTAATGTCACATTTACCCGTATTGGAGTGCTTGAGATAGCGTTGGGGTCGTGTTTTGGTAGTCCACTTCTATATTTTTTATTCGGAGTAGGGATAGATGGAATCTTAGTACTGCTAAAAAACACAAATCCAGAAGATGTACCCTTTTGGTTTTGGCATCTTGATTTCGTTGTCAACGAAAGCTTGGTTTTGAGCATGATAGGAATAGGAATAGCCTTCTTTATTTTCATTTTCATCGTACCATTAAATCATTGGAAATTGGATCAGAAAATTGGGGGTCTTTTGCTATCCCTCTACTTCTTAATAACTTTGATTAACATAATAATAGAATTTAAATCTTAAGAACAATGTGAGTCATGTTACTATTTAAATCAGTTTTCTTGTGTTGATTAAGAGGGTCATCTGTCAACTTCATCAGGTATGTAAGTTTCAAGAAAATTTTTTATTGCATTAACGACATCATTCCCTTTATTATTTGCTAGTGGAATAACATTTTGTATAATGTGTTTTCTTCTTGCCAGATATGACTTACTTGAATCAAACCATATCAAGCTGCAATATTGATACCAAAAGGAACCTTTCGAAAGGTAATATTCCCATTTATTATTTATGATCTGTTTGTAGATACAATCTTCAACAAAGTTGCGAGGGAACCGTTCGTACATTTGATTTACAAGATTTAGTAATATCAATTGTTTATCTTCAGTTTCCTCGGACTCCATTCTTGATAGGATTGAATCAATAATTTCTTTAGAAATTTCAATATTCCTCGAGGCACTATATCTGCCTTTTGAACGCGTACCGGATAAAAACATTTTGAAATGTAAATGATCCATAAAAAGCTCAAAATCTTCTGAGAAGGATAATTCACTTGAATACGCATTCTCCATCTCAGTAAACAACTCGTTCAATTCTGAATACTGACCTAATCGAATCATTATACCTGCTATGGTATCGAGAATCTTCGCCTTTTTATGAACAAAGACCAAACCTTGCAGAAGAATATTTTTGGCCCCTAAATAATCATTGAGATCATCTACCAAGAAGTCTGAGTACATAAGCCATATTTCTTCATAATGCGCAAGAGGCAAGAGGGCTCTCTGGAATTGTAATTTGATGAGATCAAAAACCTTGTTCTTTCGAGTATACTCTAAGTACTTGCACCAAATGCCAATTTCTTGATGGGAGATCAATTTTTCGCCTGCACAATAATATTGCTGGCTGATTTTACTTTCAAATAGTTCGAACAATTCCATTACTTGATATTGTACCACAAGATACATCTCCTTGGTTATTTTCCTGAGTGTTTTCTTAGCGTATTGCAAATGAGGTCCTTTTCTCCCTTGTAAACATGTATTAACCTTCAGCTTTTTCCACAAATCCTCATCTTTCGCAAAGTGCCTTAATTGCGAAAGATCTTTAGCCTCATCTATAGATTGTAACCACAAATCAAAAAACTCCGCATAATGATACTGTGGTATTTCAAGAACTTTTCGAAGAATTTTAATGTATGCGTATTGTTGTTTGCTTCTCAGTTTAACCTCATCTATATAGAGGTGCCAAAATTCTCCTGAAAAAAAGTGCAAGCCAATGTAAGAAGCTGCAGTTTCGTACTTCTTAAAAAGCTGCCTACTTTCTGGTATTATCTTATTGCAAAGCCTCAAATATTCGATCCATAGAAGCATTGATCTATTATTAAAGCATTGTAAGGCATCTTCGAATATTTGATGCATTTTTTGGAAGTTCCCTAGTCTATATTCAAATAACGCATATTCCACATGATAATTCTCTAAAAACGGGAAACGAGTCAGTAAGGAAATGTATAACGATCGTATAAATTCACATAATGCCTTGTCTGTAGACTTGCTCAGAGGCGAAGCCTTCGACAATATATGTTTCAACAGCGCATCCCAGTAAGAAAATGTCTTGGGGTATTTGGATAACTGAATGCTCAATTCTGTGAGCTTTGAATCGTTCAAAAAGTCACTGTCTTTATTCATTCGCAAAATATTTCAGCAAAAATGGACAGTAGAAAGTATGGTAGGTATTTGATTAATTACCGTTGTATGTTTTGCAAACCACATTTTTATCGTTCACATGCAAAAACCGTATTTGCATGTGAACGATAAAAATCAAAAATTTACTCAACTCTGGTAAATAGTTAATAGTGAGCTCACTAATTGAATGAACAAAACATGTTGAATTATATAAATGCACATATGTGAAACACGTAGGTTAAACAATTTACAAGTCATTAAAAAGGTCATTAAGATGTATTTGATCTTTATGAGAAATTTACAAGGGAACCGTGTGTTAGACAAGCTAGTCATAAATAAATGGGCACAAGATTTAAAAGAGCTGTGTGAGACAAAATAAAAAATAACAGAAGTGCGGAATATGAGAAGGTGCAAGTTTTGGCCCGGGGCACTATTGTGAGATTTTATCAAAATTAATTTCATCTAGAATTGTCTTGGCGCCGTTTTCGATGAGCTTTTTAGCAAGAGCCTTTCCACATTCTATTGCGTCCTCTCTATGATTGACGATGGTAACTGAATGTTGATCTTCAACAGCCGTGGTCCCATCGACATTAACGACAATACCTTTTAAGCATAACCTTCCAGTGCTAACATCCAAAGAAGATTTTACCCCTATAGGAACAGAGCATCCACCTTCGAGGGTTCTTAATAAGGAACGTTCAGCCAGACAACAGACAGTCGAAGGAAAATCGCAAATTTTCTCCAATATTTTTTTCATTTTCTCATCATCCTTTCTAATTTCAATCCCCAGAGCACCTTGTCCAACGGCATGCAACATTGTATCATCAGTAAAACGGTATGTTATTCTGGATTCTAGACCGATTCTTACGAGGCCAGCTGTTGCCAAGATAATGCATTTGTAAGGGCTTTCTGGATCATCAAGTTTCGTAAGTCTTGTATTTAGATTCCCTCTGACGCTCTGAAATTTAAGATGTGGGTATTTTCTTTTCAACTGGGCTGATCTCCTAACTGATGATGTCCCAACGACCGCACCTTCTGGAAGATCATCCAGGGTTTTATAAGAAGAATCTTTCTCCATAATTAGACAGTCGGAGGGATCTACCCGCTTTGTTATACCACCTAACTCAAATCCATCAGGCAGCAAAGTTGGCATATCTTTTAAAGAGTGAACAATCATATCGATGCGCGATTCATCATCAGCATACAGTAAGTCTTCCAACTCTTTTGTCCACAAAGCCTTCCCTCCAAACGAATAAAGTGGCTTACCTTGGACTTGGTCACCAAGAGTTTGAATGGCTAAAACTGGACACTGCAAATTGGGAAATTCAGATTCTATCAAGCCTTTAACATGCTCAGACTGAACAACAGCCAATTTTGACCTTCTACCAGCGATACGAACAGTTTCCTTACTCATGTTCCCTGTTTTATTTTTCTTCTTATCCACTATAATACAGGAAGCTGGTTATACAGCTTAGATCACTAACTAAGGTTCCTTGATCCAGGGCTTCAAAGCAGTGTTTTAATATTTACAAGATTGCACCAAAGAAATTTTTCAAACAGATGAGCGTTTCACTGTATCAAGGTGAAGAGCTTATGTTGGAATTTCTTTTTATATTTTTAGCCTCCCGGAATATAAACAACCAAATGATTCTTCCTCACAATTCAGGCCAACCAATAATATATATAACAGGTTGTGATGTTTGTAGAGAAGTTTCATAGGATAGACTGCAAAGAAGTTGCACACTGGTTCTATTTTTTTTTTCGATATTCATGATAAAATTTTTCCCTCTCGACGTGAGGTGTACAGATGTTTAAGTAACCTAATTGATGAATTTTTAAGCGCATCCATTGGTACTGATTGATTTGCTTAAGAGGGTGGTCATCAAGAGTAAGAGCGAAAGCATGTTGATACATCCAGCCTCTGTGTAAACTAAGATTTGCCCGCCAGATTTTTTTTCATATGGATGCGAATTAAAATGAAACAAATTACGATGTTGAAATATAATAAATAAGATAAATAAGACTCCTAAATCACTAAGAGTAAATATGCATTCACGTACATAACTTCAGGTGGCACCTCTAAAGGGGGGAATATGGGTAACCCATGATGAATAAATGCATGAAGTTGCAGAGTGCAAAAATTCATGAACATATGAATGAAATACCCAATCATAGTTGCGACTTCACCCATCCTTCGAGGCCTCCCTTAACAATGATTTCTTGTAAGTTTTTGCCTAGTTCGCCAACCTTTTGTTCTAACACTACTGGACCATCCAAGGAGCCTTCAGTGACAACTACCTTTGCATTTGCGACATCCCATTTCAAGAACCATCCAGTTCTACGGGTTAGTTCCTTTGGTGCATCGTTGTATCTTTCTCTCAACATGTTAATTAGCGCAGGAATCTCCAAGGTTAACAATGCATTGTTGATAGAGTTTCTTGAAAAGATATTACCAAAAGAGCCAGAGACAACTAAGTTTATGCCCTTAGCTAATATAGCTGTTGCTGCTTGCTCACGGGAAGAGCCAGTACCAAAGTTGTAACCTGATATTATAATATCACCTGCTGTGGTCTTGTTTTGGAAGTCTGGATCGTAGTTTTCCATACAAACCTTAGCCATAGTTTCCATTGGAACATCATCTTGGTAAGTGTACTTACCAGGATAGATACCATCTGTATTGATATTATCAGCATCACATAAAACCAACTCGCCAGTGATTTCGCTTGGGAAGCCTTCTAAAATCTCGACACTTGCGGTCTCGACAGAAGGAGAGCTCTCCTCTGAACTCGTGGAAGATTGCTCCTTGGATTCTTCAACTGTAGCGACTACACCTTCAAAGTGAGGGTCTTGAGAGCCTAGAACTTCAGCTGGGGAACCAATCTTCCCCAAAATAGCTGATGCTGCGACGACTGCAGGGGATGCTAGGTAAGCCAATGCATCCTTGGAACCCATTCTACCCTTGAAATTTCTGTTGGTAGCAGAAATACCAACTTGGCCAGGTTCTAGAAGCCCCGTACCTAGACCAATACATGGACCACAACCTGCTGGAAGGGTCTTACAACCAGCCTTTAGTAACTTATCCCATGCTCCTGACGCTTTAGCATCTTTTTCAACTTCAGAAGAAGCTGCAGCGATGTAAAATTCAACGCCGTCAGCAACTTTTTTGACTTGATTGATATCGCCCGTTGGACATACGACATGAGCAGCAGCCTCTAAATCACTCAAACGGGAGTTAGTACAGGAAACTAAATAAGCCTTGTCGACCTTGATATTTTGTTTTGAAAGAGATTCAACTGTTTCGGATATTTTTACCGAGTTTGGACCGGATACATAATGTGTCAAAGTCGCCAAATCGATGGTTAGCTTCTTGGCATACTTTGCATCTTCATCCGCCTTTAAAGCTTGAGATTTCTTTTCTAAGTCAGAAAGTGTCTGTTCATTAATTCTAGGGTGGTCTGAACCAACTTTGGCCAATCTATCACGATAAAATTTGAGTAACGTCTTATCAACCGGGAACAATCCTGATAAAGCGCCCCATTCTGTTGTCATGTTAGCAATGGTTAGTCTGTAGTCAATAGGAATTTTTTCCAAAGATTCACCGGTAAACTCGATTGCATGGTTCAAGACTTGATCCTTATTGAAAACACCGCACAGAGCAACAATTATATCTTTACCAGAGACCCCTGCTGGCAACTCTCCCTTCAACTCAACTTGAGCTACCGGGGGAATCTGCCACCAGGTCTGGCCAGTGGCCCAAATGGCAGCAGCATCTGTCCTAACGATTGGGGTACCTAGGGCACCAACACCACCATAAGTATTGGAATGGGAATCTGATGCAACCGTCATGTTCAATGGGAACGCATAGCCCTCTTCGATCATGATCTGATGTCCGATACCACGGCCAGCGGGGTAAAAATCAATACCATGCTTCTTAGCAAAATTTTCAATATTCTTGTACTTGGTCAAGTTTTTCTCAGTCTTATTTTGAACATCATGGTCTAAAGTATTCACAATTTGCTTTGGGTTCTTAATCTTTGAAGCGCCTAACCCCATGAACTTCAAAGCAACAGGCCACGAGTTGTCATGAGACATACAATGCGCAGGTTGGATAGTCACATAGTCACCAGATGCAACCTTCTTCCCTTCAGGCAAGCCGACAGCATATGATTGGACAATCTTTTCAGTCAAATTTTGACCATTTAACAGACGAGAGGTTGAGAAATGACGTTGCAACCTTAACATTTTTTTCAATATCGAAATATCAACTGAGAACAACGAATATTCCACTAAATTGAGTGTATGTGCGTTAAAAAGCTATCGCGGTTTCTCAACTTTACTTGCAAAAACTAAAGAAACAACGTGGAACTTATCGAACCTATCTATACAAGTATCAATTGGATGGTCATTTCAACATATATAAATGAATCATCGAAATTTTTAACCATTTTTTTCCTGGAAAATTCCTATGGAAAATTAGTCACTTCTTTCTGCTACTACAACAACTAAGACATATATCTCTTCGAGGAAAAACTGGAAGACTTTTCTTTCTCGCACGTGACAAAATCAGTGAATAAGTTCGGAGTTCAGTTTAGCAATCTCTTGCCCCGCCATCTTTTCCCAATGTTGCACATTTCTACCCATCCTAAACATGAATCATATATATTTGTAAAATGTAAAGCCTGCAAATGTACCCCCAAAAAGTGGGTGTACATTGACGATACAAAAACATATTATTGTAAAGAGCTACAAATTTCCACTAGCTCTCACGTGCCCTTGATTTCCAATCAACTTCGGAAAGAAATCTTCAACTATGGACAATCCATATACACACCATGCCACGTAGTATATGCCACTAATAATCAAACAGATTAGTAAATTTCTAGTAGTCGGCATCAAAATACCATAGATTAATGCAGAGTCATAATCCCTCAGACTTGCCGAAAATATTCATCATTTTCAATAGAATGGTTGCCGGCTGACATTTCGAACATTCTGGTAGTGCCGTCCGAATGATTTATAAGCCATCACGTGCTTTTACCCTGCCGTTATCGGTTGTTCGTTTTTTTTTTTTTGTTTCAGTTGATAAAGAAATTAAAAATTTTGATCTTACCATTGATTTTTGTTTCCTTGCCTAACCTAAGAACATCTTTCTTAGAGTTACTTTCTCGTCTCCTCCCCCACAATAAGACACAAGTCAATTACATATTTGCTTGTTCGGATAAGCCCAAAGGAAGAAATGTCAGAATCTAAGACTTGTAGCGACCAATGCGACCTATTGTTATGGAAAAACCCAATTAGAACTGGTAAAGTCTTGGGAGGTATTTTAGTTGCCTTGTTGGTTGTCAAGAAGGTTAATTTGCTAACCTTACTTTTGAGGTTTATTTACACTGCTATGTTCACTACTGCATCTATCGAATTTGTTACCAAGGTAGCTTTGCACCAAGGATTAGTTACAAAATACGGCTTAAAGGAGTGCCCAAATACTGTGGGTACTATTAAACCATTCATTGACACTGCTCTCAAATATATGCCAGTTTACCAGTCCAAGATGAGAAAATTGATGTTCGCCTACTCTCCAGAACGTTCATACAAGGCAGCTGGTGTTGTATACATTGCTCACAAGTTGATCTCTACTTTCTCGCTGTGGACGATTGCTTTCGTTTCGACTATTGCAACTTTTACTCTACCAGTTGTTTACAAAACTTATCAGAAGGAGATTGATGCTGCTGTCGAACAAGGTGTCACTGTTGCTAAGTCTAAGTCCGTTGAATACCAAAAATTGGCTCAAGAAAAGGCCACCCCCTATGTTAAGCAATTGAACGAAAAACTAGGTCCAGTCGGTGGTTTCGTTTCTTCTAAGCTTTCTCATACTGGAACAACTCCCGCATCTTCTAGTGCTAAACTTGCAGCTGAAGTTCCATTGGAACCAACCGCCACAACTTCTGGTGCTTCTTTCCCTTCAGTTCCCAAGACGGAATTGAAGAAGTCTGTTGAAGAAACCGACAATATCACGGTCGACGACGTCAAGGAAGAGATCGAAAAGGGTAAGGCCGCTGCTTTATAAAGTGACAGAGAAATTTAGTTCTTGTTTTGATTGAATAGAGATTCTCGGACAATCAAATTGATGGGGTCTCTGCGTTCTGTTTGTTTTTTTTTTTGCCCTGAATATTCTCCCTGATCAATTCTGTTTTTGTAGAGCTCACACATAGCGTTGCTTGTTATTTTCATACATTATACATCTACCAAAATAAGGTCCAAGTTTCTTGGTTAAAATCAAAAATTTCTCACTGAAACCGATTTTATGTGCACATTGAATAGAAAGGGTGTTGCAAACTTAGAATGGCTCATGCCAAAGATGGACCGGTCAGCATGTTTTAAAAAAAAATGTATATTTTTAGAGATGGAATATATTTATCATAAACATCAATTTCAATAAATGGGTCAAATTTTGAGCCTGCTCTATAAATCACAGCGAGCCAGTTCCAAAACTATTCAGGAAGGACGTATAATTTCAAACGAGCTCAAAGGAAATTTAGAAACTGGCTCTACAATAATTTTTTGCGAAGAGAAATCACGAAAATTTGATATCTTTAATTTCAGTCAGAATAAAAATGAACGTGAAAAAAATCTACCGCTGATTTTTGACAAACAAAAATCGAACCAAGATCATTCTTTTCCGCTTATATCCTAGTTCAAGACTGTTATTTCTTGTAGTATTCTTAATGAGAAAAAAATTTTTAGACATAGATCATAGAACTCGGAACAACTCAGTATCTAACACCAGAGGAAACTTCTAGATGGTCAATAACTGGGTTTTTAACGTTTGGATTCAAATCTTCATTCGTCAATTCTAGTTGTTTCTCAGTCCATAAATTTGGCTCAGAGATGTGGTTTGGATCACCAACGCCAAGTAAACCACCCTGTGACTCCCAGTCGCGAACTCTTGGCAATTGCAGAGTCGACCAAACATCCTCCATAGCATCTAATAAAATGTCTGATAAGTCATTGGTGTGACCTGGAGTAGGAGTTATTCTTAGTCTTTCAGTACCTCTAGAAACAGTAGGGAAATTAATGGCTTGAACGTAAATCCGATGTTTATCCATTAAAATATCGGAAGCTTGTTTGGCCAAATGGGGATTTCCGACCAAAACTGGAACAATATGTGAAGGGTTTGGCATAACAGGGATTCCTAGATCGATCAAACCGTTTTTAACATACATGGTATGTTTTTGCTGGTCTTGTCTTAACCCTAGATGAGTACGTTGATATCTAATTGCTTCAGCAGCACCTGCCATGACGGCTGGGGGTAAACTTGTAGTGAAGATAAATCCTGGCGCGTAAGATCTTAGCCAGTCGACTAATTTTAGAGACCCAGCAACGTAACCTCCAACGGTACCAAACGACTTACCCAAGGTACCGGTTATCATATCAACACGATCCATGGTGGTCTTGTGTTCTGGAGAGGCAATACCCGATTTCAAATGCGCATCGAAATCAAAATGTTCTGCTACCCCGGCACCATGAGGACCATATAAACCGACCGCATGAACTTCGTCTAAAAATGTCAAAGCTCCATACTTTTCAGCTAAATCACAGATTTTATTAATATCAGCAACTGAGCCAGACATAGAATAAACAGATTCAAAAGCAATCAACTTCGGAGTTGATTTAGGATACATGGCTAAAAGCTCCTCTAAATGGCCTAGATTGTTGTGCTTAAAGATATGCTTTTTAGATTGTGCATGTTTCATACCTATAATCATAGAAGCGTGGTTTAATTCGTCAGAGAAAATAACAAGGTCTTTGATCTTTTGTCCTAACAAAGAAATTACAGCATCATTAGCAACAAAACATGAGGAAAACACCAAGGCAGCTTCTTTTTTATGCAAAGCAGCAACTTCAGCCTCCAACTTCAATGCGTGCCTATTATGACCGGCAATGTTCCTGGTACCACCTGCACCAGCTCCGTATTTATCCAAAGTCTTTTTCATGACATCGATAACCTCCTGGTTCTTGGAAAGGGCTAAGTAATCGTTAGAGCACCAAACGGTGACCTTGTCATCTTCCATCTGTCTATGTGCCATAGGGAATTCCTTGGCCAAACGGTTAATGTTGTTGAAAAATCTGTACGATTTGTCCATCTTTTTTCTAGCCAATTCAGAATCGAATAATCCTTGATAATCAAACGCATTTTCTTGTGTAGAACGATCAATAACTTCAGATTGGGTAGCTGATGCATCTGCACGCGAAGAAGTACTTGCAGCTGGTGCACTAACCTCAGAAGCGGTGGCATAGCTTCTGTGCTGCATAGCTTTCCCCATAAATGGGCATTGGTTGGCAATAGCTGGTAAATTGGCATTCTTCAACGCCTGGACGCTTTGCATAGAGCCAGTGGCCGAACGCATAAACGGACATATTTTTGCAGATTGACGAACAACAGACTCCATTGTGATTAAAATTTTTCGATCTTTGTAACTTACCTTTACTGACTTCTCACCTTTTAGCTTAGACTAAATGTGACTCAATGAATAGAAATGTTGTTCTGACCGGAAATCCTGACTATAGTTTGCTTAAAGCTGATAAATAGATTGAAATAGAGCTTCTCGATATGCAAACTTTAGTTATCAATATGTTGAATATAGGAATAGAGATATATTGAAGATGACCTTTCCTCAATTTAAGAACCAGATTGAACGACAATATATATTCTGTATTTTTTTTTAGCTTTGAAAATTAACCATTGTACCCATCGGAGAGAGAAAAAAAAAGGCCATGCACTTTTCTTTTTATTGCAGCGGACTTTCAACCAATGGCAGTCAAGGAAAGAAGGGAACATTAGTTACTGTGGCTTGCAGGCCGACCTCCAGCTAAAACGAAAGACGCAGATGCTTCGATGAGTCTGCGTTAGGGACGGGTGAACTAGCAGCAGCGAATAATAAGCGAAGTATCTGTCTTACGCTTGGCGGTGCTAGTAAAAAAAAATTGTAAAATGCAACAATTGTCTATAATATTAGAATTTGTGTACTGCTGACGATGAGGATAAGGATAAAATGCGAGAAACTAGATAAAAGTTTTTACTTTGAAGAAATTTTGGGGGGAAGAACTAACAGTAACGGAGAAATTGAATTACATACATTGTTATATCATGTAGTAGTGTTACATTTGAAAATAGTGTTACAATATGCAGTAGATGTCGGTTGTCATTTAAAAAATTGAAGATAATTAATTGCTTCTTCTGAGAGCATCGATAGCTCTGGGATGACCCAGCTTAGCAGCTATTTCGTAGTGTTTTCGAGCTTGTGTGTGGTCTGGAGGACAACCTATTCCTCTCTCAAGGTAAAAAGCGAGAGCGTATTCTGCTTTGGCAAGTTTGCCTTCTCCCAGTTTGCAGGCTTGAAGAGCCCATTTGAATGCCTCTTTATCGTTTGGCTGTAATATGCCTTCTGCACCAGTTAAATACCAACCACTTAGAGCTATCATGGCCATAGGGTTTGGTTTTTTCTTGTTCATGGAACTCTTTCCATACCATGCGATTGATTTATTGGCCATAACTGGGAGGCTCATCTCACCAAATTCGTAAAAGTGACCCAACTTGAACTGGGCTAGTGAATAGTCTAAGTCATGGGCACATCTATAGTAGTATTTGATTGATTTTTCAACGTCTTGTCTGATACCGTTTCGTAACAGATCGTTTTTTAGATGTTCATCAAGCTCTTGGAAGCCATAAATTTTGCCCAGTTCTATCATGGCCTGTGGGGAAACTTGATCAAGAGAAATCTCATATTCGGCATTTGCCGGAATTTGAATTTCTGCTATCGCCATTCTGAACCAATATAATGACTGCATTATGTCTCGACCAATCACAGTAGCCTTCGTTGATGTGTACAAACCTTTCAAATAGACCATCCCTAGCTTGTACATGCATGATGAGAGACCACGAGTTATTGCTCCTTTTTCGTAGTATTCTCGCGCGAGCTTCAGTGAATCAAATTCTGAAATTTTCGAGTAATCGACTCCACGGCCATATTCAAAGCACACACCTGTTCTGTAAATTGAATCCTTATGGCCAAGATCTGCCGCTTTCTTGTAATAATCTAGCGCTTTCTGGTCGTTCTTACCAACAATGTCTCCTGGCCTGGCAATGTGTAAATACGGTTGGTGAGAAAATAATGTTCCTAACAAATATAGCGCGGGAGAGTATCTCGTATGTACCAATTTTGTTAACACGCGTAAAGCATGTTCTAAAATCGTGCGCTGGTTTTGATGCATTTCTTCTGGTGTCAAATCACGTCTTAATCTTTCAGCATTAATGTTATATCTTATTAGAAAAGATGGTTTAAATGCAAACTGCAATAAAGTTTCACACCACTTCAATTGTATTTCTTTGGTAAAGCTACTAGCATCGTTAACCGTGCGTTCGTAAACCTCTCGAAATTTCAACGCCTCCTCTGAATACTCACTCAGATTGACTTTTTCGTTATCAACTGCCTTCACTTTTCCTGCTGACCTACGAGGTAATGATTCTGTTGAACTCTGTTTTGAACCCATTGATCCTGTCTCGGACCCAGGGTACTGCCTTGAACCAAAAGACTGAACGCTTACATTATGTCCCGACATTATATTCCTAGGTGTGGCGGGCTGACTTCCAATACTGCTTGCAGAATCATTAAGTTCACCAAGATTATCATCCATAGGATATGGTGTCCTTCGTGACGGTTCGCGTCCTGGGGGATACATGTTAATATGCTTATCGTATGGATTTCTATTCGATTCTTCCATTTTTCTCCTCTCAGATTGCAGGACTCGTCTCTATAAGTAAAACTCAATAGATATCACTTGATTTGAGCTTACAACCAGTTGCTTTTTCCTCTCCTCTGTTCTGAAACGGTGAACTGTTCTGCTCTGTTTCAAATTGTGAATTTTTCGCACATATCGTTTTTTGGTTACGATTATCTAGTTATTCATGTAACAGAGAAACTTTTACCATACTAAAGGATCGCGCAGGGACCCGAACGGTTTAGGTTGCATACAAAGACTTTTTCAAAAATTACTTAAGATTTGGCATGCTATTCAATACCCTATTTGTTGAGTTAGAGGGACAATACTTTAATAACGGGAACCATGTAAACATAAAAGAGTGTGTGGGGCTACGCCCGAACTTCTTTCGGACATACCAAACTACTGTGCTTTGCTTCCTCAGAATAAAATGCTCAAAATAACGTTGAAAAAAAAAAATTTAGATTGAGCTAATCACCAGAGAAGATATAATGAGAAGTCCTTTCTGAAGAAAGACAATTACAGAAGGGCAATAGTTCTGATTTTTGTTGATCTCCCAGCATTCAGAAGTATATCTAGCAGTTAAGACTATGGTGTGGCCATTTTCGAAAGATAAACCGGAGACGGACTCCTCAGAGAACGGTATCCGTAAAGAGGAAATAAAAGATGAGCAACAATTAAGCAATTACAGTAGAGGTCAAAAGTTTTTACTAGAAGACACGAAACCAAGATTCCCTAATGAATCTTCTGGTGGGTTGGCTAGGGAAAAAGAAAGAGCGACTCTAAAGGAAGCTTGGAGCACTATGTCGTGGGAAGATTTTAGTGTTGCGAAAGTTGTGTCTATCCCATGTCTGAGAGAGGCTGGTCTGACCGGGTTTACTTCAATGTTTGTAGTAGGATCAGTCATGTTTTTGTACCACAAAAACCCAAGCAGGGCAGCCAACTGGTCAGTTGGTGGACTTATGTTAGGATCTATCGTCGGTTGGGAACAGTGTAGAATGAGGCGGAGACGCAGCTTCCAAATTGCAGAGTTAGCCAAACAAACTGTCGCTGCAAAAGAAAAACCTATGATGCACACAATCAAAAATAACGACGCTGTGAAAAAAGAGTGGGAAACGACTGATACTAAAAAAGCATGGTATAAATTTTGGTGAAGTACCGATCAATTCGACCATTTTTCGTCAATGTATGCACATAAAATCAAATTTTGACATCTACATATATTTTAGTTATGAAATCATTTAATGTCCCGTAATGTATTGCCAGAAGAAATTATTCTCACTTTGTCGCAGCATGCAGCAACTCGTATATCTGACAAAGATTCTTTGAAATCAGATGAATTATTTTTTTTTACCTGCGATTGGTAACTCTTGTCAAATAACATTCCGATGAGTAGCCAATACTTCCTTTTTACTTACCAATTTTCTTGATAATATCATTCACGTGCCAACTTTAACGTCTGAAAGTTACAACAATTTTTTTAGTAATGATTTACTAAGATGAATAATCGGACAAAAAAAAAATAATACTGTATTAAATGGTTCGTTTTTTCTTCTAATCCTTTGATAATGGGAGTCCCTTAGTAATGTTGTGATACGAAAACGTAGTAATACTTTACTCTTCGTCAGATGATCTTTTTTTTTTTCAATAACATATAAATGTAAAAGACTTTGTTATAGTAGTTAGGAATAACAGGTTTTAGGATAATTGTAACTTTGTTCTTGAATTGAAATGTATCAAATAAGAACGTTATTAACCAAAACTTTCAACACAAGAAACATGTCTTTACCAGCTATGACTACAACTCCTACAACCCCAGTATATTTTGTGTCCCATGGAGGACCAACTTTTATGTATTCCGACAGGGAAAAGGATATTGTCGGAGGGGATATCGGTGCCTTCAATACCGTCAAAGGAATTGGCAGGAAAATTATTAAGGATATCAAGCCAAAATTCATCATTTGTGTGAGTGCACATTGGCAATCAAGAGCAGACAATTTGATTGAAATTGCCGTTCCAAAGAAATTGGCCCATAGAAAAGAGAACGACTTGATTTATGATTTCTACGGATTCCCAGACTACATGTACAAGGAAACTTTCCAGTCTGAGAATGATTTGTCTATTGCAAATGATATCATGAATGAAATTAACAACTCGCCATATGATATCAAGGCTAGATTAACGGAACGTGGTATCGATCATGGTACTTGGGTTCCATTGAAGGTTGCTTTCAAGGATGGAGAATTAATTGAACAAGATATACCATTGATTCAAGTCTCACTTACCCGTAATGACCGCGATTTCGAGTCCAATCATCAACTGGGTAAGGTCTTGGCTTCTTTCAGGGACAAGGGTGGTTTGATCATTGCCAGTGGTATGACCGTTCATAACTTAAAGGATGCATGGTCTCATACAACTAAGGATTACACTCCTAAATTTACAAACACTATCAACGACATTTTGCTTACCAAAGAACACAATAAATTAGATAAATTCAAGGCTTTGTTGGGAGAACAAAAATCAAGGGAATTATTATTCAAGGCTCATCCCTCTCTAGAACATTTCCTCCCATTGATAGTTGCCCTAGGTGCTTCCGAACCAACAAACGACGATTTGAAAATCAAAGAATTATACAATAGAAACCACTTCAGTCTAGGATGGGGTTGTTATCAATTCGGAGATCTTCTATGAGGTCTTACGCTTAATTGTTGGTCTTTTTCCATTTTAATTGAACTATTGTAATTTTTATTTTTGTAATTGCTGAAGGATACATGCGTACGCATATTATATAATAATATACGCTAATAGATATAATTCAAAAGAAGAAAATTCAATGCTTCTGAGTGTACAAGTTACAACTTTGTATAATTACATAAATCGTATGTTTTCATTTATTGAGTTAGCATTCTAAACATCTCAATAAAAATGTTTTCATAAGCGTTAAACAATCCCTTTCTATTGCTGATGATCTGATATAATGCTTGACTGGTCGTTAATAAGGAGGTTTTCTGTGCCATTTATTATGATATTGATATCTTCATTATTCTTATGTTCGCTTATCTCGGTATCTCTTCGTGAAGCGCCAGTCAGGGGAAGAGAAAAAGAATTGTCAAAAGTGTCCTCGTCATCATGATCGTTCCCATCATCTTCATTACCAACATAATCAGATAAATTATTTTTAGCAGCTTCAGCTCCATCTAGACATTCAGATTCGAGATTTTTAGTGCTAGGTATACCAGATCCCTGGGGTTCATTCGAAATCATCATGTCGTTCGGCAGTAATAAAGGGGATTTCAACTTATTATCCTGGATGGTCTCATCTTTGAACTCGATTGATGAAACATTGCTAGCTCTTGTCGGGGTCGCAGTTTGAGAAATATTCGGGGAAGAATGTAGAGGCCCACTAAACACTTCTGCATTGGGCGTAGAATTTTCTTGATTAGTACTGAAAGGGTCCTCTGCATCGGCGATCAAGATGTCCAGTCCACCTCCTGACCATCCTTTTCGGGCAATATTTTCGCTTATTTCAATTTGTGCTCGTGCAAGAGTTGCAACATCAGTTAATACTACTTGACATGTGTCCTCCACCAATTCATAAGATTTCTGGTAATAGTCATGCTTCAAAGACTCCAATTGATCTAACTGTGCTTGCAAAATGGATAAATTTTCCCTATATGATACAAGATTTCTGATTTTTCTTTTCGCAAGATTCAAGTTGTACTTTTCCTGCAACTTCAACTTCAAACTTTGCTCCTTGAATTGCCTTTTAAATTCCATCTCCTCTTCTTTAAATTTCTTGCCCAGTAGTTCAGCTTTCTCGCCTAAACTTGGGACGACACTGTCTTCACAACAGTTTGCTATAATTCTATCGTGATTGGAAATCAAGTGAAATAATCCACTCGCATTCAAAAACTTGTCTGCTGTTGTATCACTACACCCTTTTAATCGGGCAATATCGTCAAGTTGGAATGCAAGTTCAGTAGAGCATTGGGCAAGCTCATTCAATTTTGTCGAATAATGAGTCAATTTCGTCATTAGAGCCTTGACGCTATCTTGAGTTTTCATCATGTCATCTCGTGATACCAATGTCCTTAATTCTGTGATACTACATGTGCTGCCTCCAGATTTAATGGAGGACGGCCTGCGTAAATTTCTCTGGGATGCTGTTCCATTAGTCTTGCTCATTTCCCCATTCAAGTCATGAACATGAACTCTATTTGATGTCTTTTTGTTCAACAATGAGTAAAACTCGGATAAATGTGGTGCATACCTTTCTGGAGATACGTTCATAGTATGTGCTGGACTGTTGATACTTCTATTATTATACCGTATCGTTGTCAAGGAACAACTACCCTTCCTTTGTTATCAAAGTGCAATTGGACCTTCCAATATTTTTACTTACTTTTTACGATATCAAAACATTACTTATGGGTTTTTTAGGAGGCATTAGTACAAATTTGGTGCCAAAAAAATATGAAAAGTAAGAGTGTCAACGAATTCTGATGGTAATGTAGGCATATGAACCAAAAGAAGCTCGAATTAGGGTATAACAACGCCCATTGTGAGGTTTAATATATCTTCGACAATTCTCGAGTAAAAACTTGAGGAAAAGATAGAAATTGCTCACCCAAAGGAAAGGAGAATTTAAACGATGTCACGTGCTTGCATGTTGTGTCTGGGTTTTATGGTCAGAAAGCTGTATCCAAAAATTTTCCACTCATCTAAGAACACCAAGAAAAGTGACAATGAAATAATCACACATCAAGAATCCTGTGCACTAGAATAACCCTTGACCGTTTGAGCTAGCATGTTTTCACACATTTTAGGGGTTGGTAACAAGACACCTGCCACTTTTGCATCTATTTCTAGTTTTGTTTCCAGAAGATATGTGTCCAACGCTGTGAGAAATACTGTGAAACCGGTGGATTCAAGAAAGACATTCCTGATTGATTCATACAGAGACATTATGGAAAAGCACCCAGTTCTCCTATTTTGCCACCACAACAATTTGATGAAAAATGAAACTGCGCACTTCAGATATGAAATCAGCAAAGCTGGTGGTACATTAACAGTTTTGAGAAATAATTTGTTCCAAGTTTATTTGAGAAACTCTCATAAAGAAGATCCAGCAGCTCCATCGGCTCGTAAGGAGCAAAACTGGAAACATCCATTACTTCCATTATTTAAGGGCCCTACTGCAGCTATTTGTTTCCCCGAGACTGATCCTAGCAAAGTTAGTAAAGTATTAAAGTTGCTGGAAAAAGCCCAAGATAAACTATTTGTCGTCGGTGCAAAGGTTGAAAGTGAAGCATACGATGTACAGCAATTGAATACATTCAAAAACTTGCCAACCAAGCCCCAACTACAGGGTGAATTGTTAGGATTATTGCATGTTTTGAGTGGTGCTGGATTGGTCCAGACATTAGAGGCTGGATCAAATGTTTTGTACATGACCTTGAAGGCGCATGAAGAGAACATTGACCCTAGTAAAAAAAAATCCGAGTAGATTCGAATGATATTCGTCTAGGTAACTACTTTAAAACTTGTAAATATTAACAAATACTATAAATATTAATGAAGGGTATTTATGCACGTGATTATCTCCTGGTTATAATTTTTTTTTTTAGTTGAAGATTAATTTTCATCACATTGAATGGTTTGCACTGAAAACTTTTCGAGGCGATGAGGCTAACAGAACACTAGAATTCATCATCTATTCTAACCCTCTTAATTCACATTAGCATTTCTTAAATTACGCTGTGATGAGTCTGAATACTAAGCGTCAAGATTATCTTGCCCAGAAGCAAGATCATCGTAAGGAACTAAAACATGTCAGGATTGATGAGGATGTTATGAAGAAAGTTGACAAGTTAGATTTGCCTAAGAAAAAGTTTTACAGGCAAAGAGCTCACTCGAATCCATTCAGTGACCATCAACTAGAATATCCATTGAGTCCAGAACATATGGACTGGTCAAAACTATTTCCTCACTATTATGACGAGGAAAAGAAAGCTATGATAAAAGATGTGACAATAGCTGATATTGGGTGTGGATATGGTGGTTTATTGATTGATCTTTCACCAGCTCTACCAGAAAATTTGATTCTTGGTATGGAAATTCGAGTTCAAGTGACCAATTACGTGGAAGATAGAATCATTGCATTGAGAACTAACAATGTAAACAAGAACAAATACCAAAATATCAACGTCCTTAGAGGAAATGCAATGAAGTTTTTACCTAATTTCTTCAAGAAAAGCCAACTAGAAAAGATGTTCTTTTGTTTCCCGGATCCACACTTTAAACAAAGAAAACACAAGGCAAGAATCATAACCAATACCCTGTTGAGCGAATATGCATATGTTTTAAAGGAAGGCGGTGTTATA
This sequence comes from Kluyveromyces aestuarii, assembly GCA_003707555.2. Classification (NCBI taxonomy): domain Eukaryota; kingdom Fungi; phylum Ascomycota; class Saccharomycetes; order Saccharomycetales; family Saccharomycetaceae; genus Kluyveromyces; species Kluyveromyces aestuarii. Next base: position 323,582 of record PPJO02000009.1, read on the forward strand.
TATACGATAACGGATGTTTTAGATCTTCACGAATGGATGGTAAGACATCTCGAAGAGCATCCATTATTTGAGAGGCTAGATTCGGAATGGGAGTCTCAAGATGAATGTGTTGCGATTATGAGAAACGCCACAGAAGAGGGTAAAAAGGTTGAAAGAAATAAAGGTGACAAGTACGTCGCATGTTTCAAAAGATTGCCAACCCCAGAAATTATCTGAATATATATGTAGCATAATATATATTGAGTTTCCACAAGGGGTGGTTCTCAAAGGAATAAACACACGATATTGTACATGAATTGATATTAAACTTGGTTTTCATTATTTGTGGTATCGCCACCATTCGTGGAGACCGCCCCATACTCCACATTGATACTACTAGATCCAGCTAAGTTGAGAACCTTTTTGTAAAAAAGACTTACCGTCTCAGATCCACGTCTAATCATTCCAGTAAACGGTTTGTCGCTGACTTTCTTTTCCTTCCATTCCAACACCTGGTTTAAAGTAGGAGGGTGGATGTCATCTTTGTTCAATGTGGAAAAAGAAGAATGAACACTCTTTCGAGATCTTTGAGTTGCAATTGATGGGTTTATCATAGGAACCTGGCCCAATGCTGGGTCAATATCTTGGGATGAGGAAGAATGGAAACTGAATGTCGATGACCTGTCATCGAAAACAGAATCCATATCCTCTAGTCTTAGGCCAGCTGTCTCAGGGAAAACTCTGAAAACAACCCAAAATGATAAAAAACAAGAAGTTGCGTGTATCAAATACATCTTCCAGTGTATTTTTTCTTGTAAAATTGGGGTCATTATACCGACGAGCCAGTTGAACAACCAATTAGTTGCAGTTGATGCTGATGCCATCGCAGATCTAGCTGTCATTGGTGCAATTTCTACCGGATATAACCAGGGAATAGGACCCCAACTGTAGCCAAAGAAAGCATTAAAAATAATCACAAACAAAACAACTAGTTTGGGTGTATATGAATGATTTGACCAAAGTGATATAGAAATAGCCACCAATGAAATACCCATAATGATTGCACCAGACATCAAAATCGGTTTTCTACCCCATTTATCAACAAGTTTCCAAGGGAATATCGTAGATATCACATAAATTATTGAGTTAATTCCAGTCATCAAAAGTGCTTCTCTGCCTATCCAGCCTGCTTGTTCAAATACTAAAGGAGCATAGTAAGAAATCACATTAATACCGTTCAACTGGGCAAACATTTGCGAACTCATCGCAATCAACATCCGCGTTCTATACCTTTTAAAAGCAAACGGAATAGATTTTTTCTCCCCTTCTAATCTCGATATTAGAACAGCTTCTTTAATCATCTTATATTCCTGGTGGGCATCTACATCGACAACGTCACCATTACTGTGTAAGTCTGCAATAACTACCAGACCCTCTACATCATGGTCATGGTTCAATAACCAACGGGGTGTCTCTACGATCACGAAAGAGCCCGCAAATAACAACGATCCCATTATGCACTGAATGAACAAAGGTAACCTCCAGGACATATTCGACTGAATGAAACTGCAAGCATAATCTACCCATACACTGGATGCATAACCAACGATGTTCCCAGTGAACTCAATACAAGCTAGTTTACCTCTATTATGAGGTGGACTAATCTCCGATTGATAAATGGGGACAATGGTACTGAGTAACCCCACTCCAACACCGCTAATTATCCTACCAAGAACCAAGTGGCTCATTTTTTGGGCAAAAGTCTGGCCCAGCCCACCGACGATGAAAATCAAGGACCCATATTTTATAGTAAACCTTCTTCCAAACTTTTCACCAATCTTTGATACTAAGAGAGATGATACCAATGCTCCAATTTCCAAAATTGAAACCATATTACCGATTGTAGCTGCCGAAGGATCGTTAAAAGCAGCCTTAAAGTACGGTCCAGTAATAATACCTGACATCACACCTTGATCATATCCAAATAGAAATACTCCCAAAGATACAAAAATCGACGTAAAATATAACAACGTCTTCCCTGTCAAAATACTGTCCTTAACTTGCAAATGTTGCGTATAATTTGGGGGAACCTGCTGTTCCGGTGCATTTGCAACTATTCCTCCAGTAAAACTATTTCGGAACTGGCACTCATTGTTGTAACTGCTCTCTTTGAGCAACGACGGATTTCCCTGCTTTGGGTGTTCTGGCTTCTTACTTAGCGGATCCCTTTCCCCATTATCTGACGTATTCTGTCCGCCTTGGCCAAGATCAACTTCACTTGAAGAAACGCCCTCTCCCACCGACTTATTGTGATCCTTATGTGGCTCAGTCTCCATGCTTGACCCCTTTTATTATCCTGTATCTACTTCTATATCCTATTTTAAATTCCTTATGTCAGTATTAAGAATTGGAACCTGAGAATATAATGGCAGTTAACTTTATCCTAACGAACCCTGACTACACACTGAGCAAAAAGAAATAACAACTTGTCAGATTATCCCGTTTAATTCCTTTCTTCACGCAAATGAGTCAACAGTCAAGAGTCTCCAGTGATTTACCCGTTCCAATCTGATGAATAATCGTCTTCTAAATCAAGAATATTTACCACTAAATTAATGATCAGGATGGCACTATGCTTTTTTTACAAATATATCTTTATCTATTTTCATTTATACCCCATAATTAAGTAGGATTTAATGATAAATGCTGCTCGGCCAGTGTCTTGCGTGCGTCGTCAGGGAAAAAATCGGGGATACCCTTAGCAAAGATATGAACAGACGTCATATCAACGTGATCTCTATTTATCCTAGTTGGGCAAGATGGTGAAGTATCACGTGAAGCAAAAGAACTGAACGTTATCCGGGTAGTCGTAAATTTTTCTCTGTCAGTTCTTTTCTATTCTATTTTCGGTAATTGGAACAGATCAAGGAACCACAGCCTAAAAACACGTCTCTAAGAAGTTCGTTTATCCCTGCGGCGACCCACCATGGTATAACTTACTGGATTAATTAAGGAGTATCGTGTGTATGAACTGCCACCTTTAATACCAGTGCCCGATTCAGCACCGAGGTCTGTTCAGGCTGTGGTTACGTTCGTACCGGCTGAGCGCGTACCTGCTGCGCCTTGACGGCAATATAATTTCTCTTTTTGGAATTGCGCATAGAAAAACGCAAGAAACGATACGAAATTTCCACATTCCTATTATGGAAGATCCATAACTACGGGACGCGAAGATGTTTTCTTTTGGCGTGCGACAGATGTTTTTGGACTAAAAGATTCAAGATTGGACGTACGATGCGTGATGCTCTGCGGCTATTCTGAGGCGTCAGCATGAGGTTGAAAAAAGAAGGCGTAGTCGAAAGCGCGAGTAAGTTTCCATTGGGACTGAATGGTTATGCTTCGTAAGGAAGACGTAGTATTGTCCTTGAAAACTGATGGTGGTGGTTGTGCCTGACAGTAGTGCTAGAAAGGAAATAAGATTGGGAACTGGGAATTGTAGGTGACAAAGGAAGAAAGAGGTGTAGAGAGATTTGAAACATAGACTTTCATATAGCTTTGCAGAGAAAAGGTGGCTGAAAAAGCTCCACAACTTGGCGCTATGAACCACGAAAAGTTTTAAAGCTTACTTGAGATGGAAGCGTAGATGGTTGATTATCGTTTCAGGTTGGTTTTATGTAGCGTTTGGTTTGTGAGGATAAAAGATTATTCAATCATTGTATAAATATGACGAGGTCAAAGGTCTAAAACAAGGGAGTTTCATCCTCAAACTGCTGTTTACAAACGATCTCAAAAATATCGATATAGTCGCTGGTATTTCGAAAAACCGAAACAGTAGCAGTTTTGTTGTACTGACTCCAGAAATTGAAAGATAGTAGGAATGAAATTCGGCCGCATTTTCAGTACAGTTGCATTGAGCTCTATGGTTTATGGCAGACACGTTCACAATAATCACGAGGTTAATGAAAAAAGAGATGTGACAGTGATAGTTACCCAACTGGTAAATGAGAATGGACAAATTTATGCTGCGACAAACAAACCTGAGACGACAACAGCTTCATCAGTTGAAACTACAAGCGCACAGACCACCACGTTGACGCCTTCCACCACTTTTAATGATGCATCATCAAGTTCCTCTTCCACGTCAAGTTCTTCTAGTAGTACTAGTAGCTCTTCGGGTGAATACGGTGGCAGCGGTGGTATCACCTATTCTCCATATACTAATAGCGGTAGTTGCAAAACTTCATCTGAGATACAGTCTGACATTGAGTTCTTATCACAATTTGACATTATTAGAATCTACGACACAGACTGCGAAGCGATGTCTGCAATTTTGTCTGCGATGGGTTCTGATCAAAAATTAATGGTGGGCATTTACTACATTGACGATATTGCATCGAGTGTCAGTCTAATCGAATCCGCATTTGATGGTGATTACTCTCAGCTATATGCAGTTTCAGTTGGTAACGAACTGGTTAACTCTGGAGACAATACACCAGCTGAAATTCTCACTGCCGTGGAGTCGGCTAGAACACAATTGACCGCTATTGGTTACACCGGTGACGTCGTTACAGTTGATACTCTTGTCGCAGTGGAAGATAATACTTCAATGTGTAGCATCGGTGATTTCCTAGCCGTGAACTCGCATCCATACTGGGATGGTAATGTGGATCCAGAAGATTGTGGTACATGGTTGCAGACCCAAATTGAAAACTTGTCAAATACTTGTGGTAGTGACAAGACAATATTAATTACTGAGACTGGGTGGCCAACTGAAGGTTCCACATATGGAACATGTGTTCCTTCCAAAACAAATCAAGAAACCTGTATTAACTCTATCATTGAAACTCTAGGATCTCAAGTCATTCTGTTCACCACATACAACGATTATTGGAAGAGTGCTGGTACTTATGGCGTCGAACAATACTGGGGTATATTTGGGGACAGCAGCGAGTAAATCACGATATGAATCTAAATCACTGCTCTTATTTATATGACATGCTCTTTAAAAATAATTGGAATATAATTTCCTCCAAGGATACGTATGTAATGTTCATGCGTGTCATGACGAAATCCTGGATTGTTTTGCACTACTTTAGCATTTTCCTGCAACTCGAAATCGTGAGCGGAAACCCTTCTTATCAGTGAGTGTTCATCTTTTTCTTTCACGACGCATCGTTTGCCGTACTTACATCAAAAGTTCTTGGCAACTAAAGCATATACCCGAACATTCTCTGAAAATTATATACCAAATATACCATTTATGACTTCTAAAATTTTGTAAAGCTTTATAACCATTGCACTTAACACAAATCATTCGTTATTATGCATTCTTAATGTGCTTCAATTTAAAATACACATTGCCTAACATGAATACATTCGATTTTATAGGGCTGTGCTACCAAAAGTTGTTCCAGATCATCAAAAGGCTAGGCGTTTACCGCTTTGGATCAGTGATCACCAAAAAAATGGCTATAAAAAAAAATGAAAAAAAGGAAAAAATGACAGAAAAGACTAGAGATTCGGGCTTCGCATCCGAGAGATCGCAGGGAACTTGTTTCAAGATCAACCAACAAGAGAAGACAAATAAAAGAGAAAGATCTCAAATTTTATCACAGAGGTCAGTGATCATATCTTCCATTCTGAACGGGAATACAGTTGTGAGAACATAGCTTTTACCATCGAGTCTTTTTCACGGTAAAATAGATATCTACAGAAGATGTTGGTTTTTAAATGGTTGCTATTATTAGCGTTCTCGGTAAAGCCAACATTACAACAATTAACGAGTAATGTACAAGAAGAAAATGCAAGCTCAAGTAACTCTACGATTTCCTTAACTTCGATAGTGGTGTCCTCTGTTTCATCCTCCGATGTACATAGCTCCTCATCATGGACACAGATCAGCAGTTCCAGCTCAATAGAGACGATCGGAACATATTCAACTGTTATTGCATCTTCTTCATCCAGTGTTTCAATATCAGATGCAAAATTCTCAGAATCAAACACAGCGTCCTCGGCAGTTTCTAGCAGGAACACTACGATACTACAAAGCACAAGTTCACTATCGATTGTGTCCAGTGAAAATTCATCTTCCTCTTCTTCGAGCATTTCCTCATCGTCTTCAGAGAGTAGTTCTTCAAGTGCTGATTCTTCTTCATCGTTTATGCCAACTAGCACAAGCTCGACAGATATGCAGAGCACTTCACAATCATCATCCCTATCAACCACGGATGCAGCTACGCTCACTTCGGTCATTAATGGTGTGACAGTAGCACTAAATAGCTACACGACGATTACCTTAACGGCCACTCCAACATCAGAGTCGAAGACCAGTAGCTCTGGTCTGAGTTCGAAAAATAAAAAGATTGTCATTGGATGCGTTGTTGGTATTGGTGTTCCTTTACTCATAGTTGCATTGATTTTAACATACATGTTTTGCGTTAAACCAAGAAGGACGAACTTCCTCAACTCTGATGGGAAAATCGTTACGGCATATACTGCAGGCAAATTTTCCAGGTGGTGGAAGACAATGATGGGGAAAGAGTTAGACGAATACGAAACTTCTTCGCCCGAAAACGATATTGACGGTCCTAATGATGTTCCACAATCGGCAAATGCAGCCGGAGAACATAGCAATCACCGTAAGTCACACTCTAACGAGCTGATGCTAGAAGAAGAAAAATATTATGATGATGATGGCAATGAGTTGAACGGGAGGAATTACTGATCGTTCGGAACCGTTTCCGTTCCGATTTATTCGTTTACCTTTATAGGCATCAAACGAAGATATTATTCCTATGCCACTACAATGTGCGACACCTAATGAATCTTTCGTCGTGCAAAAAACTCTTCCAAAAATTCTTTGTTCTCTCCTCCCTCGTTGGAATATAAGCCTTCAAGTCAAAAAGGCTAGTGTTGCGGTAGTTTCCTTTCGGAATAACTATCGCTGACAAAAACAAAGGGAAAACTACATTATGATCCCCTTGACTAATCATGGCTACCTAAATATAGATGAAAAGCCATGTAATTCGCATATACTTACACCTGCATAAAAACTCTAAATGTTCTGATATACCTATATGTCTATACTGATCTTTTTCCGCTAGTGAATCCAAAATAAGGACAACCCAATAAATAGATAATGATGCATTGTTTTTTAAAAATATTTCCTAAATCTTATGATGCCCTTCTGCATCCTATTTACTCGACGCCTACCGCCAATGGCTCTTCTTTTCCATGTCGATGTATGGCAACTGGGTATGACCCCGCCCCCATATATCTTGCAAACCTCAAATCACCCTCACGTGCCTCGCTTTCATAGGGTAACGCGTTTATCAGATTTAATTTGCGAGGTTCAGAAAAAAAAGCACAGTTGTTTCTGTATACAAAATTAGAAAAAGTATGATTACAAGAAAGTGTACACGATCAAGATATATTCGACCAACTGTAGACAGCACCTTAGTTTTAAATTGACAGGTACAATTTTTGTCACTATTTTGGTGAAAGATCGCTAATTCGGAGTTATAAAGTTTGAATTGCATTGACATACCGTGGCCTTTTAGCAACGATATTTTTAGCTTGAGAAAGCAACAAGCATTAAAAGAAAAAGCATAATGAGTGATAATCCATTTGATTCTTATCTTGATAGAGATAAATCCATTGCACTTGATGCCCTTTCAAAGCCAAATGCATCACTTCACTTCTGCACTATGTCGATCGAAGATACTATCTCAGAATTGACTTCTGACATTAAAGATGGTCTTTCGAATCCTTCAGATATATCCTATCGTAAATCCATATATGGTCTCAATGAGGTGGTTTCTGAAGAGGAAGAATCTTTATTAAAAAAATTCTTGGGTACGTTTGTGGAGGATCCGTTGATTTTATTGTTAATTGGATCAGCTGTGATTTCATTTTTGATGGGTAACATAGATGATTCAATCAGTATTGCCCTGGCTATCATTATTGTTGTCACTGTCGGATTTGTTCAAGAATATAAATCTGAGAAATCTTTAGAAGCTTTAAACAAACTTGTACCAGCAGAGTGTCACTTGATCAGATCAGGGCAACTTTCGCATGTTCTAGCCTCAAACTTGGTCCCAGGTGATGTGGTTGAATTCAAAGTTGGTGACAGGATACCCGCTGACTTAAGAGTTCTTGAATCTACCGATTTATCTATTGACGAAAGTAACTTAACGGGTGAAAATGAACCAGTCCACAAGTCGAACATTGCTGTTGATCCTGTCAGTTATTCAGAGATACCAGGTGGAATAATCCCTGTTGGAGATAGAAGCTGTGTTGCATATATGGGTACTTTAGTGCGAGAAGGGCATGGAAGGGGTGTTGTTGTTGCTACAGGTAAAAGTACCGTGTTTGGTTCCGTTTTTGAAATGATGAATAATATTGATAAACCAAAAACACCTCTTCAGACTGCTATGGATAAATTAGGCCAGGACTTATCATATATGAGCTTTGCACTCATTGGTTTGATTTGTTTGGTGGGAATACTACAGGGAAGATCATGGCTAGAAATGTTTCAAATTGCTGTTTCGTTAGCTGTCGCAGCCATTCCTGAAGGTTTGCCAATCATCGTTACTGTGACCCTTGCATTGGGTGTTTTAAGAATGGCAAAGAGAAAAGCAATTGTTAGGCGCTTGCCAAGTGTAGAGACACTAGGTTCCGTTAATGTAATATGCTCAGATAAGACGGGAACCTTGACCGCGAATCACATGACAGTATCTAAGGTCTGGTGTTTGGGCAGTATGGAAAACAAGACCAATATATTGTCTCTCAACAAGCTCAAACAAAACAAGGTCGACATCGAACAGGATGTAAAACTCACTCTCAAAATTGGTAACATTTGCAATAACGGAACTTTTTCCAAAGAACATGTGAAGTTCTTGGGAAATCCCACGGATATTGCAATTTTGGAATCATTGCAATACTTCGACATGGTTGATCAGAGATCCTCGGTAAATAAGCTGGCAGAGATATCCTTTAATTCGAAAAGAAAATTGATGGCGGTCAAGACAGTCGATGCAAATGAGAAGGTCGTTGTGTATGTAAAGGGTGCCTTTGAAAAGATCGTAGAAAAGTCTACTCACTACACAGGAAAAGATGGCAAAACTTATAAACTCAAACCTGGTGATAAAGAACTTATTAAGGATTGTGCTGCCTCATTGGCTTCAGAAGGTCTCCGCACCCTCGCATTTGCGCAGCGTGAGTTACCTCCTGCAGACTCCAACGACGAATTGTCTGAAGATTCAATTACTAATCTGACCTTTGGTGGGTTGATTGCAATGAATGATCCTCCTCGACCAACTGTCCGCCCTGCTATCGAAGAGCTACTCCAGGGAAGTGTTCATATCATCATGATCACTGGTGATGCTGAAAATACTGCTGTTAGTATTGCAAGGCAAATTGGTATACCTGTGATAAACCCCGAGTACAATGTTCTAACCGGTGATAAATTGGACCAGATGAGTGACGATCAATTAGCCGCAGTTATTGATCACGTCAATGTTTTTGCCCGTGCTACCCCCGAACACAAATTAAATATTGTTCGGGCGTTGCAAAAACGGGGGGATATTGTTGCAATGACTGGAGATGGTGTAAATGATGCCCCAGCTTTGAAACTTGCTGATATTGGTGTAGCAATGGGTAGAATGGGTACAGATGTTGCCAAGGAAGCATCTGATATGGTTTTGACTGATGATGATTTCAGTACGATTCTAACTGCGATAGAAGAAGGTAAAGGAATATTCAACAACATCCAAAATTTTTTGACTTTTCAACTTTCTACTTCTGTTGCAGCTTTATCTTTAGTAGCAGTTGCAACAGCAGCTAAACTTCCAAATCCCTTGAATGCAATGCAAATATTATGGATTAATATCTTGATGGATGGTCCTCCAGCACAGTCGTTAGGTGTTGAACCTGTTGATCACGAGGTGATGAGGAAACCTCCAAGAAAACGTACTGATAAGATCTTGACTGATCAAGTGTTGAAAAGACTTTTAACAAGTGCCTCCTTCATTATTCTCGGGACAATATATGTCTTTGTCAAGGAAATGGCAGAAGATGGAGAAGTGACTTCCAGAGATACTACGATGACCTTCACTTGCTTCGTCTTTTTCGATATGTTTAATGCTTTAGCTTGCAGACATTCAACGAAATCCATTTTTGAAATCGGTATCTTTGCGAACAAAATGTTCAACTACGCTGTCGGTTTATCCCTACTTGGTCAAATGTGCGCGATTTATGTACCATTTTTCCAAAGCATTTTTAAAACAGAAAGTTTGAGCCTTGGCGATTTGGTATTTCTTTTAACAATCAGCAGCTCTGTATTTTTTGCCGATGAGCTGAGAAAATATTATTACAGAAAGAATTCTTCGATGGACGCATACCGTACCTCAGTGGTGTAGATTAGCAAAACCAAACAAGTTTTAAAGCTTATTTGTATATTACACAAAATGAAATAATTTATAAATGATTCATTTTTCATCGCAAACGTCAAAATTCTATCACATTGTTACTTGCAGCCTTTTTCAAACGGTTCATAATGGCCAGACCTTCACAGTCAAGACCAGTCCCTTCCACAATAATCAAATCCACATTATCCTCTTCATCTACCTTTCTCAATAATGCAAACAAATTGGATTGAATCTCTTTTCCTGTATGACCTAAAGTTTCATAAACGCATTCGCCTTCAATGAAGTTCCTGTCTAGTATTAGACTGCTCAAGAAGGCCACTTTGTTGGCTCCAGTTTCCTCTATTATTTGATTGATATTGCTTTTTACTTCATGAATGTTGATCTTTTCTTGAGCAGTGGAACCTGGAACAAGGAGTATGACTTTGGCTTTGGGTGAATAGTGTCTGTATTTCATACCGGGAGTTTTGACTTTCTCGTTTTGATCCACCGTTTCTTTCGTTTCCACTAAACAATCTCTCCACTGAGACCCACCGATCCTTAAAATATCTTCGTACGTGAATCCACCGGGTCTTAAAAGCATCGGAGGGGTAACCAAGCCGTCTACAACGGTGGACTCTACCCCAACTTCACACATTCCACCGTCCAAAATCAATGGGATCTTCCCGTGTAAATCATGGTATACGTGCTGAGCAGTAGTAGGAGATGGCCTTGTCGAAGCATTAGCCGATGGTGCCGCAATAGGAGTATCACTCAACGCAATCAACGCACGAGCTACCGGGTTTGCTGGAATCCGGCATGCAAAAGTCGGCTGCCCAGCTGTCGTTAATGCCGATAATTTGTTCCCATTTTCAGGAATCGTCAATAAGATCGTCAAAGGACCTGGCCACAGCTTCTCCACTAGTGGATGGTATATTTCAGGAATGTGTACTAATGGAGCCGCATCTGCATCTGAATAGAGGATTCTGTTCAATTGTGCCAGTGATGATACGTGTGAAATTAATGGGTTATCACTAGGTCGGTTCTTAGCCCGGTATATGTTCCGTACTGCATTGTCATTCAGAGATGAGCCCCCAAGTCCATACACGGTCTCTGTTGGGAAAGCAACGGTTCCAGAAGACTCACCGATGATTTTTGCTGCTTCAAGTAAATTTCTTTCTGTCTCAGCGCAAGTGATCGTAGGCAAAGAACCATCAATGTGAGCGGTGGGAGAGAAATAAATACAGCTTGGATCGACTTTAAGAATCTTAGTTACGAACGACATTGTTTTCTTAGATAGCATCAATCCACTTTGATACCAATTTCCACCTACAGGGCGTATACTGACCAATCTTTTCAACTTCTAGCTTGCTCATCGCAAATGTTATATGCAATCAGGAAGTTGTGTGCGCGGAAGGATACAGGTTGAAAAAAATTAAAAAAAGCAAAGAAAAAAAAATTAATCTGTCGTAGAGGCAAGGCACTCGACACCTCACAAGAATATCAGCTTTTTACATGTGCAAGAACGTTCTTAAAATTGGTATTAAACCAACCCCAGACCTATGCTTAATGATTGTATACTAGTTTCTTATTTCAGATTTGCAGATAACCTAAGATATGATCATTATCCAAAAATGGACAGTCACACGGCACTTCCTATTATTTAAAAAAAATTCAAGGTATTAATCATCATTTTCTAGAATATAACATAACATAGCTAAACCACGCTGAAAAATCCACTGATTTGTCAAGAGCGGTTAGGGTCTTTATTCTTTCATACTTTTTATTTTCTAGCCAGAAAGTAGAGAAAGGATGAGAAACGGATCAAAAAAGTTAATTCACGCCAGTGTTTTTGTATCGTAGATTTTAGATGGGTGGTGCGGAATTTAAAAAAAAAAAAAGTAATATTGGACTAGGAATTCTCGAGGCTTCTTATTGGTAGGTGGCCGTGAAACGTCTGTTAGGGCTTGGTTTTTTTTTGGGTCAGATACAGTTGATAAATACTGTCAGCGTTGCGCCTCAATGCTCAGGCGACGTCTACTTGTACCAATATAAAGAACGTGGACTTCCGATGTGCGGTGTCAAGATGGTGAATCTTTTTCAGTCTCATAACGTATAATATAGTTACCCTTATTTATCATGCACAAAACACTTTCTGGACAGGCGAAAGTTAAAATAAGGTGTGAAGTGCGTATACAAGTACAAGTCAGAACTTGGCTTCTAGTGATCTAATTTGATAGTTAGTTGACGGATTATTCGTGCTAATTAAGCTTTGGTGATGAAAGATAACGGTAGGAATATGAAAGATGCTTTGATTGATAGGGACGATGACATCAATCCTTTTGAAGAGGAATATTCTAGCACCCAAGATGGCCCCACCATGAGACCTTATGAGCCAATTTTGGAAGAGGAACCAGCTCAACAAGCTGGAAATTCAAAACCTGAACCTGTGGCTGCAGGCAGCACGTCGAATATTTTTTCAAGGCTTTCGCCCTATTTCCAAGTTGACAGCATAACTTTGCAACGAAAAATAGTCACTGCGCTAAAACTTAAAGAATTGGGCTCGTTGCGGGACGAAGAAATCCAAAACAACGTACAATTGGATCTATATAGTGCAGTGTGGATTACTGCTACCGTTGTGATGGCTTTATTCATCTGCACCAGTGGTGCAGTGGTACTCGAGTCCATAATTAAAAATCAACTGTTGCCCATGACAGATTTTGACAAGATGCTAAATGATCTCTTCTTGTTTTATGGCTACCTGTTTTTTGCGCCGTTAGCTTTGTATTTGGTCAGTCGATTTATGATCAAGGAACCGATTGATCCTGTAAGTACTATCGACTGTTATGGAATGAGCAATGTCGTCTGGATACCTGTCGCATTTTTGTATGTGCTGACAGGATTGTTTGGGCCTGTGCGCAGTTGGTTGCGTTGGGGTTTGGTTGTACTTGCTGCGTTTTATAGCGGCCTCATTGTTGGAATTCAAATTAAGTCTTTGACTAGAGAAATTTCCAAAGGTAAAATGCTCTTCCATTTGAGCATCTTTCTGCATGTGCTTTTCGCATTACTAGTTAGATTAATAGTAATGTAATGAAACAGCTAAATATCAAATCGATAATCATGCCAAACAGATATCATTGCCGGTATCAATAGCGTGCTACACCATTAAAACGATAGAAACCCTTATATGAAATATATATAAGTGATAGTGAGTGGGTGAGAGGAAGTATGTGTGTATCTCTATATATTTTGTGTTCTTCACCCCAAATACAACACAGACTTTGCTAACACAAAAACAGGCAAAGAGTACCTAGCGCCCTAACTCTTCAACTAAAATTGAAACTTGGACTGCCTATAAAAAATTTTCCGAGGTTTTTCTATCAACAATCAGACACAAATCTCTCAATTCTAACTAATCAAACGTGTATCCAGCACTAAGATAATCTTTTACCGTGAAATCGCCCAAGGCACCCCTCTTCCCCAGCTTCTTGTTCAAATTCGAATACACCGCAACGTCCGCACGTGTGAATCCCTTACTGAAATTACAAGCGCACGCTTTCTTCTTCCAGCATGACGAACAAGGAGTAAACACAATCAATTTATCAAGGTGTCTGACGAGCGACATATCCTTCCTTTCTCGTAACTGCTGTACAATTTCCTTTGGTATCTTCTCTAATATCCTCTCCGGACAATTTTCAATGTTAAGCGGGTAATGCAACGATTGATCCTCAGCCTCTCTACCAGCCATCGAAAGCAGCCATCCGTCCTGCCATAGCACTATAATCGTAGCATCGCATTTGATTTTCTTCGACCGACAAACATCACAGCTGGGCCCAGTCCTTTGTCTCTTCCATTTAGACGACGAAATTACTTTTGTACCAGAAACCTCTAATTGTGACACAGCCGCAATTCTTAACTCTGCCTTATCAAGCGAGGGAGATTCTGCCGGAGTAGTTGATGTTGACGACCCTGACGTATTATATGGCAAGGGAGAGCTGTACCCCTCACTTCCAGTAACATGCCCCTCGTTATCGTCTTCATCACCATCTTGGCGAATTCGCTTCCCCGCTCTCACGTGATCCAGTATGTATTCGCTTTCTCCACACGTCACCAAAGCTGCTGTTGCCAACCGCGCAAGTCCGTCCAACTCCGTTGTATGCTTACCCTGCCACGTCCGTCCGCTCCAGCCTAAGCAACTTTTCACCCCTGCATCACTCTCCCATCCACAATGCTTTAGTCCGGGTAGCAGTAGAACCGTCTTCTCTCCTTCATGATCGTTTTTGATTGCTATACTTCCAGCCATCATCTTCTCGTCCTTCTTGTACCCTCGCCTATTCTTACTCGCTTCCACTTCCAATAATCTATATCGTAGAGCGTTCACTCAACGACGTATTCTGCTTTCTCCTACTCTCGCTATATATACCCATGCCTTTATTTCTTACCTGGGCGTTCTCGCCATTCAACTCCGCTTCATCCTGCCATTCTTGTTTTACCCTGCTCTAGCCCGCTCGCTCACTTGCTGTATTCTCCAAATCTTACGTCTACGGGTTCAGCCTCTCCTCTCTTCTTTCCGGACTTCCAATTTCTCAACGCCATAAACAATGGATTCTGTCTCTGATCTCGCGCCACTCCTATGCGGTTACTGTATGCTGCATTTTTTTTTTTATTTCTTCTTCTTTTGTGCCTGGCACCTCTTTCGCATGTGCCAACTGATACCACGATAATTGATTCGGCATCGGTGTTGATTGAAATTGGCAATGGTTCCATAGGCTATCGATGTGGCACCCGCCATAGACAAAAGAAGGTGGCGGGTGTCGCCAGACTTACTCCGACATTGTTACTCCGACAGGCCAGACAAGCTCGTAGACAGGAAATGGAATCGGAGAAACTGACGGGTCGGGGTAGGTAGGTGTCCGGAAGCAGCTAGTCAGCTGGGGCGAAAGGTGTCATGGGATCATAATCTACGGCGATCAAAGCCTTCAGCGAAGCTGGGTGGGGGTCTTTTTTAATCCGAAGGACAGAGAGGAAGTGGGGCAGGATTTTCAAGTGAGGGGCAATGCCAAATGCAGGTGATAAGAAACGTAAACTGTCAAGGGGGTTGTCGTGCTCTGTCACGTGGCTGACGCGTGATCTGCGTTTGTGTTTTTTTTTTTTTTTCTTCGCTTTTCCAATCATTTCGTTCGTGTTTACGTGTAAAGGTAAACAGTGTGGTAGAGGATAGTTGTGAGGTTTCTCGTAGAACGTTGTAGGTAGATATTGCATATACAGTGGCACTTTGATAGAGTTATTATATTTCATCTTCAATTACTTGAAATTAGAGCTGTAAAAGGGAAGTAAGATTTCATCCATGGGTAAGCCAAGGTTGCCTGATAGACCACCGAATGGTATAGGAGCAGGAGCAAGGCCAAGTTTGAGGCCACGGAGACTGGACACCAACCAAGCGTTAGGTGTTTTGACTCAACCTTTTAAAGTGCCATTCAAAGTAGACAAAACAGTCCATGCGCAAAGATATGGTGTTCGTAAGGCACGAAGAGCAGTTACATGTTACAGTGGAATGGATTCAACGGTGGAAATTCGGTGTACTAAGCGGAAAGATGCCTTGTCGCTATCGAGACTGGGCTCAGAGCCTGACAGATTGGATCGGATTGAAACAACGTTAAGAAGATCTTTTACGGTACCCATAAAGGGGTATGTGGGACGACATAACATTCCGCTTGCACTAGGTACGAAGGCGAAGATAGTAATTCCACCGAGACCTTTACATGATCCAACAGATGAGTTAGCGATAGTTCTTTATGATCCAAGTGTGGATGGAGAGATCCCACAACAAACGGACGAGGAGTGGGAAATATTAAAGGAAGCAGCACAGGCAGCCAGTGGGAAAACCGGTAATACTGGGAATGGAAATGATGTCTCAAAGAGCAATGATGGTGGACGGGAGGTGTCACCTGGAATTGGGCACCCGAGGATGCTTTCGAATGGGGTGAAAAATAAATCATTGCTAGAATTGTTAGGTAGAGTGGATCCAGAAAACATGAAGTTTCCAAATGTTCCTGTAGTTATTGATCCAAAATTGGTCAAGATATTGAGACCGCATCAAGTTGAAGGTGTCAGATTTCTGTACCGTTGCGTGACAGGCCTTGTCATGAAAGATTTTTTGGATGCTAAGAAAGTTTTGGATTCAGATATTTCGTTAAGCCAGCAGGGAACTGCTGGTGATCAGGCCAGCACTGGTGAGAAGGAAGTAGATATTGAAAAGATAGATGAGAACTCCAGGAATAGAGGTGCATATGGATGTATTATGGCAGATGAAATGGGGTTGGGAAAGACATTGCAGTGTTTAGCTCTATTGTGGACTCTGCTGAAACAAGGACCGCAGGGCAAGCGGACTATAGATAAATGCATCATTGTATGTCCGTCTTCTTTGGTCAATAATTGGGCGAATGAGATAGTTAAATGGCTAGGACCGAATACTTTATCAGCATTAGCAGTAGATGGGAAAAAATCAAGTTTAAATAACGTCTCTGTGTCAGAAGCTGTGAAGCAATGGGCCTCGGCTCAAGGAAGAAATATTGTCAAGCCGGTCCTAATTATATCTTATGAAACTTTACGGCGCAACGTCGAGCACCTTAAAAATTGCAGAGTGGGTTTAATGTTAGCAGACGAAGGGCATAGGTTAAAAAATGCCGACTCTTTGACATTTACATCTTTGAATTCCATTAAATGTCCTCGGCGAGTCATTCTTTCAGGAACGCCAATCCAAAATGACTTGTCGGAATACTTTGCATTGCTGAATTTCTCTAATCCAGGTTTATTAGGTTCAAGAAATGATTTCAGAAAAAACTTTGAGGCTCCTATTCTACAGGGAAGGGACGCTTCGGCGACAGATGAAGAAGTAAAGCTGGGGGCTGAAAAGCTGCAAAAACTTTCAAGCATTGTTTCTAAATTTATTATCAGACGTACGAACGATATTCTCTCAAAATATCTTCCTTGCAAGTATGAGCATGTGATATTCCTAAATTTAACACCATTCCAGAAATCCCTGTATCAACACTATATTCAGTCAAGAGAGGTCAAAACCTTGGTTAAGGGAAATACAAAACAGCAGCCTTTGAAAGCTATTGGTCTTTTAAAAAAGTTGTGTAATCATCCTGATCTTCTCAATTTGGATGAAGATATAGAAAATGCGGATGATTTAATACCAGAAAACTATCAATCCTCCATGGATTCCAACTTTGGCCGTACTAGAAAACCCGTTCAAACTTGGTGTTCAAGCAAATTTTCAGTGCTTGAGCGCTTTTTATATAAAATCCACACCGAATCAAATGATAAGATAGTGTTGATTTCGAATTATACTCAGACATTAGATTTAATTGAAAAAATGTGCCATAATAGCCACTATGGTGTGCTGAGGTTGGATGGTACCATGAATATAAACAAGAGACAAAAGTTAGTTGATCGATTTAATGATCCTGAAGGACAGGAATTTATTTTTTTGTTAAGTTCAAAAGCTGGTGGTTGTGGTATTAACTTAATTGGTGCTAATAGATTAATCCTAATAGATCCGGATTGGAATCCTGCTGCGGATCAGCAAGCTCTCGCGCGTGTATGGAGAGACGGACAAAAAAAGGATTGTTTCATTTACCGATTTATAAGTACGGGTACTATAGAGGAAAAGATCTATCAACGTCAATCAATGAAGTTGAGCTTAAGTTCATGCGTTGTTGATGAGAAAGAAGATGTTGAGAGATTATTTAGTTCTGATATCTTGAAGAAACTATTCAATTATGATACCAACACACTTTGTGACACCCATGACACTCATAACTGTAAACGTTGTAAAAATGGGAAGCAAATCATGAAAGCCCCTGTAATGTTGTATGGTGATGCAACGACTTGGAATCATCTGAACCATGCAGCTTTGGCAAAAACTAATGACCACCTGCTAAAAAATGAACATCACTTCAATGATATCAGTTTTGCTTTCCAGTACATATCACATTAAAGTGAATTAATTGTATGCACTGAAATATTTTCCTTAGCTCCCGATTTGAATAGAAGAATCTTTTTTATCTGATAAGTCTTTAACTGTTATAATATGCAATAAAATATTTGAGAGAAACATAATTGAGTACATTATTTTTGTCTATTATTAATGGCGTATGAAAGTATTCGTATTAAACATTAGTGGAA
The DNA here is from genome assembly GCA_003707555.2 of Kluyveromyces aestuarii. Lineage (NCBI taxonomy): Eukaryota > Fungi > Ascomycota > Saccharomycetes > Saccharomycetales > Saccharomycetaceae > Kluyveromyces > Kluyveromyces aestuarii. The sequence continues at coordinate 342,157 of PPJO02000009.1, forward strand.
ATAACAATTCCAAAAAAATTCATTGATTAAACTAGAGCATATAGTACATTGACACAAACAACCAAAAGCAAGGAATTCTCACAGGTTAGTCATTAAATCATCGATGTCAGCAAAATCAACAGGAAGAGCATCTGGTGGTGAGTGGTTATTGCCTTCACTTGTAGCGCTGAAAAGTGAGTTATTATCGATGTAAGTCTGATTTAAAAGATTTGATTGTTTCAAAGCATGATGAAAGTCTGGTGCCAGAGAGGAATCCAAGAATGGCTGAGGTGAAGTCGTCAGGGCATTCAGGTTAATTGGATCGCCGTTTTGAGTGTTGCCACTTAGAAGAGTATTGACAGAATCCGAAGGAGAATGATTTTGCAGCATAGCTGCCGAGTTTGTTCCAACTTCAGGCTCCTCAGGTAGAACCATAGATCTTATAGGCTTTCTGGCCATACTTGAACTGGATTGTTTATGCAAGTTCCTTTTTCCATCTTCATACCGATGGTTTTTATGGATACTCACCGAACGTTCTCTCCTTGAATTTACACTCTTCCAGCTAATGAAATTGCTATTGGATGAAGATTGAGAGTTAATGCTGGAAGCTTTTGATTCGGGGATATCCATGAAACTTGGTGTGATTGAGAGTACTTCTACACTTCGTACGCTTTCGTTGTCTAGCCCATAAACATTAGATGATGCGTCTGCTTGTATTGGATTGAAATGATTAGGCCCTTTGCTGGGATGATGTATCATATCTTGATAATGATGAGAATTACCTGCAGTTGTGAATGATGACAATGAATCAGAACTGTTTAATGATGTCAAAAATTCATTTCCATTTGGAAGAACTGATGAATCGTGTCCAGACATGTTAGACATGTTAGAAGCGAATGACGTTGACCTGACCGCATCTGGTCGAGACAGCTTATGATAGACATTGGCTGATGAATCTACAAGGTTTAAATCTGCAAAATTTCTCCTTTGTTCCTTCATCGTGTTGTAACTTAGAGGCTTTGAAGTATCTGCAAAAAACGTCAAACCAGAACCTGAGTTAGCTACATCTTCTAGAATGGAAACATTCTCACCCATCAACAACGAATTTATGTGCTCTGTATCATTCTCCATCGACGTCAGTTCTGTAGGAACATATTCATTCAGAGGGATATAAACCTCTCCGACTTTCGTTCTGGTCATTGGAGTGATCGGCTTCATCGAACTTAAAGGATCTAAACCAATTGTATTCTTATTATCTTTACTTCCATTTCCAGTTGGAGATCTATTTGAACTCGAAACAGATACAGAATCCCAACCAGTAGAAAAGCTGGTATTCATTGATATCGGAGAGGCCAAAAGATTTGAAATATCTTGGTCGATAGACTGCGATGAAGCCAAAGAATGCAACGACTGGTACGAATGTCCATTATTTTTTGAGATCTTACCATCTCTATCCACAGTGAATGAAGATTCAGATTGCTTTTTCCTTCGTGAATTACGTTTCTTGTGGCATGCACAATTATCTGGATCCTTCGCGCAAACACAAGATGCTTCATCCTTAACCTTTTGAGCCAGCCTTTTCTTCTCCTGTCGACCACATGTGCATCGCCCTGATGGGTTTGCATTCCTACTTTTCCTTAGCTCTTTACAGTGTGAACAAGTCGTCGAAGGGCGCCCCTTTGGTTTGATCATTGTTAAGGGTTGATCTGTATGGTTACATGTGGTTACCCTGTGACCTCTAATACACCTCTCACAGGCATACTTGACGCCGTTAATTAACACCATCCTAGTAAAACCTTATATTCAAGTGCTCTTCAATACTTAGCCTTGTAAGTAATGGTTACGATAAGCAGGTGTAAAATAATATGAATGTATCAAACCCCAGTCCGTTAATATGAAAAATAAAAAACCCCCAAAAAAATGTTTACCTTTGTAACAAAAATACCAAACAATACTTCTACCCCAACTTAGTTAGTTATACTGTATCTTGTCCTGTTCTTGGTATTCGATGAAATTGGTCTAATATTTCTATAATCCAAGGGCTCCTCGACTTGAATTCAAATTTTTTTTTTCCTATTGAAAAGTAAAAAAGCAAATTTAACTATTAGTCAAACACTAGCAGCTCGTAGTCAACCACTAGCTAGGACTAGAAAATCAAACAAAATATTTTACCTTGATAGAAAGAAGAATATTCTTGCGATTCTCAGGTACCCGCTCTTGTATCACATACCATAATTCTCTTACAATTTTAAATTTAACAAGCGCTCAACTTGAAAATTCTCGCTCAGCTCTTCGGGATACCATATACTGACGTATACAAAATTTGAAAAGAGTTTTAAGCAGATTCTAAATTCTGCCTGATTTCCTCTCGATGATTTCCTGTTGCTTACCTTCTGCTCTAATTCAACAGTTCATTGTAAAACTCACGCATCATAGATCTGTCGCTCACCAGCTTCCGTACTGCGTACTCCTTGAGAAATGCAATGGATACATACGAGTAGGCATTGAAAGCAAGCATCAACTTTCCTTGTTGAAAATTTTGTTTTGGTGCCTGTGAACTGCATGGTGTAGTTGACCTCCAACGTAGTACCGATAGAGTTTCCTCATCTCCGGATTGCATTAGTTTGCAACATGAACTTTGAGTTCCAAGCCTTAATTCCTTGGTATTCTCGTTTACAAGTTTGAAAAAACGAGAAAGGTACAGACTAGTTCTCTACTGTTTGGAGTTGTATTCTTTTAATTTTCCTTATGCTCATCACTGGCACTACATATTTCTACACATGTTCTTTCATAAAAGTATTAAACTAAAGGGCTCCGAACAGGGGAATGGAATATTTAGGTATTAAGTTGGAAACATCATGAGTTTCTGTACTCATCAACTTGAACATAGGTTGTACTGTAAATGTAAGAATCTTATGCTTATTCGACGAGTGCATGATGTTTAACTCCGATTGAAAAGTATATGTACTTTAGCATGATCTCCTGTTGTGGAAGTTTCCGAGGGCTCTGATAAAAATATAACCTAACAAAGAGTTCATGCTGGAATAACATGCAAGAGAGAAGCATTTGGTTGGGATATGGGACTTAACTATTTCACCAAAGCAACCTTGAAAGAATATTGTTGAATCATAATAGTTTAAGTCGTTATATTAGACATTTATACACACGCAATATGTAGTTCATTTAGAGTTCAACGGGGATTTACCCGAAAAACCTGGTTTGAAATCTCAATTAGTTTCCGATGATCTATCGTTTTCTATGCTAGAAATGCCATAACGACTATAGAAAAAGGAAAAGTATGGTTGAACTGAAATGCGATAACAAGTAAAAGGCACATATTTTTCATTACTAATATTGAGTAGATTTAGGGTTCTCTTGAGAATCAGTTGATTCGTTCGCCTCGCCAACAATTTTCTCGGATTGCAAGATACCATCTTTGTTCATGTTAGCATGGTTCACCTTCTCTATCAATTCTGCCTCCTGTTCAGCAGTCAATTCTTGCTTGTATTTACCCTTCAACCAGTAGGTGGGCTTCAACTGTCTTAATTTCAAGTTCTTGCAGAATGGCAAGTGACCCTTCTTTTCTTCGAACATCATCAAAAACACAACAAGCATTAGAGCTAGCCAGTATAAGTTGTAGGCCAAGATAGAGGATAGATAACCAGTGTTTTGCCATCCTAATAGTGAGTTGAAGATATCCCAACCGTTATCTAGTTCTGGATTACAACAGTTAATGTGGTAAACGGCTCTGTTAATATTATATGAACCATTACCATCACCAGATTCAGAGGCATCGCCACCCGATTTTTTGTTGAAAACATAGTTGTCAAAGTACCACACACCTCTCGAAAACAAACCAGCAGCAACCAAGTACAAGATGCATGTAGAAATGACCAAAAATACTTGTAGAGAAGATTTGGAACCACCCACGTACAGTAGCCAACCCACAAGAACACCACAAATCAAACCAACAACCACTGGCAATGGGTAGGCCGTTGCACTAGAACCAGAAGTTGTGATACCAGCACCAGCAACAAAGATGACAGCTTCAAGACCTTCTCTTAAAACAGTGATAAACGGTAACAAAAACATGGAATATCTAGTAGCCAAGAATTTGGGTGAAAATCTAGATTTCTTCTTTGTAGGAGTTTCAAGCATTGCCTTTGCAATTTTAATTCTCCACTTAGCTTGCATCTTATTGACTCTCAACATCGCAAGACCCATAATTGAAATCATCACTGTAGCGATCATACAGAATACACCTTCCCATAAATCTTCAGCACTCCCGAAAATATCATTCTGATAACGGTAGTAAGCACCGATGAAACCACCACCAATTGCCAAACAAATAATAAAACCTGTAATAACACCTATCCACACATGTCTTTTCAATCTCTTGTAAACTTTCTTATCTTCCCCAACAGCTTGCTTCAAGAACGAAAGCAAAACGGAAACAACGATAGCTGCTTCTAAACATTCTCTGAAAACAACGAAAAACACAGCAACGTTGAAAACCTTGTTGGCCGAAGTCATATCTCCTCACACTCTACTTTTTCTCTACAGATTTTCAGCTTTCAACTATAAAAGGTTTAATTTTAACTGCCTCTGACTCTTTTCCCAGCTCATGGTATTATATATCATCTCAGCGCCTTTCCTTTCTCAGTATTGAGACCCTGGAAGCGTCTTTTAAAATTCTATCCAACCCAACTATTCCCTCTACATACCTGTGCAAGACGTGTACAAGGACTGTACAAAACAAGCACCTCACACCCTATTCTTCAACAATATTCAATTCACACACCGTTATTCTACCCTTTGCCATACCGACTGCCCTGAACGTAATATTCCAAGAAAGAGGTAAAAAATAAATAATCTCTATAGTATGCATGGGCTACTTGCCATCCCACACGGAGACTCTGTGCTAGGAACTCTAAATAACAAGTATTACAGTGATTTCACCGAGTTAAAATGTTTGTCAATGCACCTGCCCCTAGAGCTCGCCGCAAGTTCAACTTCTGAGTCTAAAAAGAGGTCTCTCAGATGAACTCGAAAAACCAAGGTGTAATTCTGTCACAATACACGCTACACTAGGTGCACTCTGCTTCGGCTACAGCCCTGCGCCTAGTTTTAAGGGTTCAAGGTGCGGTTTAACCATAAATTCAGAGTAACCAATTATTGCACACTAGTGCGCGGCCATGTGCTACTGTATAGTCTAAACAAAGCCACTGTCACCATAACGGCTTGGTGTCAAACATTCGCTTTATTTTTTTTTTTAATTTGAAAAATTGTATCTATTCATGGGTGCAGTTTAAGTATAGTGCGGTAAAGTTCACATAGCTCCAGAAGCAGCTGTAGATCGTTAATGGACTCGAGATACGACGCAAACTGTTTGTCCTCCATAGGCACTAAACGATCATTAAAGAGGGTGCGGAGACGACGAATTGATGTCACGTGCTTGTTGTATAGATCGTTTCGTAGTAGGGATATAACGGTTTGCAGTCCATCGTCATGTTGGCGAAGATCAAGGATGGCAGAACGATTGATGTTTTGACGAGATTGTAGTAGTTCTTTGAGAAGCTTGTTCTGAGACCGAAGAGTATCAGTCACGTTGTCCGGGTTAACAGAGCATGGGATTTGACGCTGTTTTAGAAATTGGCGTGTCATATTGAGATCAGTTAGATCGTCGTTTGATGAGGATTTGTTTACTCTTCTGGCCAAAATATCTATTTCGTTTGTAATTAAAGAACGTCGATGTTGGTTTTGCGCCAATTGGGTTGTGAATTTCTGGGCCAAGCTGTACATGTATTCCAGATTTTCAGTTTGAGTCCCCAGAAATAGAATGGGCTGGGCATTGTGGTTTTCAGGATTTGGATCTACCATGGTGGTCGCTGTTTCTTTCGAGGGCTAGAAGCTAATCGAGTGCCACTGAGAACTTGGAATCTTTTGGCAGCTTTTTATACCTTTGTCTTACAGCAATCTTTGTTGAAATGATGGGACCCGCTTTGAGCAAATTGAGCGGAGCAAATTGCGTATTGTCGTTGCTATTGTTATTTTTGACACTCAAAGCCACTTTCTGTGATGATATTCTTGGTATAGAGCTTTAGAGTCTTGTTAGTAAGTTTGATCCCTAAGTACTTGTGTGGCTGGGACCAATTCTTGCTTCCTTTGGCCGAGAGAAACCTTTATATTTTCCACATCGTAGCAGCTAGTTTGTTATCTAGCTACCATGGTTTTCAGGAAGTCTGCTGATCAGGGAAAAAAAAAGAGCTTGGTTTGGGTGCCGTAAAAAATTATTTTGGGGCATTGGGTTCAGCGGCTAAATAGGTTTTTATCCCAATTCCTTTCCTTAAAAACAAGACCACCATGGAAAAATAATATGACGCGTATCGTTAAGTTTTAAAGCTACTAAAAAAGTAATTGAGAAGATAGAAATGGCAGCAAATGTTGGCGCTAGGATTGGTGAGGATCAGAGTCTTGCTACGATATGGCTGTTATCAAGCTTGGGACATGGACATTCCGTTCCAGTAAAGAAGAGAGAGATTGCAAAGGTTTCAATCGAAAAAACATGTGATTACTTGGCTGAGACACAGAGTAATCTTCCACTAAGGCAAACCGGTCAGTTGCTATACGGAGTGGCGGTGTGCTACGAGAGAAAAACCGGCTTTGTTTTGGCAGATGTCAATACTTTGAGAGATAGTCTCCAGAGACAATGGATTGGTCTTAATCCACTAAGGAAAAGTATGAAAAAGATAGAAAAACAACTTTCAGTGAATGTGGAAGATAATTTTCTTCAGGACGATCCGAATTTTGATTTGATGCTAGAGCTCAGACTTAATTCTAATTTGGATTTTTTGGATGAAGGGTGGGATGGAGCCCAGGAAAAGAATTCGAAAGACGGAGCAAAAGAAAAAGTGGAAATCCGGAAAGACGATATATGGAAAGAGATTGAAGCTCCCAAAAATGTTCAGCAGGGTGATGCTGTGGCTAGTACGTTGCACTTGAATGATGAGGAAGACGATTTAGCAGATATTGACCTAGAACTCAATTTTAGGCTGGATGAAGTTCTCACGGACGCAGAATCGGAAGCAGCTGATACCAGTGCTGTAAATAGTGAGCTCGGATTGGAGTTTGATCGTACAGAGCATCATCGAAATATTGAGTTGGGAATGCCAATATTGGAAGAGACGGATATGGGGGACGATATAAGGGACACGTTGAAGAGAACTTTTGAGTTGGATGACATGGACAATTCAGCACATTTGCAGACTAAAAGAAATCGCGTGACATCTCGATTGCAAAGCGTAAAGGTTGATAGTCAAATAGGTTATCTTACAGATACTTTGCGCCACAATCACGAACGTTATGTTGCTATAATGGAAGAATTGAATGCTCAAAAGACATCAAAAGCGAAATGCGAAATTAAAGGATGGTTGGATTTGATTTCCTCAGATCAACCGACGCACTTAAGAACAATTATGAAAGATATCTTTCAGCCATTCAGTGCCACAAATTTTCCAGTTGGCCGCCGTGGAAGACATATTCATTCAACTGGCAGTTCAAGCCGTTCAAGTAGTGTTTCAAGCTTAGAGCAGGGCAGAAGAATGGACGTATCACAACTTTCAAGTGGTAGTGATCCTCAGAGAACAAATATGCATGAGTCTTTTCCCGTTCATATGGACGATTTTCCGGAAATATCTTACTATGGGGATGAGAATCCTCAATTGATGAATTTAGATATTCCTCCATCTAGTGTAGGCAGAACGCCAATCAGAAGCTACACTGGTTCCTCTGACCAAGTTGACACTTTGAGACAGTTTACAAATAGAAGAATCCCTGGGTTAAGGACTGGGAGCATTAGAGAGGGTACGACATCTGGAAGTGATTCCTTTTCCCAGACATATAACGAAAATCAGCATCATTTACAGATCCAGGATCATCAAACTGAAAAATTTTATCACTACATATTGAACCGATCGATAGAAATTGGAAAACGAACTGTTGGACATAGCACTTTTTCTAGAAAGTTTTTGTTCGAAGATTTAGTTCCGAGTAAACTAAGTCATGAGGAAGATAATGAAGTTAAATCTGTAACAAAAAGAATTGCATCCAATGCGTTTCTTTCTTTATTACAGCTATCAACATTAGGAAGAATTAAGCTTGATATGTATGATGTTGATAATGAAGATCATTTCAGATCTCTAAATGGTGATGATATAGTAATTTATTGCTGATATGAATATACTGACCAGAATAACGTTGCACTATTTTTTTTCAAGAAATTTTTTTACTCCAATAATTACACTTTGAATCTTTATTATGTAGCTACCTATGGCAAGACATTAATCCAAAATTTTACCTTTTCTTCGTCATCTTTTTCACTGTCTCTAATGCTGAACTCCACCAAGTTGAGACCTTCAGGTAATCTTAGGTCATATCTAGCCTTTGATTCATCAAGGGTGTCGCCATTCAAAACAGGTGTTGCGTTCGCAAAATCTTTATTAACCATAAGCGATGGGAGATTTTCAGCCGACACTTTGCAATTAAGATGAGAAATTAAGGTTATCGAGTTTTGTAGGGGCGGTAACATGATGGAGTATTGATTTTCATCCTTAAACATCCTTTTTCCGTCGAAAATATATTCAAACCATGCACTGTTATCATATTGATATATTCCTTTAGGCGGCCTTATAGATTGTTCGTAGAAAGCTCGTGATGATGTAATTTGAATTTTATCGACAATATTGAAATTTTGCCTCATTTTTGGCTCAATATTATGTTTCTTGACAACTGGCAAAATATTGAATTTCAATACTTCAGGCTTAGAGCTCTCGTCTGTTTCAGCTTTTGCATCTGAGCTTCTTGTCTTGCTTGGTCCAAGAAGATAATCTCTTGACAAAATACCACGATTATATCCATTCCCAAGACCTTCCATATGGTTATATTCTTCGTTGGTCTCTTCATCATCATCTGACAAAATGGGTTCTTGCTCGTCTTCAATAAATTGTTGATATTCAATTTTATCATACTCTAGCGAAATTTCCCCTTTTTCCCTGGCTGCCTCAAGATCCGGAAAGAATTCTTTTTGAATGAGCTTGTTGAAACACTTGAGAAGCTTTGAAGCATCGCTGTAAATTGTTGTCTCCGGATCATTGAACACCAATGCATTCTGGAATACTAAATCAACATCCGTGATGAAATCGTAGATTTTGTTATAATAGCCCAACTCCAGATTGCTCCTCACCAAACTCAACGCCAAAGGCTGCTGAATCACCTCATAGTAATCAGGAAATTCATCTCGGTCCACGAGTTCCACAAACGGTTCGCAAATGTGGAGTTTGTCATCCAATTTTGAAGTATCTGCCTCATCTTCCTGTAAAATACAATTGAGCTTCTTATCCGTTATTTCTAATAACTTTGTTAGTATTGCGAGTAGTCTTTCCTTCACGGGCTCACTGACTAAGAAATTCCTTGTTGCATTCTTTACTTTCAAGACTTCATTTTTAATGTAGAACACAACTTGTCTTGAGTTCTTAACAATCAAACTGTCCGAGTCATTATAAGCCGAGCAGTTCTTGTAAATCAACTCACAATCCAATAAGAATTTGGTCTCTCCGCCACTATACTCGTAATCCCTATTCTTGATTTCATTGATAGAAATTGGTTGATCAATCTTATAGTAATATTGGGGATGGAATTTCCTACTGGGCAATTTAATGAAATCTTTGAACATCACCTTATGTGCTTCCACGAGGTTATCCAAAGTAAAAGCAATGAAAAGATTTAACTTCGGAATTGTCCAATCAAGTTCACTTATAAGCTCTTCTGTTGGATCTAGGGGATGTACATAATCCACTTTGGGCAAAGCGTCCTTCCTTGGATGTTTGCCCGGTGTGTATCTTGGAACATAAGGTTTCTTGTTCTCGTCTGCGTCTTCTGTAGCACTCTCGGATCTGTTCCTCTTCGCCATTTGTGTTCAATTGATTATGTAACTTATTTCAAACTACGCAGCCTTGTCAGCAACAATTGCACAAGAACTCTGTAAACCGATATCCAGCACGATACTGGTGGATAACTTAAACATTGATGTCAGTAATCAAAATAAAAGTGAAAACGATGTTCGTATGTGATGATGGCTATTGGTTACTTACTTTACTATATCTTTATCTAAGGTGAAAAAACTGTTCATAAAACAACAGTTTTATGTTGTTATTTTGACTGAATTTCGGCCACAAGGGGCTTATCGAACTTGATCATGCAGTTTTTTTCAAGCATGTCAAAATACTTTTTGTGTAAGTTTCGTACTGCTTCTCGTGTTTGTTCGCATATTTTCTCACTGGATACCGCACTCAAATCCTCAGATGCAGGCCTTCCATCTAAATCCATATCACTAGAAACAGTAACAATCCCACTGTTATTTATCATTCCGATATCTATGAGCTTATCATTCGTATTGTTGACAATTTGTGTTAACTCTCGTTCCCTATCTAAAATCCATTGTTGCTGCTGCTGTTCCAGCTCATTGTAGTCCATTTCTCGCTGTGAGCCGTAACCATTTTGGTCGGCCAACAACGATTCAGATTCTTCAGAATCATGGCTAAAGCAGCAACTGAGGATATTTCCCATCTTATGCCCTCCCCTGAGTTCGATTCTGTACTAGCAACAAGCATAGTCAGTATGATCAGCATACATGATTCCTTTTGTAGCATGCTTACCATTCTTTTGTGATCCGGGTAATGCTTATGGTTATATGTGTATCACATGATCATAATGTACTCGTGATGCTCTTACATACAAGATAGCATTATGGACAATTGATGTTAATTTGACAAGTCATTCGTTTACTCACTGATTTATCATGTGCGCTCTACAAACATTCCTGTTATACTAAAATGACGTGCACTACATAATGAATTGTTCAAGCAAACATACCATATTGTCATTGATCATTTGCACTCAATCAAACTGGCGAAGCATTTTTTTTTTTTCTTCCTTCTTATTCCTCTTCTTCTTAGTAACATTTATTTTGAAAAATTTCCAAAAATTATGAAATTAACAGTACAAAGTTGTAGAGTAACAATAGCCATATTGATATATAGAAGGTGCACTTTCAATCGAGTCAGTGGTTGAAGTAAAATGATTTCATCTAGAATATTTTTAGTGACTCGTTCGAGCAGAAGTTTTGGTTCTACTGCAGCTCGTCCTGACTTTATGTCATGGTTTAAGAGAAATAAAGACACTACACCAGCCAAACCGGTGAAAGAAACGAAAGAAATCATAAGTGAAATTGAATCGGGTAGGGATTTGAAGGCAGAAAGATCTACGGTTACCAGGTTGGAATTAAGTGATGAAAACTTTGTTGGTATTGAGGCTTCTGAGGCTGAGAAGGGGAACCGTTTGGAAGCATTGAAGTCTGTTTCCATCAATAAATGGTTGTCAGAGGACAAGATCAGCACTGGTCAGCAGCTAGAGCAGGTAATTTTGGAGTCATATCAAGAGACTTATAATATGGTGCCAACTGAAAAGGAATTATCAGAGAGATTTGCCGATTTGGTGAGTAAATTCAAATTTACAAAGCTTTTACAGTCTAAGTCTGGTTATATGATACCTGACTACCAACTAACAAGATTAGAATCGCCAGAGCAATTCAGAAGTTGGTTCGAAGAAAAGGTCTTGAGCGGAAAGTTAGGCAAATTCAATCCTGCAGAACCAAATGCTATTGATTTATCTGCGATTAAATTCCCACCAAACGTGTATGTCGCACCAGACGTTAAGCTTTCTGAAAAGAAGGAAAAGATCAATAAGATTATTGGAGAGGTTGCTGCGATGGAACAAGAGATGGAAAGAGCGGCCATCGAAAGGGCTAAGAAAGAGTAAATCACATTTGGTCCTGCTTAATTCTTCTTTGTATCTGTTGTTACTAGGATTAGGCTTGCATTATTTTCTGAATCTTGTAATGTATATGATATAAATCAGTAGACCCCTGTATATACAACTGACCCAAACAAATAAAACTGAATATTATATACGCTTGTTATCAATGGTGACTTTGTGTTTACTTACTCATTTGGGCCAAAATAGAGTAGCGCACGGTATGATTAATGTTTTCTGGTGATGGAGAAGAGGAGTGCAATAGAAACTCCAAGACCTACAACTATGGCGGGTAGAAGCGTTTCATTTGAAATCCCAGGAACCAGACTATGATTGTGATTAGATTGTATTGGGGTATTCTTGTTAAACCTATTTTGAATCAATTTATTGATTGCATCTTCTGGAATTGTTTCATTTTTACCATGAACGAAAAGGTCAATTTTATCTAAATTCATATTTCTATGAACCATAACACAATCAATCAAATCCTGATCATGTGTTATACTGATTAGATCATTCTCGTCATCGACGTATAAAATCTCTAGGTCATCTGTGTCTCCCAATTTTTCTCCAATAAGCTCTCGTAGCTTTATGATCCCCTCTACAGGCCTCAAAGTGACCCTGTAGTTTTTGTTATTATTCAAAGTTTTGAACTTAAAAGACTGTAGTGCCGTTCTAATTTCTTCTTGAGAGGTAACATGACTGCTTCCAATAATAGAGCTGTTTTCCCCGTTTACAAAGGATACCGAGTCATTCAAATTCATTCTATGGTCTAGACTGAACTGATTTAGTTCATTCTGAGATATTTCAGGTGCCTCATTGCTGAATGCACTCTCTGATTGAACTGATGAAGAATCTGTCATAATATCAAACCCGTTCCAAAATTTATTCCATGCTGGGCCCACTGCAGCATTTTTGCTTGGGGTATTTGGCACACTGCTCCTTTGAGATTGGCTTCCCATAGATTCAGTTTCAGAAATTAAATGTATTTGTGACATTGTTGCGTAGGTCAATTTAAGCACTTCTACAATACCGACAATTTCACCATCTTCAATAACTGGTAAATTCAAGTAGTGTCCTTCAAACATTTTACGGAGAGCTTGTTGAATAGACATAGTCTTTGGTGCCACATCCGGCTGTGGTGTCATAACTCTTATGACGCTGACCGTCTTTGGATCTAAACCAGCAGCGATAACTCTTAACACTACATCTTTTGATGTAAAAATACCAGCGACCTCGTTCATCTCATTCTTAACCAAAACAGCTGTAACATGATTTTCCTTCATAACCAACGCCGCTTCTTGTACACTAGTCTTGACACTTACATACGATGGGATCGTAGTTCCATCATGCAAAACTGATTCCAATGTTGGCCCATCAATAACCGTTTTTAGATGCTCGAAATATTTCACAACCTCAAATGGTTGACCCCCACCAGATAGACCGCCAATTTCGTTGTTGATGGAATTAAATGCATCATGTAACTTCTTTGAATGCTCATACATTCTTTCCAGTTTCTCCATTGCCTCTTGATAACATTTGGTAATATCGAGAACACCCAGGATCGCATGCGTATCCTCATCAATCACCGGTAGGTGTCTAAACCCACGCTCCACCATCAAGTTTAAGCCCTCAGAGGCTAATGTATCAGAAGTAGCACAAAGAGGATTGGGTGTCATGATTTGGTCTATCGTAACGTTGGATGCCTTTAATCCTGCTCCGACAACACGGAAAGCCAAATCCTTCGCAGTGAAAATACCCAACAAAGCACCATTCAACGCTGGATCCTCATCAACATTTTCGTCATCATCATAGTCAACAACCAAAATACAGTTTTCTCTCTTGGCGCTCATTAGTTGAGAAGCCTCAGAAACCGTTGTACTTGGTTTGCAAATAACTGGATCCGTTGGACTCAAGGACAAAACCGTCCCAGGATTGAAGTTCGACTTATTTTTCTTCATAGAGTTCCCTGACTTCCTCAGAACTTTACTAGACTTTTTTTTGGACAGGTCATTTTCAACTTTGCGTCTGATAGCTTCATCTCTTTTGGACTGCCTCCTTCTAGATTCACTGGCACTCGAGCTTGAAGAAACTAGTCCTTCTTGCTGTCTTTTGGTTGGCGACTTTAGTGACATTGTAACTCCCTCAACAGAAGAACTAAAATTTTCAGTTAGCTTCAAGCTATACGTGGGTGAAATCGCTGAACTGGGATTTCGATACTAACTTGGTGTTTCCAAAGTATACTCTTCATGTAGGCTATTTCAGTTGCAGTAGCTACTTTTTTTTTTTAATAACTTTATGATCTGTACCATGTTTACCTTTTTCCAAATCTAGATGCTGCACGTGACCTCTGGTTTACCGAATACCTTAGTTTTGAGGGTCTAAACCGGAGTTTGATGACCTCTTAAAGCACTCATACCTAGCACTCCGTAATTTGTTCAGTTTTATCTTTATTGGCAGAGTCTTTGTGGACAACTCACTGCGTGCAGGTGCCTAATGTACACCTTTCTCATTTTGTGCCCTCGACACAAAACCGAAAAAAAAAAAACATTAGCGGCTAAAGCTTTTTGTGCTCAAAAGGGTAAGAAACAGGATTTTGTTTGAAGAGTAATATAAAAGACCACTAAATTTATCAACTTCAATCTTAATCTTGTCTTTTACATATTTTCACTTTTGTAGAAAGGATAAGTGAGATTAGATTGCTCATCGGTTTATTGAACCAGGATTGTCTGTGGGTTACTTCTAGAAGAATATCAGTTGATCTTTTAGCAATACATCAAGAAGTATTTAAAGATGTTAGGCAAAAACTTCAATATTATTTGGTCCTTGGCCTTGCTAGTGGGGGTTGCACCTTTTGTTCATGGTCAATTCCAGCAGCAAATAGAGCAATGTCCAGAGCTAGCTTCAAAAATACGATCCTTAGATTTGTCTCAGTGTTCTCCTGGATTGGAGCAATGTCTTTTAAGCCAATTTGGTGCGCAGGAAGAGTCTTGTAGGGCTTGTATTGAAGTTTCGCAGGATTTCCAAAATGAATCCAACTGTAGATGTGTGGAATGCGTTGTGAGTTCCTTACAATCGACTTGTTTCCCAGAATTTTGTCCAAATGCTGAAAAAGCTGTCGCTGTTTTGGAAAATTTTGGCAAACCTTCTTTTGATACATTTAAGTCCGCACTACCTGTCTTGGTAGAAAACAATGAGTTGCGTTATTATGTTGATGAGGATAACAAAAAGATTCTGAGGGGAATATTCAACCAAGAGACAATCGACCTAGTTCAAAATTTCCTTACTTTAGCTAATTATCAGACTAACAAAGAAGTTAAATTAGAAAAAAGAGGATTTCCATGTGATAAAGTCGATTGCGATAAACTAGATACTCTCTTGAATTTGGAAGAGAATGGACAGGATGTTGATATGACCTTTAAAAAGAAGAAGAAGAAGAAGGAAACTACGACCGTCCATGAAACAACCACTTATACGACCACTTCAACTGAACACAAAACAAATACTACAACTAAACTATCCATTAAAACTAAAACTGAAACTGAAACTGCGACTGAAACTGATTATGAGACTGAAACTGATTACGAAATTCTAACTAAAACGAAAACTCAGACGAAATATAAAACCAAGACTGAAAAGGAATGGGATGATGAAATTACCGTTACTGAGACAAAAACAACTGCAATTCCTACAACTAAAACAATATTTAAGCACGAAAAAGAAACAGTGACAGAAATTGATTTTGAAATCAGTACCAGAACCAAATATAAGCATGATATAAAGACTGTCACGGAAACTGAAATAGAAGAAAGTACCAAAACTGAGGTAGTTGCAAAGGCGACTGTTACAGAAACAAAATGGAAATTAAAAACTGAAACCGAAACTGAAACCGAATATGATACAACAACGAAAAAAATTCCTATAAAAAAAACTGTCACAGCGACGACGTCAGTAACCGCAACAGAAACAACTACTAGCATCACTACAACAACAGCCTCAAAGAAAAAGATGCCATTTTTATCCGGACTTGGAGGTTTTGAACTCTACAATGTACACAGTCCAGTTACCGTTGATGAAACAATGGATTATGTTTCGGGGTACAGTACTTCGGGAAGTGTAGATAGTTTACCAACCGAAACACCAAACGAAACAACGAGTGGTAAAAATAAAACTGATAAATTAATGCCAAGGCAAAATGAAACGTATATAGATAATGGAACGATTCTGCAACCATATGAGTCTTCCTCTTCTTCGGTGACAGCAGATGCTACTAAATCTTGGATGATTTCAGTAGGTGCTGCAGTTGCTGGAATCTTGATCATCTTTGGTATTTCTGGCTCTGATGAGAGTAGAGAGAACATGGAAGACCCAACAAAAAATAATTTTGAAAGTGGAATTAATGAGTCCATTGAGTACCTACATTCGGATGTAGATATCGATGCAGATGAGCCAATTGAAGGTGATATTAATCAAATATTAAATTCAACTGTTCCTCATGCAAAAAGGACTGCAGCAGAATTGACAACAGATTTTTTGAATGATCCTTTACAGAATATTGAAGTTGCATAAACGCCTACGGGGTGTGTATTGTAATAATATTTTTGTAATGTCAATTTCCTTTTTTATTATTCCAAAGTTCTTTTTCTAAATATTTGTTGATGGCGTTTTTTTTAAACTCGCCAGCCCGAACAAAACTACATCCTTTAAATAATTAGAAATTATCAATCATTACATAAAATAAAAAATCTATAAAACAGATGAAATGAATTTCCATATTTTCGACAGCACAAGTGTTTACAACCATGGACCTAGCATTGTCAATTTGTAATGAACTTAAAAGGCCCTTTGATGATAAGAGAGTTAGATTTGTCTTTTACCCTAATTCAAATGATATTCACGAACCGTTTCTAGTAATTTCCGAGAAGGAGACAGTTGAAATAGTATGTTTCAAGAGGACTGTTCTTCAAATATTTTTAGAATGCCATAAGATGTTTTATCGAAGAGATAAATTGCAACAAGAAGACAGATATATCATGTGTATAGGCCTATTGTTGACCACAACTGAAAATAGGACCGTATTAAATCTTTATAGGGATATTTTGCAGCGTCTCTCTACAGAACAATTGAATGAAGAAATTCGAATTATCGAAAGGATGCTTTGTTCTAACAATCCAAGGTTGAACAAATCTTCTTCTTTGTGGGAACTTTATAGACAAATTTTTGCAGAAAATAGAGAGACATGCGAATTTAACGTATGGAACACAATAACTTTATCTTGTGAGCAGCATTTCGCTAACTATTACTGCTGTTATTTCCTAAGGTGGTACAGTGATCAGCTTGAAGAAAACGACCGCACAATTCTCATTCAGAACCTATACGGATTTGCGAAGCGACATATGAGTGATGTTTCAATTTGGAGCGCATTGAGCTACATTATTGATGATAAATATATTGAAGAATTGGTTCAGTTTATAGAATTTTTACCGGTGACTTCATGGTGTCCTTTCATTCCGATCTTAGAATATGGATATAAAAACCCAAAATTTGCTGAGAGATTAAAGAATCAATGGACAAAGACTGACGTGATACTTGAGAATGGTTCACTTATGATTCCTGAGACTATTGAGAAGGATTTACGTGCATTAACAGAATACAAACACAATGGTTATACAACATTGCTATTGTGTAAATTGGATCAACTGTGTTGATTTTGGTGATCAAGCCTAGAGTAGTTAGAAAGTTAAAAGGTCATCTGTGAATGTACTTGAACTATAGAACTTCAATCTATCTTAATTCTTTTTGCTGGAGATCATGTTTCTCATAAGCAGGGATACTGAATTTTTCAGTAAACTTTTGACCGGGGATAACTGGTGCGATCTCCAGAATGGATCTAATTTGGTTTTCATGAGATTCATGATCTAGACCCGCTGGAATATGTTTATAAATGTAGAATTCCAAGTCATCACTTGGATTCCCTTCTCTAAATAATTTTGGGTGGAATTCAACACCATCTTCTACCCTTTTTTTAGCCAAAATTCTTTGCTGGTTTTCAATTTTGAACTTCTCATCCGTTGCCGTTACGTGATCACGTTTTGATAGTGCATCTGTAACCTTTTTCCATAATTTTCTTGACTCAAACTCGCCTTGTTCTTCCAATGGCCTCACCTGTGGTTTTAATGGAGTTGCTTTGTGCGTGTCAAGCAATACACGTTTTTCTGCGTTTTTCTCCCTCAAGTCTTTAAAGTACATGACCTCATTCCATTTACCTGATATTTCGTAGTAATCATTCCCATTATAATCCTTAATAATGCCTCCAATTACATCATATGTCCCAGAAATGAAGCCCTTGGTTTTAAACTCAATATCAATTTGATACCTTGGCCCCTTGATAATCATATGGTCACCCAATTCTATTCTCATTTTTCCAAAAAGGATTCCTCTTGCGTACATATTTGGTTGGGTTAAGGTGTACTTTTCAGGTTTACCCGTTTTTGGATCGATGATATCCAAAAATTGAAGAACACTTAGACCTTCCATCATTGCAGCAGTTGAATTACCTAAAAATCTGGATTTGGGGATAGTGGTACCATCGACCCTAACATTGGATTCCGGAATCATGTAGAAATATGATGATTTAGGAGGATGGTGACTAGTCTGCTCAGCAATATAAAAAGCTTGTTGTTTATTCGGCAAATCCCAATAGGCTGTGAAGTATTCACCCAGCACTGGGTTCAAAGGTTTTTTAACAGCCTTTGGCGCAATGTGCCAACCTGATAGATACCATTTTACAACATTGACGAACCTTTCCAAATCATTTTTCGAGTCTCTTGCTTGTAATAAAAGATCAGGGAGTTGCAATTGATTCGCAATTCTTTCCAACATCGATTTCTTCTCTAAAATGAAGGTAGGGAGTGTTATTCTGGATAAATCACATCCAGGTTTCAATTGTGTTATAATACCCATGAGAATTGATTGACCAGCATCATCATTTTCATCTATGTCATCAGTGTCAAGCTCACCCACCGCTTCTTTAGACTCGCCCAACTGGCCACTAGATGTATAACCACTGGACGAAGAGTATTTAGTTCTAATCTTCAGCGGCATTATTTATGAACAATATCGCTATTTCAATTCGATTAAGTTGAATTTAAAATTGATGTTCCCAAGTGCTCAACGATATGAGGGAGTAACGGTTTGCAAAGCCCGAAGCTATTTTCGATCAATAACGAGCAATCAAAACTCAGAGGTTAATATTCCTTTGCAGAAAACTTAGTTAGTTGCAGTCTGCGAATATAGATTATACGAAAATGATTACGGAGGTAATGCTGTTTTCGCCATGTGTGTTGAAATACACTTACTTGGCCTCATAAAAATCGCCCTTTTCTCTTCCACCATCCGGTATAAACAGGCAGGAAAAGTTAAAAAAAAACCTAAAAAGCATTGAAACTGAACTGTCGTTGGGAACTTCGTGATAATGCGATAATTGGCCGGTAATAATTTCAAAAGTTGTCATCACAGGAACTAACTATGCAATGACAAGAACTAAGTAAATGTTATACCATGGTTTTTCTATTATGTCTAAACCTGGAAACTGATATATTGTAAGGGTTCGATATATTCACGTGATCAGAAAACACCTCGAAGGCACATGATCAGGGTCCAATCGAAACTTTGCTGTTCTGGGATGCAATAAGATATAATTGAATGTTACAAATATTCCATCAATTAAGGCGAAATGAAAATAATTTAGAGGATTTATTGTTTATCGTTTATTGTTTATTGTTCATTGTTCATTGTGGTGAGTGGAGGTGGGTTTTAAAATCTAAGCCTGCTGATATAGTACTGCTCTACGCGGTTTTCCAACAATAGGTTGCGTAGTGTAGAGGTTATCACCGTGGATTCTGATAACGCCGTTTAGGTAAGTACTGAACATTCCATTAACCCCGGTTCGAATCCGGGCGCGACCGATTTTTCCTTTTTTTCCACCCTATTTCCCGCGTACTGAAGAAAAGCCCGAGTTATTGGCACGGGATTTCATTGATGTGTTGACAGTATGTTAGTTCACAATGCGACACATTTACATCGTGGGTAAATACCAAGTCTTTCCCACTTTTTAAAAATAATGGGGCAATTGCATGAATTTCTGATATCAGACGATGGTAAGAAAGCGGTTCAAATATCTCATTTACAAGAATGATGACTACGTATTGTCACGATGCGACTCTATGTACTTTATGGATTGAAGATGACGTACAATGTTGCAGGAGATATGAAGACAACAAGACAGCGTTTACTCGTCTTTCCAGCCCAAAAGTTCCAACTCCTTTCTGACCTTTGGCTCAGATTGGATCTTGGTAATTTGGGTGTCTTCCAATTTTGTGCCTTCATCTCTCTTAGTCTTTAAAGTTTCAATAGCTCTCAACTTTTTCAACAATGATCTTATTTTTTTCTCCTCTGGCGAAGTTTGACTGGCCGTTGAATTCGACACGGTAGAGGGTGCAGAAGAAGCAGGTGTTCTTGGTCTTGTTGTTCCTGGAACAACAGCGGCACCAGCTCTTCTAGCATGTGGCGGTTTGTATGCACCAGCAGACTTTTTCGCTCCTTCGCTTGTCGAGGTTTTGTTTGGGTTCTTTAAATTGTATTGAGTGATGACAGGATGAACTTCTAATTGATTTTTTTTCAATTTAGGATCTTGCTTCATATCTTCTTCGCGCAACTTGTTGCCATTAGTTAAATAACCATCCTTGATAATCTTGAATGGACAATTGGTTCTCCAATCCGCCTTCAAGAGCTCCTTATATTCTTTAACATATACAAGAGTCCCTGAGTAATGCCAAATTTTTAATCCGTTATCAACGCGCAACCTTGGTGAAGTTGTAGCGGTCAAAATGAATTCACCACCAGGTGACCATTTGCATACCGAAGTATTGGCTGCGTTGAACTTACTGATGCATCTGAATTTATCATGCCTATCCAAAATATCCACGGAACCTTGAAGATTTCCAAAACCACCAACCAAAATGTACTTACCATTTGGTGCAAACTCCAGCGTGTTTTTTCTCTGTTCATTTAAAGAATGAATCACGTTCCCTCTTTGATCGAAGAAAGTAATCGTGGCTGGCATGAATCCATAGATAACACCAAATTGTCTTGATGTTGGAGACCAGTTAAAATCATGAATAGGTCCTTCTTTGCTTAGAGGAACGCGAACAGATTCCCCTCCTAATGCACCATTAACACCTTGGAATGACAAAAGATATAAATTATTTTCACCATAGTAAGATTTGTTTGAATGATCAAAGTCCGTAGTGGTCAAACACAAAATTGCATTGCCTTGTATATTCCATTTCAATTGGCACGAGTCCGACTTGAAAAATTGCTTTGTTACGATTTGTTTCGTGATTTTTCCTGTTGTGATTGGCCAAATGGTCAATTGTGCAGGTTTACCCGATTTCTCTTTCGTGAAAGTACATATGGTTGGATGCTCAGCTGGAGAAATTTGATACGTGGTAAATGGTTGATCTGGTACCAATTTCGCAAATGGTGAATCAAAGTTAAATGGGTCTTCGCCGTTCAACTTAGCAATACGTATTTCTTTACCGAAAGATTTCACAGCGTAATCATCCAGTTGCGAAAACTGTAATGTCCATGAACTTTGAGAAGTAGATTTGTAACTATATTTTGGCTCCGTAGGTAGTGGGGATTCATTTAAATGCCAAATCTTACAGTTTAAATAATCTGGATCATCAATCAATGGTCTTTCCCAAGTGGATAGGAAGTTACCACTGGGGGAAAATTTCAAATCGTAAACATTTTTCAACGGCAATTCTAATAGAGTATTCTCAAAATTGTCCCCGACTTGAATTATAACCTTAGAATCAAAAGATTTCGCCATAAATCTACCACATGGGGACAGCAAAGATTGTAGAACTTTCAATTCAAAAGGTTCGGATTCAGCCAATTCTTCAAAGGATGGATAGCCTTGAAAAACCTCTACCTGGCTGCTGGTTCTAGCAAACAGTTGAAACGACATTTTCACAGCACAATTTTTCTGAGCCTTTCAGGTGAATAAGGTTAAAGAATATTTAATGAAAGTTCTTGAAAACCTGATGACCGTAATGCCAGTTCACTGTTTCACAATCTTCCAACTAATTTGATTCCTCCAATGAACATTGGACACATCAATATTTCTCTGAGTAGGCGTTAAGAAAAAAAATATTTCTTTTCAACGGTCGAACCTACAGGTTATGAGGGTAACAAATAAATGATAAAAAAAATTCAAGGGATACGCACGTGATCGAAATTCAAAGTTGGTTTAACATTATAACCGATAATCCTGTACCATTAACTCGGACTGAGCTATTCATACCAAATCAATTTTAAATTTGTTTAAGAAGCTAGAAGCATATCTTAAAAAGGTGGCGTTCCTTTTATTGTGAGTGGATCGATGGGATATTCCATGCCATGTCTAAGATCGAGAGTACTAAGTACAGTGAGATACTATGGTAAATCGTTGGGAGGTAAAAACACTCCATCTGACATCCGTCGAATAAATATTGGGTGTATGATTACATATTTACAATCCAATGTACCACATGTGTTACAAATACCATTGCATGAGGATAGATTGAGCAAGGATATCCAGTTGAGCATAATGCAAGTATCACATCCCTACCTTCCTACATTCAAGGGCATCACAACGTACTACGCAACATGGAATAGCATAACTTTCATGTTGAACAACTTGGTTTTTAAATGTCCGACTAGATTGATGATTAAGAATCTCGCGGTAGATAAAAATAATATATCAATGAAGTGGGAGACTTGTCCTGTTATCACTGATGCGGATACTTCGGAGGCCAGTAAAGATGAGACAACATTGACAGGACTATTTGTCTTCCAACTAAATGATGACTGTGATAAGATTGAAAAGCATATCGTTGATGACATGGAGGTAGTGGGTAAGAATAAGAAGATTGACTTTGAACCTCGGGTTGAAAATGGTGCGATTGTGTATTGCAAACAATGATTGAAGCTGAAACATATTTATGATGGTTTCTCTTTAGCAAGACATAGGAATGACATAGATTGACATAGTCACGGTGTTTTTATTGGTCTATATCAAGAATGACACGGATTAAACATGGTCGCACAAATACATATACCTATAATTACTTGTAAATAATTGAAGATTAAGATAAAGGAATTGAACTAAAAATCATTAAGTCTAATTTTCGGGCTCGCTTTTACAGGCCTAATATTTTCCAAGCATTATTTTCTAAAGATAACTGAAAAGTCATGGAACGTCCTCTATCACACCCTCTCGTCGCACCAGTGCAATATAAAGATTCTACCGGAGAATACTTGAGAAGAAACACAAAGTTTGAAATAAAACAATAATCAAGAAATAAAACAATAATCAAGAAATGAAGAGGTATTAAGAGAAGTAGGTAGGACAAAGGCAGATAAAAGAGGAAAAAAAAACGTTCAATTCACTTGGAGTGGCGAGATCTGTGATGAAGATATTCCGTTGGAAGCTCCTCTCGTATCCTCAAAGTCCATAGACGAATTTGACGTAGAGATTGAAAATCTAGATGTGGTGACTGAAGACGAATACGATCCGCTAGATGGAAGCAGTACATCCCATTTACCATCACCAACTAGCTGAGCTGGTAACTGAGAGAGTATTTTGGCTTCCAAAGCGTGTTCATTGAGCTTCCTGACGAACTGCGACATACTCCTTCTCCGAGGATCACACAACAAAGCTTCCAGTATAATCATACACACGTCCATCAAGTGCTCGTCCTTCCGTGACGAAGGAACCATTTCTAACCAGTACGAAGATGTACTAGCAACGCTTTTACTCCTAGAGCACCGTCCGCCATTAAAAAGGCTCGGCAGATAATACTGCTTGATAAATTTTTTAGGGTCTGAATTGAAAGCATGGAAATTTTTATTACTTGCCGTACTGTGAATGTTCGCTGACCGGAATGGACATGTCCCAAACATAATATATAACAAAGAGATCCCAAGCGACCAAAAATCGGCAGAAAACGTATCATACCCGCCTTGATGATCAAAAGTCTCCGGAGCCAAATATTTCTCCGTACCAATCTCATAATCCATAGACCTGTCCCCAAAGCATGACAATCCAAAGTCCGTCAACTTCACCTGTCCACCATTAGTCACTAAAACATTTTCCGGTTTCAAATCTCGATGTGCAATCCCTATTGAATGACAATACTGCACCGCTGAACAGATCTGGTTTACGACCGAATAAAAACATATTCTTTTCTCGCTTCCCTTCTTTCTTTCTTCCCGTATTTTTGTCATGTAATCGTACAAATCTCCATGATGACAGTACTCTAGCACAAATACGTACTTTTCTTTGTCTTCGAAAAAATCAAGCATCCCACATATGTTTTCATGCTCACGTCCCAACCGACTGAGCACATTGAACTCATTTTCAACCAACCTTCCCACATTCTGTCTCTTGGCATTGTCACAAGGTTTTAGAATCACTTTGAGGGCTACATATTGGCCTGATTGCGTATTGTACCCACGATAAACGGTGCTGAAAGACCCTTTTTGGATCACATCTATCACCTGATACATTGCAGAAACTGTTAAATACCGACACTTTCCTCCGCACGGCAGATTCTTCGTCTCTCCTTTTTTTTTGTTTTTTTTGAACGGCAGGCTAACGGTCTATCTGTCCGACTAGCTGAAAAGTTCGATTCAAATAAAAAAACAAAAAATTAAAAAGAAACTAAATTATCTCGAGGCAAAAAGAACTGATCGTCTTTCCAACTAAAACCTTTCTTCCGCTGCGTGACACCGTGTCCAGCACACTGTAACTTGGTTTAAGAAATGGCCGACCTCAAGGGAATCTCTTAGTTATCATACCAGATATTAACTTTCCGTCACCATATATACATATACATCTATATATATATAAACATTCGGTGTTGTTGGTAATGCAAACAAAACCTTCTCACCGCTCCAAAAACAATCTATTTCTCTTTCTGGTACCACATCAAATGCTAATAGAGGAATTATTGTCATATGCATCACTATGGGATCATTGTTCTTAAAATTATTGGCCCCTGAACGGACGGTTCTACATTATTTCACTGTAACTGGCTCCGCGTGTACTCTCGCTTTCGAAACAGGAACAAGTGGTCTTCCCATTTCCGTTAGAACTCTTCGTGAGGCTTGCTTGACTTGAAAGCCTTTCTCCGCTTGCAATCTCCATTTCCGGCTAAGGGCCATATGCGAAGAAAACTCAAAACCCGTGGCAACCGCTAATTCCTGCGGGTCAAAAGGAAAGCGTACAGAAAACGTGCGGGCAGTATGCCGTTTTTATTCCCGTAGTCATCAGGTTCAGAGGGGTGACGTAATGGTGTATGTTGCCTGAAAGGGGGTAAGAGCAGATTTTGATCACGAGATTTTAAATTTAAGACATACGCATGCATCTGTGGTGTTGCATCGTTGTTGCAAGAAGTGAACGGCAGGAAGGAGCGAGAACGGGAGAGACGGAGGTGGGGAGGGAGGTTTAACGTTATAGCGTTCTTGTTGTTCATTATTGCGTTTGGTTGCGTAAGGCAGTATGTACTATTGATGTAATATGTGCTTCCTATGTGATAATGTTATATGACTGATTGGTTGTTGACTTATGTTGTAGCAGCGGCTGTAACAGGGGCCATAAGTCATTTTTGACTTAATGGCTCGCCAAGTGCGCCAACGACACCTAGGACAAACATAGCGATCGCAGTGGTCGTGCGAAGGAGACGGAAGGGACAGAAGGAAAGGGAAATGGCGTGAGGACAACGGGCAGTGGGGCTAGCAGGAGCAGGAGCAGGAGCAGCAGGTGAAGGTTTGGGATGTGGAGAAGACTCAGAAGACTCATGTTTGGGGATTAGAACGACGGATTCGTCGTCTCCGCGCCATTCTTCATCGTTGGAAGGAGTGGAAGATGGAGAGTTGTTATTTACAAAGGGGCATTTTTCGGCAGAGCCTAGGCCAGGTGGCTTACCCGCACAGAAGGCATGGGTGAACTTGATAAGGGTAGCACCTAGGGAGACAAACCCTAGAGCACCTGTGTACAACAAATATGGGTGTTTCCAATGATCTGGAGCGCTTGTGTAGCTTGCTGTGTACAAGAAGGTGGCTAATGAGGTTAAGCCGCCAATCAAGTACTCACGTAAGGAGATACCGGCGGAAGATTTGGAGCCCATGTCTTGAATTGTCCCGCCGAAACATAGACCTGCATTCAAACCGGCGGATATTGTGGCTATACTCTTGGTAACTGTAAGACAGACACTCATTTAGGATGCGTTTAATACCAATGCAATGGTAAAGATGACAATGGGATTGTGTATGTATTTCTAAGAATCGAATCTTCTATTCGAATTATCTACTACCTCACGGGAATTTGTCGTACAGTTGTAGAAGAGTATTTATATGAACGGGTTTCGCGAGTCGCTGTGGGCTGCCGGCGTGTGGAAAGCGCGACACGGTCTTTGGGGGTAGTTTTTACTCCCGAAAATATGGAATGCCATGGCGTGCGA
Source organism: Kluyveromyces aestuarii (assembly GCA_003707555.2). NCBI lineage: Eukaryota > Fungi > Ascomycota > Saccharomycetes > Saccharomycetales > Saccharomycetaceae > Kluyveromyces > Kluyveromyces aestuarii. The sequence continues at coordinate 368,574 of PPJO02000009.1, forward strand.
GAGACAAAGACGGGGTCGCTCAAAGAGATGTTAAATGAAAACCAAGGGGCGGCAGGCATGGAAAGAAGAGGGAAGAAGAAAAAAGAAATTGGTGGCAAGGCAGTACTGAAGTAGAATGCGAGCGAGAAGATGAACAAGAAAACCAAAAAAAAAATAGAGCCGGCGAAAAATAAATGGTACCGTACCATATCACGTGACACAGAAACATTATCAGGGTAACATACCAGACTTATTTGCTTTCGTAATTTGGAAAAGCAACATAGGCACGTGACCACACATCCGTTACCCGGTTTAGAACGTGCATCTGTTGTCATCTTCACGTTTCACGACCGTTTCAGGGTTCGCATGCCGATGACGGGATGTAGACTTTCCGGCGCGATGTCCGGTCTGAGTCACCGTGCAATGATGAAAGGGCCGCAACAGGGCCGAAGCCTATTTTAGTACGGGTAACCGGATAATGAGTCGGGTCAGTGCAAAAGATTTCGATTTTTGGCACGGCAACGCTACAGCGGAAAAGTTATACCATTATCACACTATAAGAATTTGTTCGCAAAAGTATTGGATTGAAGGCTGCGGTGCTAGGGCCCAGGGCAAATTGAGGAATGAAAGATTAGTGATTGGTGTGGAACATTACTAGGCTATTTGTTCCACCATTTACCAAGATATAGTCATTAGTCTAGAGCTAGCCTGAGATGTGATAAAGGTATGGCGATTGCCGGTTCTGTGGAGCGGTAAAGGCCCAGTTCGCATGGCTTAAAGTATATGACTCAACTGGTAAGTACGTAGTAACCTTTTTTTTTTTTCATCCGTAGCGTAGTGAGTTGGTGAAAAAAATTTTCCACTGAAAAAAAAAGGTCTCATACACATGATATAAAAGTGCACCATGGATTCGTCAATCTGACCAAATTTTCCATATTATTTCTTTCAAAAACTTTACTTTATAGTTTAGTCCAACCATACAAAATAAACTAAAACAACTTCGTCATGTTTAGACAAGCTACCAGACAATTGATTGCCAACTCCCGTGTCATCACTGCCAAGAGAGCTTTCTCTTACGCTACCAGATCAGCTGGTTTGCGTACTGCCTTTGCTGCCAAGCCATTGGTTGCTACCAGAGGTCTAAAGCAAATCAACTTTGGTGGTACCGTCGAAACCGTCTACGAAAGAGCTGACTGGCCAAGAGAAAAGTTGTTGGACTACTTCAAGAACGACACTTTGGCTATGATCGGCTACGGTTCTCAAGGTTACGGTCAAGGTTTGAACATGAGAGACAACGGTTTGAACGTTATCGTTGGTGTTAGAAAGGACGGTGCTTCATGGAAGGCTGCTATTGAAGATGGTTGGGTTCCAGGTGAAAATTTGTTCGACGTTGCTGAAGCCGTCCAAAAGGGTACTTATGTTATGAACTTGCTATCGGATGCTGCTCAATCTGAAACCTGGTCTAGCTTGAAGCCATTGTTGACCAAGGAAAAGACTTTGTACTTCTCCCACGGTTTCTCTCCAGTTTTCAAGGACTTGACCCACGTTGAACCACCAACTGACATTGATGTTATTTTGGTTGCTCCAAAGGGTTCTGGTAGAACTGTCAGATCTTTGTTCAAGGAAGGTAGAGGTATTAACTCTTCTTACGCTGTCTGGAACGATGTTAGCGGTAAGGCTCACGAAAAGGCACAAGCTTTGGCTGTTGCCGTTGGTTCTGGTTACGTTTACCAAACCACTTTCGAAAAAGAAGTTAACTCTGATCTATACGGTGAAAGAGGTTGTTTAATGGGTGGTATCCACGGTATGTTCTTGGCTCAATACGAAGTCTTGAGAGAAAACGGTCACTCCCCATCTGAAGCTTTCAACGAAACTGTTGAAGAAGCTACTCAATCTCTTTACCCATTGATTGGTAAGTACGGTATGGACTACATGTACGATGCTTGTTCTACCACTGCTAGAAGAGGTGCTTTGGACTGGTACCCAATCTTCAAGGATGCTTTGAAACCAGTGTTCCAAGACTTGTACGAATCTACCAAGAACGGTACTGAAACCAAGAGATCTTTGGAATTCAACTCTCAACCTGACTACAGAGACAAGTTGGAAGCTGAATTGCAAATTATCAGAAACATGGAAATCTGGAGAGTTGGTAAGGAAGTGAGAAAGTTGAGACCTGAAAACAACTAATTCTAACTTCGTAATCCATAGCATTCTTAGAACTAGTTTCTCATTGTTTTCTTTTAATCTTCGGAATATTTTAATTCTCTTTGTCATTTTGAATTGACTTGTAAATTATACTTGGAAGAGTTTTGGTACTGATCAATTACCCAAAATCTTACGACATTCAATGCAATACGTCTGGTGCGCTTTTGCAAAACAATATTTAATCGTTACTTATATTGATACATAGTTTCGCGTCGTGTTTAATGAATAAACAGATGATGATCTAGCATTTGTCGGGTTGAAGTCGTTATTCGGATTCAATTTTCTGTTGAAGTGCTTGTTTTCTTTTAGCTTCTCGATCCACAGTTTTTAGTCACCTGATTTTTTAGGTTTCGAAAAATTTGGATTATATTTTCTCTGATCTCAAAGAAAACCCATTAAAATATCCCAGTTAGTGCATATACCACCCCTAAAAGCATCTACTTTAAATAATTACTGGGCTATTACGAGTGAAAAGGATTAGATGACAAATATACTTCCAAAACAAAATATATACATCGGTGCCAAAGCACCAAATTTCCAATGTATGACTTCAATGGGCCCGATGGACTTTTATCAATACACTCAAGATAGATGGTGCATTTTCTTTTCTCACCCAGCTGATTTCACTCCTATTTGTACTACGGAAATAGGTGCATTCGGTGCACTTCAGGAGGAATTTACAGCCCGCAACTGCGTATTGCTAGGGTTATCTACGAACAATAGAAGTTCTCATTTGAAGTGGATACAGGACATAGAGTCTATCACTGGTTCTAAAATCAACTTCCCAATAGTTTGTGATCCAGACAAAAGGGTTGCTACCCAGTATTCGATGATTGATCAAAATGCATTACTTAAAGGAGAGCCTACTTTAACTCCACTTAGGGCGGTCTATATCATAGATCCCAATAGAATAATTAGATTGATACAGATATATCCCTTATCTACCGGTCGGAATACTGCAGAGGTTCTAAGATGTTTGGATTCTCTTCAACTAGTTCAAAAAACTAACGGAAAAATCATGACACCAATTAACTGGGTCCCTGGGGACGATATTGTTATTGTTCCGGAAATGGATGACGACGATACATTGTTCCCCGAAAAGAGGACAATCAGGGATTATTTGAAGCTAGCTCCTTTGAATCCAAACGATATATGATGGAAATACCAAGTTTGTTCTTTGTTTGCTCGCAGTAGCCACATGAAATTCTACGGCAATTATGACGGGGTGATCATTTCGTCTGGTATCAACTTTTTGTATTTCTCATTGGTCATTTTAAGACCCCCTAAGGTCTTTGTGATTCGCTATGTACAAACATATAAATCCATGTCGATGAATGCACTACTTTGGCCGATTTGAAATTCTAAGTTGCAATCTGATATTAATGTACTAATGTGTAATAAAGAAGTAGTAAATAGAATTTGAACAACTTCAATGACAAAATTTGTCACGAGGCTTTACGGCTGTTGAAAAAAAAAAACCAACGGTTAACACCACCCATACATTGGCGAGAGTTATGCATCAGAAACTATGACAACCAGAACTTAAGGGAGTCCCTTAACTTCATTGATGCACTGTCTAAAGAAATCACAACGGAATTTTGCCATTGCATGCATGTGGCAACAACTAGTACAAGAAATTTAAGCAAAATTTTAACAGGTACTAGGTATTTAGAGTAATTTTGACGTTAGCTAAAGCTGTTTTCCTATGAAGACACTGCTCCTAAAGAAAATCTATCGTCATCTGAAGCTCTTTCTTTGTCTACAATAGCTATCATTCCTCAGTATTTTTTCTGTCACTATATCTTATCTAGCAGATTCGAATAGCTATCTCATATGAATCTCGTAGAAGAAATGAATAGGTTACCGGGTATGATTTTATGCGTTAATCTGGGGGTGTCGCCTATTTCCACAAATTGGCAGACATTATTTTGTCCGTGTCAATTTGTTATTCTCTTTATTGCCTGGTGACCGTCAACCGTCTACGCTACATTCTGAATCGCCCGCCACCTTTGTAGCTCACAGCTTATCGTCCATGCTAGGATTGTCCAGAAGCTCCTCCCCCCAAGTTGATTCATTTTTTAACACTACAGCTGTTTCTCTGAGGATTTGCCTGTGCAGAAAATTGCGTGGTAAGTTACCTTGTAAAAATTTGCATCAGGCGACAATAGATGATAATAAATTTGCTTGCGACGGACCGTGTTTTGTAAACGGCGACGTGGCAGGCATGAAAATCACCCAGACAACAATATAACCGATAATCTATTCCTTTTTAACCGGCGGTAGACAAAGAAAATTTTTAGTTCATTTCGGTGCTCTACATTTCAGATCTACAGGAATTCTACAGCTCTTGGAGTTTCAAATTGAAACTGCTATTCAAAAGCTGCAAAACCTTTTCGGCCAACCTCCGGACCACGTTGTTTCCAGTATCAATTCTTAATATGACTTTCTTTACGGGTCTTTTAGTTCCACCCCTGCAGTAATCTTCGGTAATTTCCAGTCCACAGGTGCACGAGTAGGACATTTGATTCATGAAGCTCAATTTATGTCCCCTCATTTCCTTTAGTAAAAAACAGGGCCTTGGAAAACCCGGTACAACAAGTCAACGGGCTGCTATGATAGATTGGGATATGTCTTGATCATTCTTCGATCCTACCTGTAAGTATGGCTCATAGCCGTTTTCTCGGAGAACTTCTATGATAAATCATTATTACGGTCTTTACTCGTACCCCCGATTTATTTATCTTTCATCGAAGGGGGAAAGTAGTTACACGCATGGTGGAGGAACTAAAGTAAAGTGTTATATATATAGGTGCTCACCCAAAAGCAATATTACGTTACTTGTATGTATTAACACCTGTGATAACTGGAATATATTAGTTGACGGATTGGACGGAGCTACGTGTTAAAAAGATTCACTAAACAATCACGGCAATTGAGAAAGGCACTTAAGAACAGTTTAGGTACTGATAGAAAAGACGCTTTTAAGAAATTATTTGGACTATATATTCAAACATTACACCCTAAACATAGTTTCTGGTCCCTTAATTACTATTAACACCTGACAATTTGTCGTTTCAACGTGTCTTGATTTCATTACAACCAGAGAAAGAAATAGATGCATCAGCGCTTTTGGGTATTCAGATATTGAAAAACAAGTTTTTAGAAGCACGGAGATATAATTGATATATTAAGTGAAAGCTATTTGGTCGTTGTTTTTTAACCATAAAACCAGAGTAGAACTGAGGGTACACAATTTCCGTCACAAATAATCAGAGTAGCAAGGCTTAACAATTAAGAAATAACAAAACTATGAAAGAGCGATTGATGGCTCTTCATTCTCCAGCTCCCGAAGAAGATTTTACTTTTGTCGACAGCCATTGTCATAATTTCGTTGATGCCACGTTCGGGATATCAAAAATTCCTACCTTTGAGAATACACTGGATGTAATTGACAGGCTTAAGAATATAGGGCATAATACGGAGGAGGAAAATACCTTGAAATTTACTGGTAATGTTGGGAACTATTATGATTCCGGTATAAACAATGCGCATGCTCACTTTGTTAGTACCTGCAATTCACACCCAAACGTTAGATCTGTGGATTCTGAAAATCTAGGGGTTTATAGAGATAGAAGATACAGTGATATGGGCCCGAATACATATCCATCTTTTTATGACTTTGAATTTTCTCAATTGATGTATGATCCATATCATCGTACCGAATCCAATCCTGTATCGACACCGCAAACTGGGGTCCAATCATACAGAAGATTCCCCGGGATGGTAGAAAACGTCGAAAAAGATGGTACCATAGTTCCTCATGTGCTAATTCAATCGAAACACAAATATCCACACGTTATTACCCCAGTAAGCCCTGAGAATTCAAAGTTAGGGAATGGTAATAAGTCATTTTTAGGAATGAAGGTGGACGCTGGTCAATATGAAATGGCACTGAATGGGACGCAATACAACAATAGGTTGGCTCACGCTCAGTACGATGACCGTCAATTGTACTCACCTAACTCCAGCAAAAGAGCTAGATTTAATAGCGTGCCCAATATGCAGATTTCTACCCATAAACATATGGAGACATCTGCATTGTCCAGATCATGTTGTCATTCCCATGATGATATTCCACAAATGGACATAGAATCGACTGCAATTTCATACGAAGAACTTCGGAATGTTATAGTCGACAACTTTGCACTAGAGGATTCAAAAACCGTGGAACCTGATGAAGAAGAGGAAAACAATAAATGCGAAGACATCATCATCGACATGCACATGAATTCTGAATACCAAAATGAGGGCTCTGTATTGCAGCAAATCCTTAATGATGCTCCTCTCATGGAAGCCATCAGTAAGAAGCAAAAACGAGGCGCATACAAGTGTGCCCACTGCCCAGAAACGTTCAACACCATTTTTGAGTTCGCAAAACACATCGATGATTACAAAGTCGAAAGGAAATATAAATGCCCATTCCCCCTTTGTCCTTGGAAATTCCTAGGCCTACCAAAGCTTCATGAACTTAAGAGACACTGTATCAATCAACACAACGATGAGCTCTCTCCTGAACTGCAATTCCTCATCAGCGGCAAAAGAGGACCAACTTCGCAGGTGTACCACTGCGAGGCTCCCTTCTGTGACAAGAAATTTCACAGAAAGGATTCTTACCGAAGGCACGTTATGATGGTCCATGAAAATCGCAAAAGCAGATTCAACGTCAGATTGGAAAAAGCATTAAAATCCTGTCCTGAACAAATTAAACGTGATCCCGCACGTAAGAATCAATACCTAAGCGACAAGATGAAACACCGTCGCAGGCACAAATTCAAACCCTCGCTCTAACTGCTTCGTTCTAAATTCAATTCAAATCGATTTCATTTCTCAATATTTCTAATATTTCTTTTCACACCGTTAATTTAATCAGACGATCGGCAAGTCACACAACCTGTAACAAATAAACTTACCAACATTCATCAATTTTTCAATTCAAACCCTCCCTAATGTTAGTTCATTTTGCTTTCAACTGTTATATTATTACCCCTTCACTTCTCCCACTATTATTACTATATGCTTGCTATTATGAGCCAAAATTTTACCGCACAATTTCACTACAGTTTCCTCCATATACGGAAAATCCTTTGTATTTTACCATTTGCCCAATCCAACTCATCATCTCGTTTCCATTTTATCTGAAGCCTGAATTTTGCATAGTTAACATCCCGACAGGTCCTCCAACGAACAGAAATTTAATAATCACCTAGTTTAATAGCTATATTGTTGCTCTTCATGCTTTAATAGTTCACACTAAACCGTGATACTGCCATTGGCATTGTACCACGACGCACGTGACATGCACGTGCGTCTTTTTGTCTTTTTTGCTTTTGGAAGCTATGACACACTGCTCTGCCACACCCAAGCCCTCACCCTTCACGTCCGCACACAACCTCGCACCATCATTTTTCCGTTGTTTCTTTCCCTACAAGCCCGACAACACTTAGCTAACCCTACGCTGTAAGTTCCGTTCCTTTTCAGGCCCTACTTCGTTAATTTTCTCTCTGGCGTTCCGTCTCACGTCACAATTTTCTCTCACTGCTTTAACATCGTGTAATGGTTTTTCCAGCTTGACTGCCCTCATCTCTACGCATACTAGCCCAGCGAAAATCAAAGAAAAATAGTGAAAAATTATTAAAAAAAAAAAGCGATGAAAAGAAAAATTGATTACCTGATCAAATATTGCTTCCAAAGCATGAGAGAGGTCGCCAAATGTTATACATTTCTTTATATGCCTTACATGGGTGGTTTAGACGTAGTTACACTTTCAGTCGTGAAAAAGAAAAAAAAAAAGAGTTATATATATGTATATAGGCCGTTAAGCACGCCCTTTTTTAGGATTGGTTAATTAATAATGATTCGGAAGTAACAAGGCTAATTAACATAGAGAAAGCAAAAATGTCTGAGCCAGTTGCTAAGAAACAAAAGTTCGCCAATGCATTGGAAGCTCTAAAGGCTACCGGTACGGTCGTTGTCGCTGACACCGGTGATTTCGAGTCTATTGCGAAATTCACTCCACAAGATGCTACTACTAACCCATCTTTGATTCTGGCAGCATCTAAACAAGAAGCTTACGCTAAGTTGATTGATGCGGCCGTTGAGTTTGGTAAAGAGAAGGGTTCCACTACAGATGAGAAGGTCGAACATGCAGTTGACAAGTTGTTGGTAGAATTTGGTACTGCGATCTTGAAGGTTGTTCCAGGCAGAGTTTCAACAGAAGTGGATGCTAGATTGTCATTTGACAAGGATGCTACGGTAAAGAAGGCCTTGGAAATAATCAAACTCTACGAAGAAGAAGGTATTAGTAAGGAAAGAGTTTTGATCAAGATTGCATCTACCTGGGAAGGTATCCAAGCAGCTAAGGAATTGGAGGAAAAGCATGGTGTGCACGTTAACCTGACTCTTTTGTTTTCGTTCTGTCAAGCTGTTGCAGCAGCTGAAGCTGGTGTAACATTGATCTCTCCATTTGTTGGTAGAATCTTGGATTGGTTCAAAGCCAAGACCGGTGAGGCGTACACTGGCGAGACTGATCCAGGTGTGAAGTCTGTTAAGAAGATTTACAACTACTATAAGAAGTTCGGCTACAACACTATTGTCATGGGTGCTTCTTTCAGAAACGTAGATGAAATCAAGGCTCTAGCAGGTGTTGACTATTTGACCATCTCTCCAGGCTTGTTGGACCAGCTTCTGTCCTCCGAGGAGCCGGTGCCTAAGGTTTTAGATGCTGAAACTGCCAAGGCAGAAGGTTCTGACAAGGTTTCATTCATCGATGATGAACCAACCTTCAGATTCGAATTGAATGAAGATGCGATGGCTACCGAAAAGTTGTCCGAAGGTATTAGAAAGTTCTCTGCTGACATTGTCACTTTGGTCGACATGATTAAGGCCAAGGTCACTGCTTAAATATTTACGTATTTTGCTCTGAATTTCACATTATAACTCCAAATAAACCACACTATGTAAAATTTCGCCCAGCTATCTATGTTAAAATAAGCCAAAACAAAATGTAAAACATGTGAAGGAACCATTTACTTAAGCAAAACATTCACGAGTAGAGGTGTTGAGTAACCAATTTGGCATAGTTTAATTCCATCATAAAGGATGCACACATACCTTCGAAATTCTTGCAAAATCAAAGCTAGTCAGTCCTTTTCTTAATAGACAGACATGTCGCAATTAATAATGAATTTATTTTACGGCCGTTGCTGAGGTCTTTGTGGGTATGAGAAACTCTAATGAAAGCTTTAGGTTCTAGTCTTTCAAAATTGGTAAGATTTTACCAGATAGATGAAGCCACGAAATGACTTGCTATGTGCGTGTTCTAGTATGCTTTTCTGTTATGGCCATGCCAGAAAGACATGTCCTCTTGTGGAAAAAATGAAAAACCTCAATAACCATGTTAAAGAGTAATAGGAACGTTCCTTATGGTATAGGTTTTTTTTCTAAGCCTTCCCGTTTTCAAAATGCCATTGCTTTCCTTCATATATACGACAGGATCTAAACTGGATGGTATTGGGCTTGCGGCTCGAACGTTTGCAAGTTCATCTTCACCCGACTCATGATTCGAGGGACTTGCAAATTTCGACGGGGCGAAATTTCTACGTGAACATTTTTGCTCAATATCAGCTATAGTCTCTTTTTTCACAACCACGCTAGATTGCGAATTCATTAACTTTTCCTGATCTACCACTCTTGGTGGCTTGAATGGCTGCAGCAGTGAAATTGCCAAACTGCTACTATTTTTCGGTGAAATATTTGATTTGAGTACTCTACCAGGCTTCTTCACCCCTTTTGATACGAATTCGTTTTCATTCTCCCTCTTCACTATGACAGGGTCAGCGGAATCATCCCTTGTTGTTCCATTTAATTTTGGTAAGGGAAGTGGTTTTTGTTCGCACACTAGTTCACCCAGTAAAACGACCAAAAAAGAGCCAAAAATATGATGCTCTTCTTTTTCAAAATTCTCTGGATCTAAGTAGCCTACCAATTTTCTGTTGTTAGTTATGAATGCACTTCCAATTTGTTTATTGTTTTCATCATATAATACAAATCTATTGCTTGATGAGTAATATCGCAGTTTTCCATCATGCCAAGATTTATGCTTTTTTCGTATTTGATTTGAATACTGGCATGAAAACTCTCTTATCTTGTCTACCATGCAGGCTTTGTATAATCTGAACTTTTTTCTTGTTTACAATTTGCAATTTATAATTATGGCGTCTCTGTTTACTAAGACTTTTCGAAAAAGGTGTTTTTTAGTTATCAAGGTTTTTCCGACGTCAGATTTTTCAAGTTATCAATTTTGAATAAAATTTATCAAATATGCAGTTACAAATGCTATATATGCTTTATTAATATACTTTCAAAAGAATGCAGTCTTATATCTTCTTTAGGTGCGTTAGACACACGAGTGGTCGGTGTTCGTGAATGCTCAGTTTTATCGATAGTGTTAAATTGCTCGTCGTAATTGGAGATATGATTATTCGAGAGTTCGGTGACAAGTTTCGTAGTTGAAATTCGTAGAGGTCGTGTCTATAATTATCACCGAGTAAGACCAACGCCAAATCCTACACAGATACAGGCAAATAGCGCTAACAATTCGAATATGCCCATCATTAAAAATAATCGTCTGAACCAGGTAAGATCAACGGCCCAAATGAACCCAGTTATAAGCTTGTGTCGATATTCACTTCTCAAAAGAAGCAGGAGTAATCTTTCATCATCAAAGCCAGTAAGGCTACCTAATCCAATGAAGAAGAACAAAGGTGGTATAAAAATGCAAATAGTGAGCAAAAGTATAATCCTCAGAATGCTCAAAAAATCTAGATTTCCTGTGAAATTTGATATTATAGAATCCTGGCTTGAGAGTGAGGAGACATCCGCTCTTTGAGTTGGCATATTCATTTCAAGGTCCTTGTTTCCAATAAAATTTTTTCTTGCGGCAAGTATTAAATCAAGCACTTCGTCCTCGCTGTTATAGTAGTTGGTTTGCTTTTCATTCCTGACGGCAAGATTCTTTAGATTATCTGCGTTGGCGGTTATTGGAATGTTATGTGGTTCCTCATTGTCAAATGCACCATTTTTTGTTTGAGGGGTCGAGCTTCCGCTCACTTTTCTTAGCGCCGGTATCATTGTAGCTGCTTCATTCTTTGGTTCTTCGTGCCTCTTTGGAGAAGTCTGAGGTCTAACCAAAATACTTGAAAGCAGTGATGTAGGGTGCCTGTCAATAGACTGAGTTCCTGAAAGGGAAACTGGTGTCAGACTTGCCTTTTTGTTTACTTGCATTTTAAATAGCTTGACTGCTTTCTCGATTCTAGGATTATTGTCCATGTCACCTAAGCTTTCATTTGTACCATTTTCACCTTGATAAAACGATGAAGATCTATACGGGAGTCTTGATTGAATACCCTGATGCTTTTTATCTACGATATTTTCATCAAGCGTTTTATCGCCAACTAAAACAGATGTTGAAACGGTTCTTTGAGACAATCTCTTTGTTTTCTCTACATTAGATAGAGGTTTTTGGGAGCGCAAGACCTCATTACCTGAATGAGCATACTGCGGCACCATGGGGCTCTTACAATTGTGTGAATCAACAATCGGTGTCTCCTCAGATTGTCGCTTACGCCACATAATCATGTCAGTATTAACAGTTTCTTTACTAGAATTGGCACTTGAGAAAGCATCATATTCTATGGCACCTACCGGAGGTGTGGTATCTGTGGAACCTGAAGCAGAACAGTTTGTAGATTGTCGTAAGTTCGCAGAGCTTATCTTATTTGCAAGTCGCCTTTCTGTTGATTGACTTCGTAAAAACGAGGTTTTTTCCTTTTGTTCATCATTTAGATCGCGACTACCGGTTGTTGCAAGACCAACCTCATCAGGCATCTCATGGATGCTCGCTTCATTAACTAGCACGCTGAATTGCGTGCCATTGCCATCAGCATTTTCTTTAAAAAATGAATCATGTCTGACTGGTCGCCTGAGGAAGGATTCATCCGAGCTATCACCAGATGACCCACTGGTGCTAGCAAAATGATTGTCTTCTAGTGAGCTCATATTGATCTCATCCAATTGGACCAAAATTTGTTCTAATATATTACGAGCGCTAGTTCCAAATGAATGACGTTACGTGATACCTCAGCCTATAAAACCGGACAACTGTTATTTTGTGGATTGGTGCGAATCTGTTGAATTGCCAAAAGTGCTCTCAATTCAAAGTTCGTAATTCCGTCTATATCGCAATAGTCAAAGAAACAAAGGAATTGGTTCAACTTGACGTTTCAATATCTTAGGCAGATATATATCAAAGGCCTTGTGCAACCCAAATCCCACTATGGCTGTCGTTAATAATTTGAAGTCCAGCTAGTTAAGTGCAACCGAACTTTCAAATATGGATAGCAGAGGATTTCGACAAAAGTTTGTTTGCAACTTTAACTACTATGTACGTGGGATGCAGGAGTGCTGGGTAAAGCCAACCTGCAGATGTTAGACTGGTGTAGTGCTGATGTAGTACCTTAAATTCCATTTCACAATTGCAAAGTGTACTTCTTCTGATGTTGAACAACCATTGAGTTTTTGCATACCCAGCAATTTCTCAAATGAGATGTTTGTACTTTTCCTAATTAGGAATGTTAATGGACCTGAAAGTTGGCAGGCAAACAGGAACAAAAAAATTTATGGTTAGCTTTAATAAAAAATTAAGTCTGCTTGGCTCATCATGGTAGAAAGCGCCGCATCAATGAAAATAATAACCAGTATATGTACCTGGTCAGGTACACCGGGACCAAGTAAATGTTTGCATGCAGGCCAATGCTACTTGTAGATATGTGTTACTTGAAATGCAAGTTGACAAGATTCAAAGTATAATATGGAAAAAATTTAAACATGTTAGAAAAATATATGCATATGTAGTTTACGTCTTGAGTGAGTAATATCGATACATACCACGTTCTGTTGCCCCAAAAACTTTGTATTCTTGAGTTTGCCAGTGGTGATTCAAGACTCTTGTGTTCATTTCTGGATCATTTGGGTCATAAATAAACGTCGAACATAGCTTATTACCCTTTTTATTGTTATCGTACTGAGTTGGTTGCTGTGAGTATTGTGTATGCAATTGGTTTTGTTGTTGGGCATTACCTTTCAAGGCAACCGTGAGGTTAGATAGGTTAGATGGGCTGGTGAGACTCCCCCTTGATCTCGCTCTTACGGGATTGTTGAATAAACTCATCTGTGAACGTCTTCTCTGCAATTCTGGATCATTAATATAGTCATAGTCTGTCTCTGTTGATTCTGATTCACTGTCTACAGAACGACGATCGACAGCGGATCTATCCCAAAATATGGCGTCTCTAGTATTTTCGCTCGTGAGCACTGGCCTCGCCTCTGGAATCGAGCTTAGTGATGGGAAAGAATTACGTATATTGGGGCTTATACCCTCAGCAATGCTAGAATCATCTTCAGTTGTATCATCCTCATCATTACGAATTATTCGCCACCCACCAGGAGGACGCCTTGGAGAAAGTATTGGGAGGGCATGTGTCTGAGAAAGAGCTATTTTTCCATCTCTTCGGAAAAAGCGGGAGATAGGAGGCTTCATATCTTTGTAGATTGTCTTTCGGCGTGATGAAGACAAAGGATTCAAGCCGCAGCCTAACATGATTTTATTTTGGGCAAATTTGAGAAAATCTGGCTGCTGTACTATTTCAATTATTTTATTCCCATTAGAGTCATATTTTGCAAAGGAACCTGCTTTGTCAATATCATCTCTATTCAAATAGCGATCACATTTGTAAAGCCAATGACGCCTACCGTACGACGAATCTATGTAACACTTCCATTTTACCGATTCCATTTTGGATATATCTTGGATCAAGGATTTTTTATTGTTTTTACTCCGAAAACATATTTTCTCATGACGTTCATTGGCGTTTTCTATTTGTTGCCATGGATCAAAAGACAATTCAAGCGCAAGTAAGGAACCAGAACAAATGAAAAGAGATTGATCTTCAATAGTCCATTTGTTGATGTAAGAGTTATTAGATATATTCAAGAATTTTAATTCCTGCTGCACCTCCATATCTTTGTCTCCCGCTAATGGAGATAAAAAATTAACAAGCCTTTCATAAGGTGCACTTATATCCTTTAGATTTAAGCTTTTCAAATGGGGAAAGTTTAATTTAATAAAGAGTAATGTGTCCTGACATTGATGATAATAAGGAGTATTTATCACGGTAGGATCATCAGAAAAATGTAAAGGGAATCCACCAATATTTAAATATTCTAGAGTCTTGTTGTGTCCGTACTGGCAAAGTTTTTTTAGCAAAAATAGGGTCTGGGTTTCCGTCCACGTCGAAGTATGAGCATGTACTTGTACATTAAGCCATTGAAGCGTCTCATTGTTATTCGCATCAGTTACAGCAGGATGATAGGAAAAAAATTCCAATACACCCCTAGGTGTCAGTTGTAAGCAATCGCCAAATGATAGATGAGTTAAATTCTTCCAATGAGGTAAATGATTGATGAGTGTTTCATCATCGATGGCGGTATTAGTGAGATCAAGTTTTTGTAACTCTGGTAAAGCTCCTAACAGCTTACCCAGGGTTCGACTAGGAATATCAGTACAATCATTAAGACCTAAGCATGTAATTTGAAAGTTTTCCTTGCTAGTGACTTGAGTTGCGAACTTATCAACTGCTGCAACAAAACTCTGACTGAAAGCAGTACCTGAGCATCCACAAAAATCCACCACACTTAATACTGTTCCTGGTGCAAAGAGGAAATAAATAATTTTTTGATCAATGTCTTGTTGAATGTGTTCACTGGCCAAGAATTCCCGAAGGTTATCTGCGGTCAACATCAAAAACTCCCACAACGTTTCATTAGTCAAATTTTTTATTGTTTTATTCATTTCACCAGTCCTTCCGAGGCCAATTGATGAAAATTCCTGAAAGTCGGCGACTTCTACCAATTTTCTTAGCCCTTCATCTCCTTCTTTCAAAGTGTTAAGTAGCTTATGAAATGATCTTGCCGTGGTGAAGTTCAAATATCGATAAACCAACACTCGGCAGACATGATTAAACGTCATGTTCACTGTCGCATTTGATGTAAGAAAGGCCCTGATATTTGCGTGGTATTTTTCACTGTTTGATGGATGATCATTAGACATTAGATCCTTAAATTGATAGGAAAGAATTTCATACACAATCTCAGGCGGTATTTTTGAAAGAAACATGTCTTCCGACATAATGTATATTTAAGGAAATAAGATGCTTTCTTATTAATCTCGAAGATACGTTTCGCTCCCAGCTAGTTTTGTCTTTGTGCTTATTTAGTCAGCCTTACTTATTAAGCTAATGTTTGCAGCTTTCAACCAGAATATATTTTTAATATTTTTGGAGAAATCAATCTCCTACAAATTAGGATTCACAAAACAAGAAACAATATTCATTTAAATGCCTTCGATAAATAGTTACTTAAAACTGAGTTCCTCAATTAAAACCTTTCGGGAGGTATATAAATACAAATATAGGCCTGCCATTAACCGTTTAACAATGATTTATTTTCTTTTTTAACTTTCGTTACCTTTTGCCTTTCCGTACAGCTAGTTAATTTTTGCTCATATTAGCGGTTTCATGACTTCATCGTATAACATTTTTTTCAAAGTTTCTAATGGAATTTCATCCTCTTCATCTTTTTGCCTTGCTTCGTTGTCAATCTTCCAGAAATTGTCTTGCAAGTCTAATAAGGGATAATCAGGCTCATCATCCTGGTCGTGGTATGTTGCCAAATATGGGTGTCCCAAGGCTTCAGTGGCACTGATTCTCTTGTCAGGATTGAAGGTCAACATTTTATCGAGCAAATCAATCGCCAGTGGATCCACATCTTTATTCAGCACAAGGGACCAAGAAATTCTCTTCCTCATTGGCAATTGGGAAATGTACTCTTTTGCCCTCTTGCTTTTGATTTGTTGGAAATCATCTAGTGATGGTGATCCTAAAACTTCTAAGATTAACCATAACTGATGATGGTAATCCCGCCCAGGAAATAAGGGTTTGCCCATAATCATTTCTGCCAATATGCAACCACACGACCAGATATCCATTGCTGTCGTATATTCCTGGAACGAAAGCATGATTTCAGGGGCACGGTACCACCTTGTCGCCACATATTCTGTCATAAATCCTACCATGTTTTCTCTCGACTGATCACTTGATGCTAAACAACGTGCAAGGCCAAAATCACACACTTTGAGATCACAATTACTGTTCAGCAGCAAATTACTGGGCTTCAAATCCCGATGAATCACTTGAGCAGAATGCAGAGACTTCAACGCCCTCAAAATCTGGTAGATGAAATACTGGATATGGTCATCTGATAGACTTTGTTGTGCAATAATTTTCTGCAAATCAGTTTCCATCAATTCTTGAACCAAATACACCGCGTCAAACTTTTGCCACGATGGAGGCCTGACTATATCCAGAACAGAAATGATATTTTCGTGTGAATGAAAGAATTTCAATAACTTCAGTTCACGTAAAGTCCTAGTCACAAACATGGGTCTACTGAACGGCTGAATCTTTTTAATTGCCACTTTTGTATTGGTAGGTTTATGGATTGCTGAACATACAATTCCATAGGCACCTTCTCCCACCAAATCTACCAGCTGATAATGTGACGGTATGTCAAATGTAATTGTCCTTGGCATGACTATTCCACTATCTTCTATCCACTAATTGGTTTATCTATTGAGACCAATAGTACCCAATTACAACAATATGCACTTCACCGATCACGCATACACACTAGATAGGTGCCTATTTCACAGACCAATATTTTAATCTTGAATCTCTTATTTGTTATCAAATACATATACCATACTCAAAATTGTTTAAGCCTTCCTGTTTCATGTCAAGAAACATTCTCAGCAAGTCATGAGTGATGACAAAGTTACCCGGAGTGTTTGCTCATTTCTGTTGATCACGAACCATCAATCAATCACGTGGCTCATCCACTTCACGATTTCATTCTTCTTTGTTGAGTCTCATTTCTTGAGACCCTGGCAGGGCAGACACCCCAGAAAACGTTTCTGAAACCTCGCCACTTCATGTCGATTCTTATCGCTTGATAAGACTCAACGTTAAAACCGCTTTCTCTAATTTACGAGACCACTAAAGTGATGGCGGCTTTCGGCTGCCGATAATCTCCCAAATTTTGCATGCCATTTTCATCGGCATCATGTACTTCCTAATTTGATGGGTTCATTTTTATCTGGCGCAAAGGCATTTACCATTTTATTTGGGAATTATCTGTTTTTCCAAAATGACTCTTGAACTGCCTAAACGAGACTATCGTCCAAGAAAAAGGTCCGAGTTAATTAGGAACTTCATCGGAGATGGAAAAGCGAACCAGATAGATCTAGAAACATAGCAGGTTGGATAATGAAGTGCCAGTTCTTGGATCTTATATATATATATTAAGAACGAGAGGCCATTAGCTGGGGAACACTAAGTTTATTTCAATTACACTGTATCAAATTGTCTTTTTTTTGGCAAGAGCAACAGTAGCCTGTAGACAGAGCGTAGACAGATCTTCGTTGAAGTTACGATATAGAAATAATCAACTTACGAGATGAATACTTCTAATTCGCATCCAGAGATCACAATTGTCGGTGTTGGTATTTCCGGTTTATACGTTGCTTATTGTTTGACAGAATTGTATGGGGTTCCAGGTTCCAATATTGCAATGGTAGGTGAGTACTTGCCTGGGGATCAATCGGCAAATGGGTACACAAGTCCCTGGGCTGGAGGAAACTGGTCGTGTATAACACCAGCAGATCCTGAAACAATGTTTTTTGATAAGTTCAGTTACCAAAACTTGAAGGGTTTATCAGAGAAATTGCTTGCACACTTTAGCGACAAGGATGGAGAGAGCTTAGGGTTGGCTCGTAGACCCTCGCATGAACTTTGGGATTATATGCCACCAGCCGAAAAGATCAAGTCTTTGGGGTCCTATTTGGAAGAATTCGAAGTTTTGACTAAGGAGCAATTGAGTGCGTTTGGTCCATCGCCTCCTCATTTTGGTATCGGTTTCAAGACGTGGAATTTCAATTGTCCTGTGTTTTTGGTGAACTTTGCCCAGTTCCTTACTGAAAAGCATGGTGTTGTGATTAGCAGACAAAAGCTAACACATATTGCACAAGCCGAGGCATTCGTCAATCCCTCGGCTAAAGGGAATGACAAACATGTTATTTTCAATTGTACAGGTTTGGGCTCCAAGACTTTAAGCGGTGTATCAGATGATAAAGTTTATGCTACCAGAGGGCAAGTTGTTGTTATCACTGCTCCACATGTAGCTGAGAACTGTCTGAGATGGGGTAAGGATTATGCAACCTACATCATTCCAAGACCAGGTCCATTGAACGAATTGGTTTTGGGTGGGTTCTTACAAGTTGATGACTGGAATGCTCAAGATACATTCAAGGAACAGACTGAAGACATTTTGAAGAGAACTACTACATTGTTGTCGAAAATCGGAGACGTAAAGCCTTCTAGTATTTTAAGGGTCGCTGCTGGCTTGAGGCCAAGTAGATACGGTGGTCCAAGAGTTGAAAGAGAGAAGCAAGGTAAGGACGGCAACTTGATCGTCGTTCACAACTACGGTGCATCAGGTTATGGTTATCAAAGTGGATTGGGTTTGGCGTACAAAGCTGCCACTTTGGCATTATACCCAGACAGGACCCTAAAGTTGTGAGCAGATCACCTAAACTTAATTGTTCAAATATACAATAAGTAAAAAAAAAATAGCAAATGAGAATAAATATACAGCTCCTAGCGGTACTCTATACGTAATCACATGACTCACATTGATGTTGCTGACCGAATGTACACGAACGATGAAAATATATTGATGCCCAAGGCTACTATTGTTGGCACGAGTATCCGGTACGTCCGGTCACGTGCTGTTTGGCTGCATTATTGTTCACCTTCGACAATGGTGAGCAACATGAAGATTTAGTCACATATATGAAATAATTGAAAAACAACCCTAGCTCTATAAGCAAGGGTTAAACGAAAACTAAATAATATTTCAAAGTCGATAATCATTCTTCTTTAGGAACACCGTTAAGCATGTCTAGTATTTTAAAGTCTAAACTAAAGGTCGCGTTGATTCAATTGGCTGGATCTCACCCTGACAAATCCAAGAACTTGAGCCGTGCAGCTCAATTTGTGGCCAAAGCGATGACTGAACAACCAGATACTAAACTGGTGGTTCTTCCAGAATGTTTTAATTCGCCATATGCAGTGGATAAATTCAGAGAATATGCCGAAGTTATTTCAATTGAATCCCCTTCTGTGAAGGCACTTTCGGACATCGCGCGCCAATGGAAGATCACCCTTGTGGGTGGCTCCATTCCAGAGCTGGAACCAGAATCTGACAAGATATATAACACCTCCGTTGTTTTTAATGAAATGGGAGAAATCATTGGAACCCACCGCAAAGCCCATCTCTTCGATATTGACATTCCAGGTGGTATAACATTCAAGGAATCCACAACCCTATCGGGTGGTGATAAAAACACAATCATTGATGCTGCAGACTATGGAAAATTCGGTCTAGGTATTTGCTATGATATGAGATTCCCTGAATTGGCCATGATAAGTGCAAGGAAAGGTGCATTTGCGATGATCTACCCAAGTGCTTTCAATACAACAACAGGGCCAATGCATTGGCATCTATTGGCAAGATCTCGTAGTATCGATAACGAAATTTATACCCTTTTGTGTTCTCCTGCAAGAAACATGGATGCTTCTTATCATGCTTACGGCCACAGTGTCGTAGTTAATCCAAGAGGTGAGATTATCGCAGAGGCGGGTGAAGGTGAAGAAATTATCTACGCCGAGTTAGATCCTGAATCCATTGACAACACGAGACAAGCAATACCAGTGACCTTCCAAAGAAGGTTTGACATATATGCAGACATCAGCAAAATTGATCCATAAATATTTTGGTGGGCCTTTTGAGATAGTTACCCTCAGTTTACGTAACATTTTATATATAAGGAATACTGTGGACTTCCAGTTTAAGATTCATAGGCTCCATCTTGTTAGGAATGTTGCAAACTAGGATAGATGGAGTTGGACTGGGAAAATTCAAAACATGATGTAGTTAAATTTCTAGAGCAGTCAATTGATCACTTTTTGACTGTTTATGACGGCGAGCCATTTTACGCACTGGCTTTGGATATTGAAACAGAATATCTAGAGATTAATATCAAGACCCATTCTAATTCACAATTTGATTTTATCATTGAACACTACTATCATCAAAGGTGTAATGAAGAAGAACGTAAGGAAATAAAGTATAATCCTGGTGACTGGGAACATGGATGGGTTGATACGAAGTACCTCGTTGAATCTCGAACGTACGAAGAATTTATCAGAAGTTGTTCAGATCAGCAATTCCTTTCGCTAGAACATGACTTCAAAGAAATGGTTTGGAAAGCTCTAAAAGACTATAAATTGACTTCTAGTTATCAGAGAATACCAAAGACAAAAGACTACATATCGTTTGTTATAACTCATGAGGAGGATGTCTTTGATGCTCTTGCCAGGGCACAAAAAGAGGGTACAGCAGAGGCAAATTAAAAATATACCGTGCTAGAAATAATCAACTCATCTCAATTTCGCAATATTGATAGATTTATTATGTACTCACATGATTGTTGGACTCATACAATTTTAAAATTGATTCTTGACTAAGTATTAAGAATTTTCCTCACTATCATTGTTATGATGTGACTCGATGTATAGGTATCTTAACTGTCAACCTATCTAAATAACTCAATTGAAGGATAACTGACTCTAACCTCTCGTTAGTTCTGATTATACTGTTCTTACGTATACTAATCCATACTTCTTATATATAAACACGTGACCAAACATAATAAGAGGTTAGAGTTAGTTATCCTTCAATTGAGTTATTTAGATAGGTTGACAGTTAAGATACCTATACATCGCGTTTCATTTTAACAATCATTGTTATAGGGTAACTGGACCTTGTGCTCGAGATGCCACACGTGTAATTCACGTGAATATCAGTTGAAGTCAGAGAAGTCAGATTTAACTAGGGAATCAACGACAGCATCAATGAATGAATATTGGTTGACTAAGAATCTAATTAATCAGCAGGAACTCTGGCTAAATATTAATTAGATTCCAAGTTAAGATCTAAGAACCAAGTTAAACCTGGGCCTCCAGGAAAACGTATAAAAGCTCGTCGAGAAACGCCTTTTATCCAGCTTCAAGATTATGATCTTAATTATATTTAGTCACGTGTTTATACATAAGAAGTAAGGATTAGTATACGTAAGAACAGTATAATAAGGACTAACGAGAAGTTAGATTGAGTTATCCTTCGATTGAGTATTTAGATAGGCTGAGAGTTAGGATACCTATACATCGAGTTACATTACAACAACCATATAAGTTGGCAACATGGCCGAGCGGTTAAGGCGAAAGATTAGAAATCTTTTGGGCTCTGCCCGCGCAGGTTCGAGTCCTGCTGTTGTCGTTATTTTTTAACAAGTTCCTTGTAAAAAAGGGCCATCACCTTTTGACGACCGCGGCATCATTATGCCGAACGAATTCGCAGGAGTTCACTTCTCAAGGATGATATCGAAACATATTGAATTCAATAGCTAACAATTTTTTTTTATTTTCTTGATAATTAGTTCGCGGAAAGGTTATACATAACTAAGTAATCGAGACATGCCAAAAAATGTCGTATGAAAACAAATGCAACGTTTTTTTGGAAATCTCAACGATATAAAATCAACCAAAGATTAGAACAATCCATAGCCTAAACTGTGTTAAAAAAAAGAGTTGCTCAATAGCGAAAGCTCATAATAACTTGCAGCACAACCCCCAAACCCCATGCAAGTTCATGATAGCGATGCGGCAACAACAATTGTAGTAGAAGCAGTAGTATTCAGAATAATAGTAATAATAATAGTGAGAAAAAAAATCCCTTCTATAGTGAGATAATCCATCAACTGATTTGCGCTGGACCTGTGATTCCTGGAATACTAATTCTTAGCCTATGTGTGACCGGTAACTTGGGTACCACAGCGACAAATGTCGTCAATGCTAGGTTCAAAAGGAAAAGTTGCAAATCATAATGACAATAATGGGTAGAAAGTAGAAATAGTGCCACCGGAACAGAAATCAAAAACTTTCTGCTAGGTGTGTACAATACTCCATTATCAATTTGCTCCCACATGGTCAAGTTATCGTATACACCACCGTTAAAATCGAAAGGAGTTCCCTTCACTAAATGAAACATGATATAGGAACCAACGACGTACGTCGTATTTGTTAATGTCCACGACCATTCATTTGTAACACCCGGTAACAGATTGTAGAAAATCCTGAGAAGCGCAATTATCACTATATGAATAATCCAGGCCCCACGTTGGCCCACCCAAACCGCGTTCATATTATCCATCATCTGTTGATCATTTTCATCCTCAAACGTCTCTGGCTCCACGTGTGATATTATACTTGAAGAGCGCCTCCTCCTATGATCCTTAACCGGTTCAATACTCAAATTATCCTTTCCATATGATGGAAATGTCTTCAACTGCGATGTCATATCAATTATTTGGTTCGTAGTTCCTGTAAATGTATCCTCCTTACTCCTGCAATAATCAAAAACTGAAATACCAACTAAAAAAACACAGAATCAAGCGAATACAATTCTATCCCTTATAAATAAAATCTCTTTTGTTTCCAAAACTTAATCTAACGCTTATAGGTAAATTCCTTTGAAATAACCTGTTCACTTTATGAACGCTTCTCTCCTTACAGCCCTTCGAGACTTCCTGAAAAAAGGCTTATTAATATGTGGCCTTTCAAACTTTTATTTTATCTGATTCGTTAAAGGTCTTCTCTATCGAATCAATATCTTAAACAAATGTTTCCTGATTCAATACAAGAAACTGTCTTTTAAGCTCCGTAAACTTCTTAAAATATGCTTGGTGCTTCTCTTAAAATTCAAACAAGCCTTGTTACTAAATTAATCGAATAGTTTAAAGAGGCATTTTTTTTCTTTCGAGATTTTCTACAGCAAATTCAGAAAGAATACGAGAAGGGTCACTACTTCACGTGATTCAAACAGGGAGGAAACGAGGAAACGTGTTCACGTGATTACAATTGCGTTCAAAGGATGATTCTACTGGTGACAGACAGCAAACGAAAACGACAGCACGAACTAAGCAGTGCTTTCAACAGAGCTAGATCTGGCTTTGGGAGTTTTTAGCTCGTACCTTTATTCGTAAAATGTCATACGTGGTTCAACCCAACAAATTGCCAAACGTCCAAGCGGAGAAATAGTTACAAAAAAAGCATATATAAGGACGAGATTTGCGTACGCAGCACGAGACGCGACCAGCCCTGCGGACAAAACGAAAACAATTAATCAAACCTACCCTACAAAATGGTTTCTGAATTGTTCGAACAAAAAGTACGTACTCAACACTGCCAATCGCTATGAAAACCCAGCTCTTCGACAACCATTTACTAACCTTAGATCTCCGCAAATGCGGATTTATAGGCAAAAGCTGTTAATGAGTTGCCATCTACTCCAAACAACGATGAGTTGTTGAAGTTGTATGCACTATACAAACAAGCAACTGTCGGTGACAACAATAAGCCAAAGCCTGGTGTGTTCAGTCCTAAGGAGCGTTACAAGTGGGATGCTTGGGATCTCCTAAAAGGCATGTCTCAAGAAGACGCCGAAAAGCAATACATCGAGTTGGTCGATGAATTGAGCAAGAAATATGAAGCTTAGATCAACTGAATCTCGCTAAATTCCAAGGTGTTTTTGCTAGAATATATAAGAGTGTCATTGTTATATAACGTTCGTGAAATGCCCTATACTGTATGTTTCAATAATGTAAGCCATATTGCCACGTGATGGCACGTGATACATTAGACCAACGCTACCCGTATCAACTTTTCTCAAATATCCATTTTTTTCAGGTGGCAAATTTCCGTTTTTTTGTTTTTTTTTTTTTCTGTTTTATTCAATTTATTTTTTTTACATTTTTTTTAATTTTTCGGGCTCTTTTTTTTTGTCTTGATGTTTCTCGCTGTTTCTCTTGATTTTTTTTCCTGAAACTTGAAAATACACCTTTAGAAATGCATTTTTTGTAGAACATCGTAGCTTGTTTAACATCACATTGTGTTATTATTCCAACAAAGCTACTCGGTGAGCGTGTTTGTTTCCGATAGAGGCTGGCAGAAATTTCTATCAGTACCAGCTCAAAGATTCAGAACACTAGAACAGTCAAAAAGCCGAAGAATAAAGGCAAGTACTGCACCTTTGTTGATAGAAGAGAAGGAAAAGGAACTACACGGAGGAATTGCGAGATATAAGATAGGAAACTAAGAAGAGATGTCTGCTGGCGAAGTTGCACAATTTTTAGAAAATATTATTATAACGACTGATCAGTCTGTTCGTCTACAGGCGGAAACGACATTGAAGAAGTTATCTAACGAGAACTTTTTGCAATTTGCGGGGTTACTATCACAGATTGTTGCAGATGGAGGGGTCAGACTAGAAGCGCGTATTTTAGCAGCTTTAACTTTGAAGAATGAGTTGATATCTAAGAATCCAACCAAAGCACAGCAATTTGCGCAGCGTTGGACCACTCAAGTGGATGTGGAGTCGAGACATCACATAAAACAGTTTGCTTTACAGGCATTGGTTGATAACGAGACAC
Organism: Kluyveromyces aestuarii; assembly: GCA_003707555.2. Taxonomy (NCBI): domain Eukaryota; kingdom Fungi; phylum Ascomycota; class Saccharomycetes; order Saccharomycetales; family Saccharomycetaceae; genus Kluyveromyces; species Kluyveromyces aestuarii. Next base: position 393,598 of record PPJO02000009.1, read on the forward strand.
GTGTTGCAAATGCTGCAGCGCAATTAATTGCTGCTATTGCTGAGATTGAGTTGCCGTTGAACCAGTGGCCTGATCTAATGAAAATCATGGTGGACAATACTGCAGCAGAACAGGCGGAAAATGTCAAGAGGGCCTCCTTGTTGGCTTTGGGTTATATCTGTGAAAGCGCAGATCAGAGCGATGAGACTTTAATCAATCAGTCCAACAATATTTTGATTGCAATTGTTCAGGGCGCCCAGTCAAATGAGCCATCGAAAATCGTGAGATTGACGGCTTTGAATGCTCTTGCCGATTCTCTATCGTTTATTAAGAACAATATGGAACGCGAAGGTGAAAGAAACTATTTGATGCAGGTGGTGTGTGAGGCCACACAGGCAGATGACGAGGATATACAAGCCGCTGCGTTTGGGTGTCTTTGTAAGATCATGTCTTTATACTACTTCTACATGAAGCCATACATGGAGCAAGCGTTGTTTGCCCTTACTGTCGCAACCATGCAATCTCCAAATGAGAAAGTGGCTTCTATGGCTGTAGAGTTTTGGTCCACTATTTGTGAGGAGGAAATTGATATTGCATTTGAACTGTCCCAATATTCAAACCCAGGTTTGGAAAGCTACAACTTTGCCTTAGTTTCAATCCAAGAAGTCATCCCAACCCTATTACAATTATTGACTAAACAGAATGAAGATCCTGAAGATGATGACTGGAACGTATCAATGTCTGCAGGTGCTTGTTTACAATTATATGCACAAAACTGTGGTAATTATATTGTGGAACCTGTCTTGCACTTCGTTGAACAAAACATTACAAGCGAAAATTGGAGACAACGTGAAGCTTCTGTGATGGCCTTTGGGTCGATTCTAGATGGACCAGACAAAGTGCAATTGACAAGTCTAGTCCATCAAGCTCTTCCCCCAATTTTGCATTTGATCAACGACCCTGTTTTGCAAGTTAAAGAGACAGTTGCCTGGTGTTTGGGGAGAATCGCTGACTTGGTGGTTGGTGCCATTGATCCTCAAGACCATTTATCCGATGTCGTTAACGCTTGTTTGATTGGTTTGAAAGACCATTCTAAAATTGCAACAAATTGTTCTTGGACTATTATTAATCTTATTGAACAATTAGCAGATTCTCCAGGTTCTCCGATATACAACTACTATCCAGTACTTGTAAGCGCTTTGCTTGAGGCGTCAAATAGAACGGACAATGAACATAATGCTAGAGCATCGGTGTTCTCTGCCTTGACAGCAGTAGTTGAATTTTCTAATGATCAAGTTGGGGAAACAACGACATCTATTTCTACTTTCATATTAGACAAACTTGGACAAACAATGCAAGTGGACGAAACCCAATTATCGGCTGAAGATAAACAAAATTTACATGAATTACAATCAAATATTTTGTCTGTCTTAGCTGCAGTAATTCGAAAGAATCCACAATCGGTAAGTCCTGTTGCTGATATGTTGATGGATCTCTTCATGAAGCTTCTAAGTAAAAGTGACACCACATACGTCGAGGATGACGTGTTTTATGCCATTTCCGCCTTGGCCTCGGCTCTCGGTAAGAATTTCCAAGTGTACCTCGAAAGTTTTTCCCCATATTTGGTAAACGCGCTAAACCAGGTTCAATCACAAATCGCTATTACTGCCGTGAACTTAATTGCAGACATTTCCAACTCCTTAGAAGATGATTTCAAGAAGTTTGCACCATCATTCATGAATGTTTTGGGCCAGATGATTTCTTCTCCAGAAGCTAAAAAGGAATTACAACCAGCAGTACTCTCTGTTTTTGGTGATATTGCAACAAATATTGGATCGGATTTCATTCCATACCTGACGCAAGTGATGTCGTTATGCGTAGCCGCGCAAAACTATAAGCCAAACTACAGTTCCTCAGATCTACTTGACTATCAATACAAGCTTTATGAATCGATATTGGATGCCTACGTTGGTATCATAACTGGGTTAAATAATAACCCTGATGCTCTATTCCCATTCACTGGTTCCATATTCCAATTCATTAACTTGTTAGCTGATAATGAAAATGTTCCATTGGAAGATTCCCTTGCAAGAACTGCCGTTGGTATCTTAGGTGATATCGCTGCCATGTATCCAGACGGTAGATTAAAGCAATTTTACACTCAATCATGGATGACAAAATTCATTAAAGAAATTAGGACTAATCAAACCTTTTCTCAAAGTACGAAAGACACGGCTAGATGGGCGAGAGAGCAACAAAAACTTCAGTGCAGTATGTGACTCACATGAATTGAATGTTTTACTCTTTTTTACGCTTGGAATTGAGATGCATGTTGAAACAACAACGATACGACCTGTTGACGGCAAGCCAGTTTTCACTTTCTTAACTTCCGCAACAAGTAGTAATCTCTTCCATTTTACTTGAAGATGCCCGCTTATACGTGAAATAAGCTATCTAACTCTTTTCTTTTTTTGCATTCAAGGTGTGGCCTAACAACCGATCTTCTATCTTTCCAGTGGCCTACTATTTTGGTTTTCCGCCTCTTATTTTTTCTCTACTACTCCTCCCTTTCACTCATCTATTTTGCACTTACTTACTCTCCTACTCCTTGTACTTTATTTAATAAACCGTTTCTTATTCTACCCTTACAGCATTCTACCCATCTCCTACTCTCCCTATCGCCACCAACATTGAAGACAGACCAATGGCACAAAGTTACCGTTAAAGACTGTTCATGATATCAACCATTTCTTCCGCACTTTTAATTGATATTTACTTGGTGATCTTTTAGCCTTCATTCAGACATTATTTATAGCATACTACATAATCAACAACTCATTTTAATATCATCTGCATAACATTGGCTTAATATGTCCAAAACAATGCTAGCTCTTAAAATTGTCAAACTTACGCAATTGCGGGAAAAAACAAAAATTCAAGCGAAAACAATAATATTATAGCGTATGAGTTCATCACCTAAAACATTCAGAATATATCGACCTCTTTGTGATCATAGCAGTATTCATGTTAAACCAAACAAATTCAGAGGGTCTAATACCATTTGATGACACATACATTTTGTATGATCCAAATGATTTCTTCTCTTTTGTTTGTTGTTATTTTTCGCTTCTACCAGTGGGCATCTTGGTGTTTTACTTCTCATGGTTCATTATTACTAGAGAAATTGAAGCAGTTATATTGGCAGGTGGGCATGTGTTGAACGATATTGCAAATAATTTAATAAAGAATATAATACAGGAACCTAGACCAATAGACTTCGGCACTTTCCAAAAGGATTCGATGAGATCAGGATATGGAATGCCGAGCGCGCATTCTCAATTCATGGGATTCTTCACAATGTATATAGTATTGCGTCTTTGGTGTCAATGGGGAGATTTGAGTCGAAAACAAAGGGCTTTCGGAACAGTAGTAATTATTCTTGCTTCAGCCGGTGTCTTGACGTCGAGAGTCTACTTAGGATATCACACTCTTATGCAGGTTGTCGTCGGTGTTACGATTGGCTCTTTGTTGGGTACTTTACATTTCATGGCATCTATACTGGTTAGATATCTCGGTATTGTTGACTGGTTTTTATCCTGGAAACTTGTTAAATGGTTTTTGATAAAAGATTCATGTTTCCAAGCACCATTCAGCTTGAAAGACGAATACGATTCTTATCTCAAGAGAAGAGAGATCCAAATTAGGATAAAAAACGAATGATCATTAAAATCGTACAAAACTTGTAAGACAAATGATATTAAAAACGCTTGTTACACTTTTGATTATAAGAACCAAATGTCAGATATATAGCTCCAGACTTGCATAGTACATAGCATAGATTAATCCATGCAAATTGGAATTCTTGTAACTTTATTCTCAAAGGGGCCAAAGGAAATTTCAATAAGTTGGTCTCTTGTGAAAGACAGTCTAGGAATATCAAAACAGGAAAATGCCATCAAATAACCATATAAAACCCGTAGCGTCGACTCGTGGCCTATAATTAATATGTCGCCGCACATTCTTTCCATTTCCAATAAAAGTGGTTCCATTCTCACGGCAAGATCATGGTATGATTCTGCTCTTGAAAACCTGAAATGATAAGGATCCCGCAAATATTCATCATATTCACCTGGGAATTTTTCCTTGATTTCGTCGTCTGTTAAATCTGCTACAAGCCCAGGATGCAACTGCTGTAGCTGTGATCTTTGTCTCACTTTTATTCCCATATCATCGAAATACTTTGCGGTATCATATGTTCTTTTCCTTGGTGCTGTCCATACGACGAAGGAATCATCATCAACACCATCTCCACTGGCCGGCTGTCTCACCAGAGCATTGCCAGTTGATTCAGTTCTTTTCAAACTAGCACTTGTCGATATCAAAGGAGACTTAGAACGTTCATTCAAAGAAGTTAACGAAGGTGTTCTTTCCAAGTTTGCAGAGCACTCATTCATGTTGCGTCTTCTTTTGTTCAGTAAGCCCAAAACAAGGTCCGTGAGAACTTTTGAGTACTTAAGACCTTCTTGATTCAAGTCTTCATCGTCGATATACTTGTCCTTGTCACTCGTTCCACAGCGAGCAAAATAAACCCGACCCTTTTTATCCTTCAAGTTCATCAAAAAGAACACAATTTTATTGATTAGATAACCGTAGTTGTTATTGTTGACAGTCAATTTCTCACCAAAATTAATATACTTCACGTAACTTAAGTTTTCGTCAGGAGTCATTTCTTCGTATAAAGGTTTGTTTGCTTCTAATCGCTTCATATAATCTTTTTGAGCATCCTTTTTTGACCAGCCCTTGTAATCCTCCGAAGTTATAGCCAGCTCTACATTGCGTTTAATTAGTGATGGCTCATTAACAACAGATTCAATGAATAACACCTTGATGTTCAGCTTTGAAAAGGTTTCCTCTATGAACCTTCTATCTTCAATTATTATATTTAGTGCATCATAAACAGCTAGCTGCCCCTTTTTGACATCGAAAAAATCAATCATGTCATCAACTATTTCATCTAAAATTTCCTTTCTGAACGTCCTGCCCTCTGCAGAAGCTGGTCTAGCGGAGAAGTAATCCATTGGAACCTTGTCCTTACCGGATTTTACTTTTTCTCTTCTATATTCAGAAACATGGAAAGATCTGGTACGGACACCTAACCACCTAGTGTATCTCGTTATGGCAACAGACAATAAGGTTTTGGAAGTGGCTGGTAGTCCAACTAAAACAATCAGAATTTTACCTGCATGGAATAGACGTCCAGATTCTGTTGAATATAACTGTCCAGGGGAAATATAATCCTTGGTTACTTCAGCATGAACACCATCAAGAAGTTTATCGACGAACTTTGGCCTCTTACTTTCTGAGCCGCTAGACCATCTTTTCCTCGTCCTAGCCATATGGTTTCCTGGTAAAGGCTTGGTAATAACTTCTTCAGAACCAAGTCCATTAATTAATTCGTCATCGTCGGATAGTATCGCAGACATTTCTTTAAATTCTTTGTTTAAAAATACCTTTAAGATTTAGGGAGATAAATATCAAATTCCGAAAGATAAACACGACCGTGATAGTGGTGACCCTATCACTCTTATCGAACAAGATACTCTTTTCGTTGAATTCTGTTCTACGGGTGTATAATTCTGATCGAACCTTGAAAAATCGTTTTGAAAGGTCCGGGGAAAGATATACATCACGTGATATAGAAAACCTCACCTTCATCGTTGCCTTCCACACTATACAATGGAAACGTGTCAACAAGTTGATTTAATTTTAATGACGGTAACTTCAATCAGATGTGAGTATTACACTTATATAAGACTAGTGAACATGATTATAGAGATAATAAAATTGAAATCTTTAAACCATTTATTCCAACTTACCACCCTTTCTTTCGATCAAGGCCTTTCTGTCCTTGTCCAAGTGCAACTTGGTGATAACAACCTTAGATGGGTGGATGTTGATTGGAACGGAAGCACCGTTAGACTTTTCCTTGGTCACCTTGTCAACTTGGACAGCGAACTTCAATCTGTAAACGGTAGAGATCTTACCTTCTTGACCCTTCTTAGAACCACGGACAACCAAGACTTCATCATCTTTTCTGATTGGCAAAGCCTTGATGTTGTATTGAGCTCTTAGTTCCTTGGACAAAGGAGCAGACAACAAAACACGACGTTCAGAGGATGGAGCACTAAAGTAAGCCTTTCTGGCCTTTCTTCTGTCAGAGGAAACGTCTAATATAATTAATTGTTAGTAAGGTTGTCAATAGCTTCGGAAGGGGGCATTATTCTAGAAAACCTGCGTCAATTTCATGATCTTGCGTACTTTGTAACATAACTTCGATGTGAACTCTTCGGTCATGAGCTACGCAATATCCTGCCTTGTATATTCGATTACCTCAAACGTAGATTTTTGACACAATGTTCTACACCTAAATTTGTAATATCTGCGGATCTTGAGTCTAATTATAATGGCGAGATTCCTCGAATGCCACTGGAAATGCTTATTCTATTCCTTTACATCCTTCATGCATTTTGATATACTTGATTCCAGGTCTTAACTTCATGAATTTGTCCAACATCAGTTCCCATCGTTCCTAAAATATTCTCCCTATAATAAATAAATTTTCGCACATACCTAGAGATTGCTTAGCCATTGTTTCTGTTCTGGTTGCTTGCTTTATCCTTAATAATACGTACTATAACCTACTATCGAAATTATTCTTCAAATCGTTTCATCAAACATCAACTACAATGCTGAGGCAATTCGGGATTGAAGCTACCTGCGCAGAGTCAGGCGGGATGCACAGTGCTAGGTGGGCTAACACATTGAGTGAGGTACCAGTAGTGAGGGAGATGCCAATGGTTGTGGAAGGACACTACGAAGGAATTGGCAACACTCTGCGTAACGATGCCAGACCTTGGCTTGCCAGCAACTCTGGGCTTGGAAAGGACTTTGGGCCCGGTAGAAAGAGTCGAGGCGCGGTGTCTGCCTCCCCCATAGTCTCGTACAACTCAGTTTGCATGTAAGAAAAATACTACAATAGGCAACTTTACCAAAATCACGAATATAAAATTTCATTAGCCAGGAAAAAGAGTTCCGACAAGGGAGGTATGGGTGTAAACAAACAGTCACGAAAGTTGCCTGTTCAGTTTACCCATGTGACAAGAGTGCTTATATAACTTTAACATGCAATGCAACGGTCAAGAAGTAAATTACATAAACATGAGAATGCTCATTAGAGTTTTATAGATCAGTTAATATCGTACTTTAATTCATTTACGTTACGATATATAGCAAGGTGCTTGATGCTATTATGGAATTCATTGATTAGTGGGAATGAAAAAACAAAAAAACTAGTTTGAAATTTTTAGGGAAGCCCCTCCCGGGACTCGAACCCGGATCACATCCACCGGAAAAATGTATGCTAACCATTGCACTAAAGGGGCTATAAAAAACTTCATAAAGTAATGATTACAGTGCTGCTATACCAAATAAAGTATGAGTCGCTACATCTAATTCTGCGATGTGTATTTCAAGAAACTTGAATTCAGACGTGTAATTGGTGGTTAGAATATGAGGTAATTCGAATTCAGTCATGCCAATAATCTCGTTTTCAAGAATTTATAAATGGTTCACAACTGGCGTAGTGTTTGTATGTCATTCGTAAAATTACGTTCCAGCTATCAAACGGGAGAGTTAATGGTCAGGAGCCAGTCCCAAATTTTCATGACTTCATTGATATAATATTGAATCGACACGCAATTCTTCGATCTCCGCGTTGTTAAAGGTCAGACTTGAACCGTCATATTATAAAATTTCATTTAACTTTAGTAATTTAGTCGCCTCCTTGGAGACTGAGGGTTTTATAGGTGGAAAAAATAAAATAGATATGTACATGCTAACCAGTCTGGTATCACAAGTTGTTAACGAAAAGACATACGTCAACAACTCAATACGCCATGCTCCCAAGATCTCCGATTGGCTCCACTAAAGCCTATATTGCTTCATGTCTCAAGATGAGAGCTAAGGTGCCAATTGCACCATATAACTTGATGAGAATACCACGCTACCAGTACTCTACTTTCAATGCTCAAAACCAGAATACCGGTAAGAAGCAGAAGCAAACTTTTCCACTATGGCCAAGAATCAAGGCATTTACTACATTCACGTTTTCAGGAATTTTGGTTATAGGGGCAACTGGACTTGTGGGGGTCGTCATTTATTTGATTGGTGCAGAATTGTTTTCCCCCTCAGGAGATACTCAAATATTTAACCGTGCAGTTAGCAAGATAGAAGACGACGAATTTGCTAGGGCCCTCTTACAATGCAATGATACAGCTGATCATAAGGAAAGACTAAAGGCGTATGGTGAGATTTTAACAGATGATAAATGGACTAGAAACAGACCTATTTCTTCCACTAGAAGAGTAGATAAGGAGGGTAAAGAACACTACTTCATGAGATTCCACTTAGAATCAAAGAAAAAGCTAGGCTTGGTTCACATTGAGGCAAAGGAATCGGATATTAATTATCAGCCGGATTTCGTTTCAATGTACCTTGATGTACCAGGTGAAAAACGTTACTACGTGATTAAGCCCAAGGTTTCAGTTGTGAAGCCAAAGGGATTTCTTGGCGTTAACTGGGGTCCTAAGAGGAATTAAATATTCACTAGATTACTAATATTGTTTCATTAAGCAAGAAGATCCTATGAAACTCATAAACGCGCATATATATCACATTATTGCATATATTCAGTTCCCTAACGTTTAATGATAATGATCGTTTTTTTATATCTAAATTTTATCTGAGTTTGAGGTCTTGATCCTAGAACGAATGGTGTTACTTCAATTATAAAGATTGGGTTTAAAAGTGTTCCTCCCTAACGTTGAAATAAAATTTTCAATGTGATGGAAGACTACACTTTCAATGTTTTATACAACCAAAGCATAAAATGACAATGTTAAAAATAGCACATAAGATGCAATTTTCTCTTTTTTAGCAAGATTTCGCATTTCTTTATCGTCTTCCAAAATCGGCTTCTTTGACTTCTTTTTTGTCGTCTTTATCTTTTCTTTTAATCCCTTGCACTTCTTCGATGGAGGATTCATGCTCTTGACATTGAAATAAATATCTTTTCTGGAGATCGGACAAACGTTTGCCTGTTCACCAACCAGATAGTAGAGTTTACTTAGCTCTAGGGCAAACTTTTGCCTCACATTACAATCAGAAAATTCGCCATAGTGGCCAGCTATTCCATCAGCTTCAATATCCGAGCAGTCTACCTCGCCGCATATATAGTCAAAATATTCTTGGTATGAAGGAATACCTTTAGTTCCAAATGTGACACATGGCAAAATCTCCTCTAAACATGAACATTTTTCAAGGTCAGGACGTGGAGGTAGTATAGTTGACGCCTTCCAGTATTCAGTAATTTCGGGGCATATTCTATCAGTTGGCATATAAGATTTACGATGGGTTTTTAGAGTGACTCCTTTCGGTTTTGCTTTCTTATATTCACTTTGTAAATAACCGTAATCTTCCAATTCTACGATCTTTCCTTCTGACGAAATTCTCACAACTCCATATTCATTCTCTTCCTCAAAAAACATATAGACAAGCCCCCCAGACCATACAGGTGTCATCAAAGGGCCAAAGAGGGCACTGATTTCTGTAAATGGCCTAGGTCTTTCGGAGTTGCAACCAAATTCGGAAAAGAAGACAGGTACAGGAAAATCCTTAAACTCCTGTGTCCTTTCACGGTAGCCACTAGTTATATAGCTAGAGTAGCCACACCATTCATACATATTAATCCCATAGAAATCTGCCCCTTCTTCGGTACAAACAAAGTAGTTAGCTAGTGAATCTCTTGTCTCACTGTCGTCATTTGTTGAATAACCAACAGGAATCCTTCGATAACCCTTTTCATCTATATATTTTTTAATGTCACGAATAGAGGCCAATACGAATGGAGAAGCATCCGTATTTGTCTTATCATTAGTGACTTCATTACCGGCGAAGAACCCTAATGTATTGTGATATTTGTGCATAGCGTCAACAACTTCCATATACCGCCGAAACACATCAACATCCCAGCTAGGCGAATCCCTGGCAATGGAGAGATCTGGCTCACTTAAATCAAGGATTACATAAATTCCGGCACTTGCGAAGGCATTCATACACTCGTCATGGTTTTTAACGGGATCAATTGCGTACACACGAATGGTATTGACGTTGAGTTTTTCCAAGAACGGTAAATCTCGAAGGCATATTTCCGTATCTGCGAGCGGATCAACATACTTCTCATTGCTAAATTCGTATTCAGAAGATACAGAATCTGCAATAGTGGGACCAGGTTGATATGCAATTCCTTTAATAAAGAACTGCTCTTCCGTTTTAGAATTAAAAAACTTATTACCATGGACCTCAATTGCTGCAATTTCTGATGCTGGTTGATGTTCCGCTATTACCGGCGCTCCTCCGAGCAATAGCATAGCACATGTCCTGTTTAATAAGCGCATATTTTCAACTTGAGCTTCAGCTCTTTGTAGCACCTACTTATGAATTATCCAGCCTTTTTTCGTTTTTGTACGTTTACTGGCGTTGCTGTGTCAAAATATTGGAAAGCAGATTCTAATAGCGTATCATGAACAACATATCCGCAAAAAAAATAGACCAAAAATCGGAAAGACTGAGACATAGACCTTTCATTAATGATGACCGATGGCTTAGCAATTGATAGTGACGAAATAAAATTAGGAGATGAGGCACCTGAGACGCGATAGATTTATCACGAATAAAAATAATGAATAATTATTTCTTTATAAAGGATGACATAAAAATATACTACATGAAGTATAATGATTTATGTACTGCATAATATAAAAATCAGTATATACTCACACTTCGAAAAATCTACAAAACCGAAATATTTCTTCGAGATGAATAATATGATTTGATAACAAGATGTGATGATTTTTCACTCTCATCAGTTAAATAGAAAACCATAACAACATTTTGGAATAAAAAAGCGTTCATTTTTCTATTTTTTAAAGGCCCCATGAAGTCCCTTTAATTCATCCGCTTAGGCCTTCGTTGACCATGTGGTCATTGTTGGTTTTGTAGTGTAATAATGACCGGAGTATGTAGACAATCCGGTACCAGTGTCATTATTGTCTTGGTTTCTTGGCTGAAGGATACCGACAAAAATACCTGAAGAAGGTAGGTTGTTGTCAATTTGATCAAGGTTGACATGACTAGCAGCAACTGCCGGACCAACAATGCATGCAGCAAAAATGATCAAAATCAAAAAGTACAAAGAAGAGTATTTTTTGACCATACGCTTACGTAAACGAGTTTGCTTCAAAGAATAGATTGGAGGACGGATTTGACGGGAAGGCTTCAACCAGAACAACATAGTGGAGTGGAATTTGTCAACGAATGGGAAAATGATTACCGGTAGCTGACAGAACAATAAAATATGCCCCAAAATGAAATCTGCGGCAAACTCTGATAGTTCAACAATCTTAGCAACAAATTCTCTGCTAGGCTGGGTCCAAGCCATGTAACCCAATCCTGTTCCATACCATTTACCAGTCCAGAACGCCGTGTTAGCATGATCATTCTTGAACTCACGAGTTAGCATGAATAAAGTCATGAGCTTGAAAACCAATCTTTGACATTGAATACAAGTAATCAAACCAATCAACATTTTGATGAAGTTAAATCCTTCCAAGACCCACATCACAATGAAGAACACAATATGAACAACGACTGCGACACCATGAGCAATACCTGCCATCACAGAACCAGTCTTCTTACAACACATACCAAGTAGAGGGCCCGAACAACATGAGATACCCAAACAAACCGCTAAAACTCCCATGTCGATAACAATTGGAGCCAGGGTACAGATAACAATACGGATCCAAGAGTTCACAGTGCTAACATCTTTAACACCAGTTTGTGCATTAATGAAGGTAAACGCAGTGAAACACCCTGCAGCATAAATTATGCATGGTATTAATTCAGCGAAAATTAAGTTAGTTCTATGTGCTCTGGAAGCATCACCAGCGGTCCTTTCAGACTCATCACCAATTAGCTTTCTCTTGAAACCAGTAACACGCGACCTAGACATTCTAATGTAACCAATCCACGAGTTCTTGTGGTACTTGTTATTACCTCTTGATAACCACCTGATGAAATCTCTGTAATCCAAAAAGAAATCTTGCCAAGCAAATTGATGAGGATTGAAAATAAATGGAGAAAACATCAAAGCTGATAAAGAAGCCCAGAACCACAATAGAGGTGCTTGCCAGTATGCAACAGAACCAAATAATAACATCAACATTGACCTAGAACCCATGTAAATTGCAGACCCTGCAAATCTTGAATATAAGATCGAGAATGGAATACGTGAAGTGGCAAAACCACGGCCAGTGGAAATATAACGAGCACCACCTACTGTCAAATCACTAACTAAGGAGGCAGAATAAATTTGACCTGCAAACACTTCGAACATTGGAGACAGAGAAAGTAAATGACGGAAAAATCTTTGAGTTGCCTTCCAGATACCACGTTCAATCAATTCTTGAATAACAATAGGAATGAAAGCAATAAAGAACACGATGAAAATGGATAAAGTATAACGTCTAACCCAATCAATGACTGGTACAAAATTGTAACAACCAATTGGATATAAGACATCAGTGATTGGTTTGTTTCTATTGTAGGAACATAAGATCGATTGATTAGCCAACGAATTCATGTTGACCAACGTTAACATGAACAGTTGTAGAGACAATTGAATGAACAAATTGTTCAAATGGAAACCTGGATGTGCATAGTAGAAAGACAAGAAACGATCTAAAGGTAATTGAGTACCTAGGTAGTAGTACTCACGAGAAAGCATTTGTTCACCCATACCAGCACCAATCTTTGTTGTGAAATTCAAAATGGTACCAAAACCTAAATCTCTACCTTTACCACACTGATAGTACTCACAATGTTTGATACGACCACCACGAAGCATAGCATTCATACCGGCATAAATATCTTCGTTCAAATGTAATCCTTTTTGAGCCTTAGACACACCACCTCTTGTAGTCATATAAGTTGCATTAACGAAATCAGGATGACCATAATGTAATTTACCACCAATTTGAGCCAAGGTACGTGCAAACAAGGTACCAAAAGTTTGTTCTTTACCGGCAGCAACATCACCTAAAACACCAGAATTTTCTGAGAAAATATATTCACGAGCACCAACAATAGCGACTGGATGGTTATTATATTGTTCTTCATATTTCAAACCAGGAGAGTAAGGATTAACTTGTTCGACGTTAAGTTCTTCAAATTCAGCCAAAACCGATCTAATCTTTAAACATTCTTCCAAATAATTATCTTGGTTAGCATCGATCAATTGAATATACTCACCTCTATAGAAAATCAAAGCGTGATTTTGGTTGTCGGACTTACCATCACCTAAAATTGGATTACCGGATAATTGAACTCTGAATTTTGGGCGTCTACGACCATTTTCCATAATTTCACAATAACCATCAATCAAAGCAGAATAAATTCTTGGTTCTTCGCCCTCATTCAAAGGAGGTTCTTCATCTAAATAAGCAATTTGCAAATCAGGATAAGCTCTCAATAAGAATTCGGCGTTTTCCAATTCATGAGGTTTAAATTTGGCTAATCTTTGCATAGAAACCAAAAATTTGAACTTTCTTCTAGCCATTCTTTCAAGTTCCCTTTCTAAACCCTCAGTATCACCACCAAACATTTGAACAATTTCAGGATTCTCAACACGATACAACAACTTAATAGCTCTTGCATAATTCATGAAACCTGAAACTGTACGGTATAATGTTTGTGATCTTAAAGACGCCCAAATACGGGTACGTAAAGTATATTCAGGTGCGGCAGATTTGAAACCAATACAATAGAAAGGTAAATCATCAATTTGAGACTTCAAACCGTCCTCTTTTTCAGGATCTTCTTCCGCACCTTCATAAGCTGCAGTTTCTTCGGCCAGAATTTTAGTATCCTTGACGAAACAATCCCATTCAACGGGATGCAATTGTTTCAAATATTCCAATAACGTAACTCTTGAGAATTGATCATCTTCACGAATAATTTCTCTCAATGACAACAAAATTCTTTCAGAATAGTGAGGAGTCAACACGGTGAACGTTGGCATGTTGTCTACAGGTAATGGTTCTAAAATTGGAGTGGCTAACGATTGAGCAAAGAAAGAGATACGACGTTCAGCTTCAGAATTTCTAGGGAAGAATTCCGTTTCGAAATTATTATCATCTTGTGAAACAAAGAAAGTTGGAGCTCTTAAAGTTCTCTTGCCTTCAATTTCAGATGGAACTTGATGGTACAAGAGCTTCTGAACATGATCAATTGCCAATAGATGTTCTCTGTACATGGAGATAACAATAGCATTCCAAACTTGTGAAATCAAAACCTTGGGCTTGTACTTAATTTCCATATCAGTGGTTGCAAGAATTTTAGAATAAATTCTCTTTGGCAATCTGGTGAAAATATTTCTCCATGGAGTTAAAATGGAAATACCCAAATAGAAAGATCTTCCAACGGAATACACGGTGTTACAGATAATGTACCACATGTAAGTATCAAGGAAGAAAAGGACGAAATCTGTTGCAATCATTAAACCTAAAACAATTTGTGGTTGATGCTTACAGAGCTTATCACCATAACCATAATCACCAGTACATCTCATCACAGTTGTTGAAAGAATTCTAATAGGATCCCTCAATGATAAGATCAAGAAATAGTAAGATTCTGCAAACTTAGCTGCAAAGACAGTGGCCCATAATAAATATGACATCCACATATCCATACCACGTAAGGGAGCAAAAGATGCAGTAAAGGTTTGAGATGCCACATAACGTCTTGTTGATTTTTTCATATAAGATGTAAATAACCCTCCTAAAGGCATGACCGCAAAGAAAATGATTGTTGCTAACCCAACAAAGAACATAACTGCAGAAACAACGAGTGCAGCCTTTGAGTATACCGTGAGAGGATCGTAGGCAAATACAAATATGATAGGGCCTAAATTAATTGCCAAGATCAAAACCAAAAACCAAAACCGACGAGAAAGATGTTGAGCGCCTGCCCAGTTTCTAGGAACAAAGAACCACTCGGAGATTGTTGCAATAATTTGAATCAAAGAAGCCAAAGAACCACCTAACGCACACGAAGCCCATCTATAAGCAGCTAACGGCTGATTGTTGACCAACTGTTGGTAGTTTTTCGTGTAAAGTGTAGGAGCATTGTAAGCAACATACATCCAATAAATTGAACCATGAAGAACCCAGATACGATTGAAGTTAACAACCATATGGAACCAAGAACGTGTTTCTTTATAAGTTTTAAAGAAAACGTCATCCCAAATGATTTCACCTAATCTCAAATATCTTTCCTCGGCGGGTAAGTCAATTAAACGTGTACCATCTTCGAAGATCAACTTGGCTATACCTTCAGGGTACCAAAACAATTGATTTACATCATCGTAACCAACGACCTTGTTGTGATCTTTTTCACGTTTAACGTAACGACCATCGACGACTTCATAGACTTGAAATTTCAAATAGTTATAAATTGGAGTAATAACTCTATTCAAATAATCACCTTCTGGAATAGGTTCCGTACGATTTTGACATAATGGAGACTCCAAATAATCAGAAGCACATTTGTAGAGGAAACACAAACATTCCGATGTGAATCTAACTTGGTTTGCTTCACCCCACAACAATAAATAAAGAGCAACTTGACGAACTCTTTCCAAGGGTGATAGTTTATTCATCCTTGCTTTCCATCTAAAGTCTGCAGCTTCTAATGAGTTATCACCTTCTAACTGATTCAGCGTCTCTTCAGGATTTTCACTGTTAGCTTCTTGCATAGCTTTCTTGTTCTTCTTCTTTGCCTTTCTGGCCTTTCTAGATAATTTACCCAGATTCATATTTCTGAATCCGACATCATCGTCCATATCTAATTGGGCAGCGAAATACCATCTCTTGTAGTTTGCTGTATCACCGCCAATATAGTCAGCATGTAATGACAATAAAGCTTGTTGAGGAGACATTCTAGAAGCCCTAGAGTCTAACAAAGTCATGAAATGATCAAACATATTTCTCATAGAATCTCTTTGGAAACCGAACTTATTGGTCAAATCGATGAAAACATCTTCAATTTCGTGAACAGAAACTGGAGATTGTGTATCCGCTGTCCATGCAGGATATGGTTCTGATGGCAAAGCCATAGCAACGGATGATGGATCGAATCCTTCTCCACCATAAATCGGTGTAGATCCACCAGAAGATCTGGGATCACCATAACTCATCTGAGATGGAGTGTACTGATCCATCCCCGATCCGCCATAGCTGTCATATCCGCCTGGAGTGCCTGGTGGAGCATAGCTAAAGTCAGAAAAATTTTCCGGATCCTGACCCATTTGACGTGGTTGTTCATAGTATCCTTGTTCACCATCATAACCTGCCTGGTAATACTCCGCACCCTGGTCATAGTATCCACCTTCTTGTCCATAATACTGATCTTGAGCATATACTGGCCGTCCGTACTCATCAACCAGGCCAGCTTGCTCCTGATTCGCGTGCCCGTTGCCTTGATCGTAGTATGGCTCGTTGTACGACATCTTGTTGTTCTTCCGTCCTACTTGCCTTTAATTTGGAGTTAAAAGATCAAAAAGCACGCTTAGACCTTTATAAGAAACACTCAAATCCTTTTTGACGCGAAGTCTATTTAAGATCTTTGATTTCTTGCGTGCCGCCTCCGAAATGTCGCTCGCACAAAAATCCTTTATTAAGCTCTTGCTTTAGGACTTATTGTGTTCTTCCTAGATCTAGCAAAGTTCACTCGCTTGATCTATACACTGGATTATTTCTTTGTACTTTAAACCGCTACAGGCTTACCGACTAGACGCTTCTCCTCTCGCCTCTTTGGTGTAAAGTTACAAATAAAATGAAACCTCTGTGCGATCCGTAAAAAAAATTACATCTCTTTTTCTATTCTGTCCAAATCGAATTCGCCTCCTGTATTGATCCACATTTTCGGTATGCAGATTCGTGCTCTTTAGAACCATACTGTGTTACCGATTGATTTTTGGGTCCAGATTGGGCGCCCAAACAGCTAGCTGATCGTGCAGCTCCGATCTGATCTAGTACCTTCCATTTTCGGACACGGCCAGGAAAAAACCTTTTGACAAAAGAAACTGGTTGAGGAAACAAGATCTCATAGCATCCGGGTAAATATCGGTGGTGATAATCTTCTGCGGTGGGTTCTAGCATAGTTTGCCGACGCGTAAAATTAAAACGCGTCACTTAGCACCGGAAGCGGAAATAAAGCAACGAAAAATTTGCGAGCAGAGGCAGTGCCAGGGTTTATAAGATTTATTTTTAGTAGTAGCGCAAAGAGCACCAGGGGGTCAGGGTGGAAGTCGTTCACGTGATTTGTACATGCACAAGATTTTTTAGGGAGTTAGGATTGATGATGTAATTAATACTCATCGTAACAGTTTGAATTTTGTGGTATGATGATTAGTTAGTATGAGAAGACGAACACCTGGAGTAAGAAGTGGGGATACGAGGTTAAGGATGTGTCTTGAACAGATAGTTACATATAGGTGCTCAAAACTTAGTAGAAAAGAAGAAGCTATTAAAGCTTGAAAGCTGTTATATACTCAAGTCGAAAAGGGGACCGGGTAAGCGAGCGTTAAATAGTACATATTATCTCTTTTATTTTTACGTTAGAATGGTGATGGTGATGACGACTATACTGCTTGTTATGGAAGTAAATGAAGGGTCTTGACCATTCATTCGTCTTCGTGTCTCTCTATATAGTCGCAGATGATGTCAGCACACTCTTTTGGTTTTTCTGTATTCACCCAATGGGTGGCATCGATGTCTCTAACCTCGAAATTAGGGAAAAAGCGAGCAATGTCGACGATAAATTCGTCTGCTATATAATGTGACCGGGTTCCTCTGATAAATAACGATGGGCCGGTCCATCTGTGTACCCACGGATTGAATTCCCAATTGGCAATATTGCCCTTGATAATGGCATCGTTGAGAATACCAAGGGGAATCTTGGACTTGAACCTGTAGTTACCTGTTTCTGGATCCTTCTCTCTCTGTAAAACGGTCATCAGAAATTGTCTGATGACTGGAGAGTCATCTGCGTTCTTCAATTTTTCCATAGCTTGTGGGTTGGTCTGGATGGAAGGGTTGTTTATTATGGCAAGGAGCGTCTTCACGTACCTAGGGAACGAATTTTGAGGCTGGGTAGCTACAGGAGCATTATCTATGCTAACCATCATAGAACATAGATCGGGCTTTCTTAGAACGACGCTCATTGCGACTTTGGCGCCCATAGAATGACCCATCAAGATTGGTTTTCTATCGAAATTGCGCTGTTTGATCCATCTTTCAACGTCAGCCGCCATCCCAATGTAGTCATGTCTACCGATGTGTGGCGAACGACCATGGTTCCTCAAATCCAACGAATAGACATCTCTGGTCAGACGTTCGTTCACAAGACGTGCAATTGTACGATTATTGGCCCTGTTCCCAAACAAACCGTGCAAGATAATCATCGGAGATTTGCTCTCGTACAAACTCGTGTGCTCATTAACCACCTCATAAGCCAGATCAACCGTTGGAATCGTATCAGACATCAATTCTGAATTCAAAACTTCTGTAGAACCGTACACGCCTTGTCTTGTCTTGGTTTTTCCAGCATTGTTGTGATGGTCATACAATGGACCTGTACTGTACCCACGACTAATTTGGCAATTACCGCTAAATTTTCTCACGGAAAACCGTGTTTGAATTGGATAATTCCTAATCACATACCGAACGCTAAAAGTACTGGAACCTGTTCTTCTCATTAGACTCTCAGGAGTAATTATTCGGCTAAATTTTCGAAATCTTTCGGATTTTTTTTTCCTTTCTGACCTAGTGAACTTCCCTATTACGAGTAATTTCGTTATGGGAATCAAAATCGATAACGAAGCTGAACAATCGGAACAGACTCTTTGAACTCAAGCAATATCTAAAGGGCTAAAAGGTTTCAATAGATAATTTGGAAAATTTTAATTGGTGGTTCGTTTTTAAAAACTTAAATAATTTCTGGCTTTTATATAACGTTTAATCGGCATATCGTTATCTCATCGAGAGATGATTTTTCCCATCCCTCGCGGAATTTTCCTTTTTTTTCTTTTCATCGTTTCGACTGGGAGCCCCCTCGATTACCCGCACTTGCGTCAGCGCTCCCCGCAAAAGCAAGGTCTGGCTACCAGTCTTTCTTGGGTAAGAAACACCGCTTCTCTCTGAGGGAACTAATCCTCACCAAAAAATTTGAACATAATCCTCCTCTTCTTATCTCTGAGCCTAGTGAACCTGTTTCCCACGTTTTCAAAGTCACTGAACGTGGTGTTCTGAAACTCCTCGTGATAACGTAGATCGTGAGCAACTGGCGCTGAAACTTGTGGATGACGTGCTTTACTCATTTTGCTTACGGGCTTGGCTCTGTGCCAGAACGAGCAAGCGTCTTTAATTTTATGTAGAGAGCGTAAAAGCTTATGCCTTATACCGTTGTTCCTTGGGAAAAGGAGATGGTGCAACCAGGAAGAGTGGTTTCGATGAGCATGGCGGATATGGCTGTCGTAGTTTGGCGAAGTACATAGAAATGATGGAACACGTGTTACATTAGGGCAATAGGACGTTGAAAAATGTTGACGGGGATTGACTACCATAGTGTCATTTAGGGTAAGATTTTCAATGGAGGTTAACAGGGGCGAGCGAGATTTAGATGGACCATAGAAGAAGTTTTCTTTCGAACTAATCAGCTGATTTTTGGAGGCTGTTGTTGTTATTTGCGTTTCAAGACTATTAGCAAAACGCGTTAAAATTTCCGTATAGTCCACGTTGTTATTTGTTGGTAAAGAGAGTTTTTCGTTAAGTGATTTGGAATATGCAATTCGATAAGAGATCGCAGCATCATTGAACTCGTTAATGAAAAGCTTCGCCAAGTTGTACTTATCTTTGATGTTTAAAATATCGTCTTCGTTGTGGCACGATGTAAGTTCTTGATCACAATTTTTATCGAGCCTGCTTAAAAGCTCAGTGCACCACCAAGTGAGTTCGAAGTGGTCTATCAATCTGGAGTGGTTATTCCACTTCCAGAATTCATCGTCTAATCTTAGAATTAAATCTGACTTATCCATTTCAACAGCATTCCATAAAAACGATTCGACACAAGAAAGAACACCAAACTCGCTACAATTGTTTTTTAGACATAAGTCAAAAATATTTCGCAATTCGAGGTTGAACATATGAAATAATAGCATGAAACTATACCTAATCTTCATCTGTTCCAATTCAAATAGGGTAAGCTTGGAGCTTTCGACTTCAAAGAAAATGCTTTTCAATATTTGAGGTGGAATGTTCTTAACTCTTTGAAGAACGATCATTGGACCTAGACAGGTGCCTTTTGATTCAATGAATTCACAGTTCAGCTGGGATATATCTTGCTTACTCGTATCAAAGATAGAAAGTAGATCTTGTGCTGGTTCGCAAAGGCACTGTTTCAATACCAACATACATCGATTCAAATATGATACATGATTTTGCCAATTCTTAATATTATTCATACATTCCAATATTTCATCTAAAATAAGAACCATTTGGCTCAATTGCTGAATCATATACTTTAGAGTCTCATTGAAGCCTGCACTCTCTTGGATCTCATGTGAACGATCATAATTTTGCATTACTTGCCCTGAACGAATTGAAGTTTCAAAACTCAATAGCTTTGATTCTTTTGAATTAATCTCCTGCTGGCTGAAGGACGGTTTAAGTTTAAAAATCATTTCCCCTAGTGTTTTGTCTTCCAATAATGTTTCCAAAGATTGTAGCCAATATTCATCGTCGGCTATGCAAACATTAGCATCATTTGTAGCACAATTCGTGAGATTGTTGGTCATTCTTAGTGAATAATTTATAACATTCAAACTGTCAATCTTCAAGCTCGAGCCAATTGTTGGCATCTGTGACTCCTTTCTTGTGCTTTCACCGTCTCGGGTCATAGTGAAATCCTGACTGATTTCATCTTCTTGGAAGGGCGTGAAAAAAGACTGCTTGCCCTCATTATTAGATAAATCATATCTTTTAAGTGTCTCACCTTTTAAGTATAGTGGCATTTATTGTTTAAGCTCTCTCTTGTCTTCATCTACAGTGAAGTATTTAATAGTTGGGTTTGTGTCGAATGTCAGTTTTCTAATGAAATGACATTAAGAGAGGTTTCGTTTTTCGCGAAAACAGTTTGATGAAGAAAGCAGTGCAACAAAAACATGACACACTCCCAAAACTCTTCATGCGAAGCGACCGTGGTGGCGTCAACAAAAGTGCAGTAGAGCGAAATAAAAACTATAAAATTTTTGATATAATTCCTATTTATGAGCTTCTTAATCGAACAAACCGAAACCCATGTCGTCATCGGATTCATCTTCTTCTTCAGCTGGAGCTTCTTCAGTAGCAGCTTCAGAGGAAGCAGCAGCAGCAACTGGAGCAGAAGATGCGTACTTGTCTGGGTTTTCAATTCTGTCAACCAAATCTTCGATTTCAGGGTAGATGTAGTTAGCAGCAATAGCAACTGCCAACAAGTCCTTGTAGTTGTTGATCAAAGAGTGACCGACAGATGGCAAGGTTGGGTAACCAGCAGCCAAAGAGACACAGGCAACAGTGTTGATGGCAGAAACAAAGTTAGAGATCAATTCCTCATCAGTGATATCCAAGATGGAAGCTGGGAAGACTTGACCGTTGTCGTAAACTTGAACGACAGTCAAACCGTAGGTGAATGGAGAGATGTTCAACAAGTTCAACAAGGAAGCTTCGGAAGCACCGACCTTCTTACCAGCATCAACGACCTTGACATCAGAAACAATTTCAATGGTACCTCTGGCAATCTTGGTTGGGACACCAAGAGCTTGGAAGAAAGAAGTCTTACCTGGTTCCATACCAGTGTTGACAGCTCTAACCCAGATGTCTTCTGGAGCAACAGCACCAGGTCTGGCTGGTGCAGCAACCTTGTTAGCAACAATGACTTCCTTGATGTCACTCAAAGAGTCATTGGTGAAAACGAAACCAACGTTACCCTTGACGAATGGCAACAACTTTTCATAGTCTGGGAAGTCAGCAATCAAACCTCTGATAGCTCTTCTAACCATGGTGTTCTTACCCATCAAAACAACGGCTCTTTCTCTCAAAACCTTTCTGACTTCGTGCATTTGTTGAGAAGAGACATTGTCGACACCAACGATGAAGACAGACTTGTATTCTTCCAAGTATTCCTTTAACTTGGCAAAGTATTCAACTTTCTTTTCACGGACGCCCCCCATTTCGACTTTTTTAGTGATAGGATGTTTAAGGTAGTACCTGGTGATCTTTGCATCAAGCTAGAAGAAGAACTTACGTACTCTTAATTTGAAAATGTTGTAATGTATTTTTTTTCAGGTTTGCAAACGTCGTGATACTGTGTCGGAGGTTCACCTAGAGCACGCGTTCCTCGTTCAGCGTGATATTGTGGTCTGAAAAGCTCATGAAGTAGTACGCTTGTCGTAACTTTCCCTTTTCAGGCGATTGATAGTTGCCGCAAACTGCCGAGGATCAGCAAAAGAAATATATAATGTATGGGTGCTATATATATAAAGATGTACAGGTGTAAATGGTGAAACAGTCCATATGTTCCTAACACCTAACAAATACTAATACTAATTTTATTTGACTGCAACGAAGGGACAAATGGATGGGAAGAGCATATCTGCAGTCTTTTCCTCTACAACTGGGAATATATATCTTTCCTTAGGCTATTGAACCTTTTAAAATTATCACATGAGTGAGAAATTGTTATACTTGAATCGTGAGACGGAGTTAGAAGCCTCCAATTACTCTGCATGTATAGAATTCATTAGACAACGGTTAGTTTCGGTAGTGGAAGAAGATGTGCGAAAAGTGAACGATTCTAAACCAATACATGTAACGTCCTTCAGCAAAAATGCTAACATTAAGGATAGCGTTGAGCGTTTACTTAAACTGTGTGACAAGGATACAGACCTGCTGTTGGTGACATATGGACCGCATGTACAAAAAACGCTATCCATTATAGAAATATTCAAGAGTAGTATCACCGACAAGAAGTCCTTACACCAGTTTAACAAATTAGACACACTTACTAGTATCAAACCTGGACGCAATGAGCTACTTGACTCGCGTGTGAATGTTCCGATTCTGACAGTTCTTTTCACTCATGCAGATAAAAATGTGATATCAGGTTTCACCAAACAATCATGATCAAGTACGGGTCCATGAATTGATGAAATCTTTTTGCCCTCATTATACCGTACTTAGAGGGATCTAAAAAACAAACTTACGAGGGTTCCACTTTCAAAGAAATTGAAAATATTTGTCTATAAATAGATAACAGCTTTAGTTATTGACTATTGATTATCTCAACTAATTGCATTATCAGCAGGGTTCACTGGAGACTGTTTCTTGACATCGAAGGTCTAAACATGGTATTTTTGGGACCTGACGACTGTGTCACCCCATGAAATAAGCTATCTCTCTGAGAGCATTCCATATGGTTCTGTCATCTGCGGTGCAATCAACGAGGTCACTGCGCTCGAGCGAAGGGTTTCCATTTCCGCCTTGCCTATCTTCGGCTAAAATCCCCCGCGGATTTTCTGTAGTTTTTGGTTTTTTTTATCTTATCCAAGAGATATGCTGAGACGGCAATGTCAGTATGAATCACCTGCATTTAGTGATTCTATTCGATAATCTTAGGCCGAGTGAAGGAAATATATAAAACCAATATGAAACAAAAGTTTACTCTTATTAATTGACCATGGATTGCAACCATTATCCAACGGTTGGTGGTTTCGTCTAACAGAGTCTTTCGGAGTTCATGGATATAGATTTTACGCCACTTTTGAAGAAACAGGTTACGTTCCCTGTGCTCTGTTATCTCCTACATATACTTTACAAGGATTTGTCAGATGTAGATGCTGGAACTAATGCATCCTCTCTCGATAAATCAGTTCAAGATGACTCTAAAGCTCTAGCAATGGACCTTTCTGGCTCAGAGGTCAGTTCTCGGGCTAAATGGAAACCGGTGGAATTGATGGAGTCGATTCGTTCCTCTGAATGTGATCCGGAGATAAAGGATTGGTTACAAACAGATCCTCACCCTTATAAGCCCTTCAAACCCGGCGAATATAGGCTTACCATGGGTGTTCGGCCAATGCCATTTGAATATTGGTTTGTGTTTGAGAATACGTGGAAGAAAAGAGTAAATGCAAAATGGGATATCATAAAGAAGAACTATAAAGACGTTATCTTCCATGTTGATCCAGCAATGGTTAATTGCGACAGTTATGATAATGCTTCGGTCACTGACAAGGTCTTGATTACGCCAAAAGATGTGGAATTGGCGGACAGGACAATTTGTGAGGCTTACGAACACATAACAGGGTATCTTTTGAAAAGATACCCTCAGTATTTCGAAATTCTGTTGAGTCCTGATGATACAACACCTGGTGTGCTAGTAAATAAAATTTTGAAGGAGTATCATCCTGTTGATCCAAACTCATATTTGTTGCTGCAAAACGATGATGTACCCTTTCTGAGATATAGATGTTTCAACACTGACATCATCCCAGTAGAAATATCTAATCCTTCATACCTATCAGACTCGGTAGGAAGAATTGCCTTGGTTACCACAATGAAAACTAGACGTGCGCATGAGTTGATTCTTGCCCTGCAACGTATGGTTGAGGAGGATCTTATTCTTCTTACCCCAAATGAGAACCGCCAATTTAACGAAGAGTATATTCTGATGACAGGCTGTTTTGCATTTGCTGCGGGCTTCAACCCAAGGGAGCGGTTCATGAAACCGTTGACGCAAGTTCACGGACCAGTTCCCGAATATAAAACAAAGCTGCAATCCCAGATGAACAAGTTTTTCCAAACGCACAAATACGGAAAATTAGTAATGAGGTTGAATTTCTCCTTCCAAACACATTCGAGTTTATATGTAACAGACGATAATAAGGGAACTAAGGATGAGGTGATAAGGGCTAAAAGTCTCGAAGAGTTGAACGGAGGGCGTGATCTACATTACCGATCTGAAAGACAGTGTTTAATGAAACTAAGAGAAACTGGTTCAATGTGTTTTTCTATAAAAACATATTTATGGAACATGGAGGGTGAATTTTTGGCGAATGAATTTTACTCGCAGCAAGGCGTTGTTCAAGATCTAATTGATGCCGTTCGCGGAATGCAAGATACCTTGGGTCAATACAAAAGAAGACCTGAATGGGGATCAGCCCTTCTTGAGATGCTAGAGTCAAGAATTCAAACGAGTGTGTAAAATAAGGTTACTACGTAGTTGGCAGTTTATATTGTAAATTTGTTTATCGACTTCCAATATAACACATTTGAAACGACGTTGTTTCCTCAGGTCTTGGGAAACAGAGGCCCACTGTTCCAAGTTAGTAAAAAATTTCTCCGCGACGGGGAATTGAACCCCGATCTCGCACGCGACAAGCGCGAATTCTAACCATTAAACTATCGCGGAACTGTTTTGAGGTTTTTTCAAACGTAAAGCTCTTTCAAACTCTAAACGATACACGTGAAGCATGCAGAATATAATCAACTGGTGTTTTACTTTGACGATGCTTATCAAAACAAAGAGAGATGAGGTGAGGGGAGCTATCAGCTGCAGTGCACCGGTTGTTGATTGATGATTAGGAAAGCGTACCCTGTGAGGAATTGTATAAAATACCGTTGAAGAACAGACATTAAGCATTTCAAGAATTATGATATCAGTTATATTTAGTCACATACTTG
Source organism: Kluyveromyces aestuarii (assembly GCA_003707555.2). Classification (NCBI taxonomy): domain Eukaryota; kingdom Fungi; phylum Ascomycota; class Saccharomycetes; order Saccharomycetales; family Saccharomycetaceae; genus Kluyveromyces; species Kluyveromyces aestuarii. The sequence goes on from PPJO02000009.1 coordinate 419,529, forward strand.
GTTAAGCATTAGTATACAGGAGAGTAGTATGATAAAGACTACGGAGATCTTAGACATAGCTTATACTTCGATAACGTAATTCATCTAGATTGAAAGTCAAGACATCTCTGTATACTGAATCACCTTGTAACAGAGATAATACAATTCCCCAAATATCAAATAATCAAATTTTCGGCACTAAAATTCACGCCCAGCATCTCTCTCCTCCAGATTTGGAAAGTTCAAGCTAGCATACTACCTTCAAGACTTACATATATATACGTAAATATCACCTCAGGTCCTCAGATTTGGCCAATCATAAGAAGTCAAATCCATCGTGTGCCATTCTTGCATTTTGTTTAACAGAGGAATAATACACAGACCGGAGGATTGCGGTTAACCTTGATTTGGGCATCGCTTTGAATCCATGTGCCACTGAAGCAATACTGCTCACGGATCTTCGAAGATGCCCCACAAAGAACGAATATTTGCTGAGAGAGTCAAAATGCACAGAGACACCTATCGCTGTTAAGCAGTATAACTCGTCAGCAATCCTCGATTCATGCTGAAGAAGCCAAATAAGCTCCAGATCAGCGATCTAATGACAATCCATTCTCTTTGCAAAGAATACAAATGCCTACATGAGTGTTTGCTCAACCGATTGAGTCTTATGCATATATCAAAGCGAGATTAAAGAAGTACAAAGGAAGTCAGACTAAACTTTAAAAAGCTGACAGGAGAAAATTTTCAGTTATAAGCTGTGATTACCCGGACCTGTAAAATAAGCGATCATTCGCTTATTACAGTAGGGCATTGTAAATCCTTGTAACGAAATTTGTTCACAGAAATACTCTCTTTAATAGCGATATATATTACACGTCAACGTTAAGTCTGCTGTATCCGTAGCCATTGGGTATATTGATTATAGAATGTTATTCCCATTCTTAATAAAACATGTAAATCCGGGTAACACATGGAATGAACATAGATTTCCATGATTACAGCCTTCTAAGCTAAGAGGGGCCTAAACGGTATAGGGGCGAGCAATCTGCAGTTGCGTAAGAGCCCTCGCTAATAACTATATAGACGGAATGGCTGGTCCTCCTGCTCCACCTCCCCCACCTCCTCCAAATATGGGTGGGAGTAGCAGCAATACAATGCCTAAACCTCCGACAGGAGCAATGATGGGTCGTGATGCTCTATTGAGCGATATCAGAAGGGGTGCGAGGTTGAAAAAAGCTGAAACCAATGATCGCAGTGCCCCCGTTATTGGAAATTCTAGTTCCAATGGAGGTTCGACTATCCCCTCACCACCTACATTTTCAAAGGAATCTGTACAAATGGCTCGAGCTCCTGCCGTTCCTCAGCTAGGCGATCTCCTAGCAAATGGTATTCCGGCTTTGAAGCACGTCACTCATGAATCTAATATTCCTGCTGCTCCTGTGACGCCTGATATTCCTGCCAAGGGCCCTAATTCAAGTCAAATACCTGCCCTACCGATTCCAAGTGCTGCTCCCCCTATTCCAAGTGCTGCTCCGCCGGTTCCTGGTGCTGCTCCGCCGGTTCCTGGTGCTGCTCCGCCGGTTCCTGGTGCTGCTCCAAAGATTCCTTCTAACAGACCTCATCGAAAAAAGACACTGCCCGCTAAGACCAGTGGGGCGTGGGATGGAAATAGCGCTCATGATACACCATCACCTTTACCACACAACAGTTACAAGGAAACACTGAATGAAAGACATCAGACTAATTCGTCCTACTCAATTGATACACCTGCAATAAAATCACCTTCTGTACCTTCCTCAGTGGGGTCAGCTCCCCCAATTCCACAGTTTAGTGCTCCCTCAATTCCTCCTGCTCCTCCTGCTCCACCACCACCTCCTGCTCCTCCTGCTCCACCACCACCTCCTGCTCCTCCTGCTCCTCCATCTCAAATGGCTCCTCCTGCTCCACCACCACCTCCTGCTCCTCCTGCTCCTCCATCTCAAATGGCTCCTCCTGCTCCTCCACCACCTCCTGCTCCTCCTGCTCCTCCATCTCAAATGGCTCCTCCTGCTCCTCCTGCTCCTCCTGCTCCTCCTGCTCCTCCTGCTCCTCCCTCTCAAATGGCCCCTACCACCCCAGGCACTGTACCCGCCAATCCTGCACCAACATCCATGTCCTCAGGAACACCATCAGGTACTTTGCCATTTTTAGCAGAAATTCAAAAGAAAAGGGATGATCGGTTTGTCGTAGATGACAGTAGTGCATATAAAACGACTGTTCAGTCTTCGCAAATACAACATGAACAAGGAAGATCCCAACCACAGGTACCCTCTGTTTCAATTCCGCGTCTTCCTCAAAATTCAGAGTTATCATCGGAGCTCAAGCATTCAAGTGTTCCACCTGCTGTGCCTTCAGCTGTGCCTTCTTTGCCGAAGGGCCTTCCATTTTTAGCTGAAATTCAGGGTAGGAGAAATGATATGGAGGGAACTAAGGACGCACATGCTCCATTAGTTCCTCCTGCCCATGCTCCTCCGGCCCCTCAAATGGCCCCTGTAAATCCTCCAGCACCTCCACCTCCTCCATCTGCTCCAGCTCCACAAGTTATGGCACCGGCACCTCCTTCTGCTCCTCCTCCTCCTCCAGGCATAATTCCGCCGCCAATCGGAGCAATTGGCACCTCCCAAAATGGAAATAAATCCACTTCAATCTCCCGAAAGGCACCTCCATCACCTCCATCTACTTCATATGCATCATCAGCCGCACGAGAAGGAGGTGATTCGCATAAGCAAAGACTATTTGGCGCATCCAAAGCCTCGGCTCAAATTCACCACAGCACCAATCCATTTACCAATGAAACACAGGTCGACGTGGAAAAGTTTACCATTCAGGGTAGTTCTGCTACTACTGGTGTCAAATTCGAGACTGATCGTATTACTATAGATGATAGTAGGTTCAACTGGTCGAACGCAAGTGCATTACCTAAACCTAGGCAGTTAGAAAACCGGAAAAAACTATATCCTAGCGGTAGAGGAAGTAGTGTGCCATTGAATTTAACTCTATATACATGATTATTAAGGTAGTTTAGCTGGTTAATAAAAACTAGGTCAAGGTCCTAAGAAGTGCTGAGTTCCTCAGACATAATTTTATAATTTTCACTAGTCCCAGCCATCAGCCCATCTCTTCTGCCACAGATTGCAATCAAATTCTTCCTTATTCAATTTTTTGTTCACATCATTATGAGCTTCACATATCCACCTGCCAAGGTCGCTCCTTGAATCAACTTTTGGCGCGTTGGCCTTGATGAACTTCTCGAAATCCTTTGCACACCACCAACAAGGGTACACATGAGAAAATATAGTCATAAATTGTTTCATTTCCTCTTTCTGAGTGTGTGAAGGTTGCTTAGGGTATCTTGCTGCAATAGAATGAAGTAAAGTCCAAGAAGATCTTCCTAATTCCTCGACATCTGGGGGATCTAGCTTCTTATAGGACTTGGAGCCTGGGATAATATCAGATGATTGAATAGCTGTTGTTGCTGAAATAGCGGCAGCAGTATTCACCTTTGCACTTTCAATGCTCTTCACTTTACCAGTGGCGAACTGGAAGTCCAGTAATGTGTTACAGGTACGGCAACTGAAATTTATATGGGTTAGTAATCAACTCGAAACAAATATATGTGCAAAAACTAGAGCTTGTAACAAACGGTTTCCCATCTTCATCGTAGACTATCTTCCTTCCTGAAAGTCCAACTTCTGAACCATATGCTGATTCGTTTTTACTGGACATGTCTCAATGGTACTTCTGATCCTATGCTTTAAAGCTGTAGTACATTGTGTAGAATCATTCATTTTATCAACTTTGGACAGACTTTAAAATTTCAATTTCCGGATAAAGGGAAAAAGAATTGCTCAATGAGACTAAATCAGAAGGAAATACACCAATATATACTCTATCCAAAGCATGTCCGTTCGTTTCCCTCTTCCACATTCCGGTTTTAGAATTATTTACTTTGGTTACTAGATACATGTTTTTAAAGAGTTGAACACAGCTTTTGTTCAGTCTAACGCAGCCCTCGAAAATGTTGCACCAGCGTCAAGTTTAAGATTTTTTAAAAAGTCTCCATTTCTCAAGGGTCTCATTTTGAGTTCGCTCGATGCATTAGGATCGTCGGAGCTTGCCGCTTTCCTCTTTTCTTTGATATACTCTCTAGCAGCTGTCAAAGCAGCATCTCTGCATAGTTCTCTTAAATCCGACCCAGACATTTGAACAGTACACTGAACAATGTAATCCAAATCAAAATCCTTTGGGTCTAAATTTTCATCTTTTAAGAATACGCTTAGAATCTTGTATCGCTGCTCTGCATTTGGGAGAGAAACTGGGAAGCGCTTAGGTAGTCTTCTTAAGAATGCAGAATCGATATCGTTTATTCTATTTGTAGCACCTAGTACCATCACTTTACCATTAGATGTAAGACCATCCCAAAGAGTCATGAATTCGGCCTTGAGCATCGCGGTTACTTCATGGTCAGAGGACGCACGCTGCCTTAAGAAAGAATCGATTTCATCGATGAATATTATACATGGTTGGATTTTGTTAGCGAGGGAAAACATTGCGTCCACGATCTTGTTTGATTCACCGTACCACTTGTCCATAATTGAAGACATTCTAATAGAAATAAAATTCGCGCCGCTTTCATTTGCCAAAGCTTTTGCAATCATGGTCTTACCACATCCTGGAGGACCGTACAACAAAACACCCTTAGGAGCCTCTAACAACGAACTTTCCGAAAAAATCTCCGGACATGTCAAGGGGTATATCACACTTTCTGTCAACTCTTCTACAACGTCTTCTAATCCTCCAATATCATCAAAAGTGACATCAATGTCCTGAGGCGTAATGACCGAAGCAAGGACGCTCCTTTCATATGAATTTAAGCTAACTTCTTCCAAAGCCGGGTTAACCTGGCATAGTCGCTGCCAGACCAAAGACTGTCTTTCTTTAGATTCCTTTGATTTTCCTCCCAAAGGTCCCCCTTCCGTTTCTGCAAGTAACCTATTGACGAGGTAGTATACCGAAATCGCTGTGCCAAAAAGTACAGAAAGATCGGTCACCGTTTTCAAATCAATTCTGGGACCCATGTCGTATCAAAAACTTTGGCTGCCCTGCTAATTCGTTGATTTGGGGCACAATCCGCTTGTGTTATAAAGAATGACCAGAATTAATGCAACGTCCTTGGTGTAATCATTATGTATTCATTTTTTGGTTTTGCATAACACAATGGAAAAAGAAAGAAAATGAAAAATTTATGGCTATGAGAAGCGATGAGGTTCAACATGTGAACAAAATAAGGAACAGCAGCGTCTCAGGAAAAGATATCATTGCATCAGATCCTTTTATAAGATCTGTGCACGATTTTATATTTGTTGTTGTATAGCAATGTCTAAACCGCATGCAATCAGATTACCTGGTATACTTCTTGATGAGTTGAAGAACAAAGATTATGCTCATGACGACAGGTTTGAAGATGAAGCAGGAGGCAGCAATAATAGAAACGGGAAGGGGAAGAAGCGGAAAGCACCAGTCAATCGTAAAGACATGCGAAAGCAAAAACGTGAAGCTAAAAAGTCGAAGCACAACTCTAATCGAAGAGGACAGGAATTGTTGGAAAATGACAAGAAAAGCCACCCCGTCCACAGTGAAAGAAGAGGACCTCAGTTCAAAGACAACAAAAATGAACAAAATGTTGTTACATTGAAAAACAATTACAAGAAGAATCGTGGAACTCACGAGAAGCTACCATTCTCTTCAGATGACGAGTTGTCGAGTGGGGACTTTGATGACTTTGATGAAGATGACCTGAATGAAGAGGAATGGGAACAATTGAGGGAACTAGAAAGAGAGGATGAAGATGAGGACGAAATCTTACATGGTGATGATTTCGAAGAGCAGCCTAGTAGCCAAGCTGAAGGTTATTCTGACTTTGAGGGATTTGATGACGATGAGAAGCCGATGACAGCTGAAGAGACTATGGAGAGGATAAAACAAGTTAAGGAGTCGAAAAAACTGCAGAGTTCAGATTTTGTAGAACAATCCGATTCGGATACTGGTGTAGAGGAGGATCTGACTGTTGAAGAAACGATGGCTGCTTTAAAAGCAATGAAACAAAAAAAGAATGCATCTGCCAGTAGTAAAGGGAAAACTGCAGTCACTAAAAAGGGTAGTTTTAATGCTAAACCAGATATAAAAGATGACAAAAATTATTATACGCCTTTGACTCCAGCCGAAAGGGCTGTCTTGGAAAGAGACGAAATGGATATGAAATACTACGCTAAAAAGCTAGGTTTAAAAGGTGGTCAAAAGCGGATTCGTGCGAAGGATGACTACGATGCAATCGGTGGTCTGCTAGAAGGTCTTGACTTCTTCGATAACTTTGGAGCTAGCGATGAAGAATATGGGGCGTTTGCTCGAACCTCCGAGAATGATAGATCTGATTCCGATTCAGAGAGTATTGGAACTGACAACATAGGCGATGATGAAACTGAAGAGGAAATAGATCAAGGATCTGATGGTATCGATGAGCAAGTTGAAAATCCATTTTCATCAGATGATGAATTATCAAGCGGTGATTTCGAAGAGTTTTCAGAAAACGATCTAGATGAGGACGAATGGGAGCAGCTTCGTGAATTAGAAGGGACCTCCTCATCTACCAAACGTAAAGTGAAGGAAAACTTATATGCCCCACCGATTTCAGAAGAAGGTGCTACCTATGTTCCTCCGTCTTTGAGAAAGAAGCAAATCGATGAAACAGATTCTGAAATTGTGAGCGAGATTAGGAAGCGCATCAAGTCCGCCCTTAATAAATTATCAGACTTAAACACCGCTATTATTGTAGGCTCCTTAAACGATCTATATGACAATTTTTCAAGAAAACATGTGAACGAATGTTTGAATAATCAAATCATTGAAATTGTATCTGCCAAAAATAGACTTCTGGATAGTTTCATTATGAACTATGCTGGAGTGGTTTTTAGTATCTGGAAACTACGTGGAATGGAGTCGGGGGCTTCATTTATTCAATCTTTGGTTCAAACTTTCCTTGGAATTTATAAGACTCAGCTGAAAGTAGTGAAGATGGGTTCTTCTGATGAACCGTTAGTTTTAACTAAGGAAGCAACAAACTTAATCACCCTTCTGGCTTATTCTTATAATTTTGGTCTCGTGTCCAGTACACTTATTTACGACATCATCAAAGAATTGATCAAAGATCCAAATGAATATACTACAGAACTATTATTGAGAATCATCTCAGTGGCAGGGTTACTAATCCGTGGAGATGACCCAAGAGCTTTGAAGGATATCATCACCGAGCTATTGCATAACGTCAAAGGAGAAAAGCAAACAACCAGGATGAGTTTCCTGTTGGATACGCTCTCTGACCTGAAAAATAATAGATTGAAGCCATCCGTTTTGGCACCAAGTCATCAGACTTTGAAGAAGAACCTGATCGCTTCCCTTAAAATTTCTTCTACTTCTTCTGAACCTCTTTTGGCATCACTGGATGATATTATCAACGTTGATACTAAAGGTAAATGGTGGCTAATTGGCGCTTCCTGGAAGGGTAACGTTGAATCGGCATTTGATGAGGCAAAGATCAAAAGGGATTTACCAACTTCGAGCTCTAAAATCGAATTAGATGATGACCTTTTGGTAAGTATGCCTGATTGGGATGAAATAGCAAGACAACAGCGTATGAACACTGATGTCAGAAGGGCCATTTTTATTTCCATTATGTCTGCTCAAGACTACATGGATGCATTCACTAAAATAGAGAAACTGAACCTAAAAAATAAGCAGGCTGTGGACATCTCAAGGGTTCTTGTTCATTGTTTATCCAATGATTGGGATTCAAATGGATATAATCCTTATTATTCACTTCTTGGAAGTAAGCTTTGTGAGAATAATCATAGAATTCAAAAGTCGTTCCAGTTTTTGTTCTGGGAAATAACCAAAAGGTTTGAGTCCTCTGATGCCTCTTCTGATGAAGAAAATGAGGATGTTTTATTTACAGACGATGATTTGGATGAAAAATCGAGATTAAAAAGGATTTCCAATCAAGGTCGCTTCTTTGGCTGTTTAATTGCCGATGGTTTCTTAAAGCTAGATGTTTTCAAACACGTTCCACTAATGACCGGTCTCAGTCCTGACGGAATACTTTTCACAGAATTACTACTTTTCCAGCTTTGCTTAACAGTAGCTAAGAAATCTGAAAGCAAAAAGAAGTTGACAGGAAATAAAGTTGTTGAATATAGCGAGAGCGTATGGGTTTCTTTACTCGAAAAGGGAATAAAGTTGGAAAATAGAGCTGTTATTTTAAAAGCATTCAAATGGTTTATCAGAAAACATTTTAATTATAAAAGATATATTTTAGGCGAGAAAGGATCAAAGGAATATGAGCGAGAATCTCGAAGAATTAATTGGGCAATTTCATCTTTGAAAGATATAATTGATAGGGAGATTGCATTCGAAAAATAGACTAGCAACTTCAAGAACAGTACGATTGGATCTTAGCAAATAGATTTGCTGTAACTCTACTATGTATTTTAATGATACTTAACTTTACATAACTTTTTGTGCATCTACGATGCTTTGGGCAAGTTTTCTACCGTCTGCTTTTTGTTTGACTTTCACAATATATGTATCTAACTTACCCTCTGCATTGACAACGGGACACTTGACTAGGTTTTCGTTGTTGGGGTCTAGAGGACCATAGACAAAAGACTTGACCACGACAGTATTTAGCAATATGTGGCCCATTCCATCTGACCTACAGAGTATTCTTACCTTGGATTTGTCATCTTTCTGTTGAAGAACCTTGAATTCACCGACACCACGTGAATCATAAGCCTTTGTTTCGGTATTGTAAAGCATCAATTTAGCACGCTGGCTAAATAAAAGTGTCTCATTTTCCTCACCATTAGACATAGATAGTGGCTTTGAATCCTCTGCATTAGATTCTGTTGAATCTTCACCAACAGCCTTATTCTCAGAATTGTTTCCTTTCTCTTCAGAAGGTTGGGGACTATTTGATGCAAACGGTAATGTGAACTTAAAACTAGATGAGGATTCATTTGTTTTCTCTGCGTTCTCGCTCCCACCCCCTAGTGGCTGAGTGGTAATAGAAGAACCAAAATTAAATGCGGGCTTTGATTGTTCAGAATTATTTTTCTGAGTCTCAAATGTGAACGATGGAGCCTTCGAAGAGCTTGGTGTAGACCCGAACGTGAACGCACTGGCACCCTCCTTTGAGTTCTCTGAATTTGAATTTCCGAATGAGAAAACGGGTTTATTAGAATCCTTTGTTTCATACTTTACACTTGCAGAATCAACAATTGGCTTTGAACCTTCTTCGCTCGTTTTTGATTCTAGTCCAAACACAAAAGGCTTATTTGCACCATCAGTATTGACGTTTTGGGTAGTAGATCCGAATATGAAACTTGGTTTCTGCGAATTTTCCTCTTTTGCTTGGGAGTTGGTGACACCAAAAGTGAATGTAGGCTTCTTAGCTTCGCCATCCTTGCTCACTGCAGAGGATCCAAAGGCAAAGGAAGGTGTCTTAGTATCAACCATCGATGAACCGAAGGAAAACGGCGTCTTCTTCAATTTGTCCGTTGCTTGGACATCTACAGTTTTATTTTTTTCACCGCCATCACTTTGAAAGTTAAACTTAGGTTGTTCTTTTTCCATCGCCTCGGTCGGAGTCGAAGGCTGATTCGCAACAGGGTTTACGCCTGAACTGTTTCCAAATAGGCCAGAGCCCAATTGCTGGGTTGGTTTTCTGTCTGGTTCCGACGGCTTGCTTTGTTTTGTATTTTCTTTAGGTAAAGTAAATTGTCCTGTTGACACGGAACCACTGAAAGTAAATTGAGGGCCTTTTATTTCCACTTCACTCTCACTATCGCTATCTGAATTTCTTCTTTTAGTGCCAAAATTAAATGGTGAATCATTTGTAGTTGGTTTTTTCGTCAACACAAACTTAGGGCCTTCAACAACTATTGGCTTTTGATCTTCTTCATCTTCTGAATCACTTTCAGATTTTACAGTTGTAGATTTTTCTACAGTTTTGGTGCCTTCTGCAGGAACTGGTTTGACAAATGCAAATGGATTAGATGCAGGTTCCTCTTTTATCTTTTCCACATGAGATGGTATCGTAGATGGGGATGTATGGGTATGTGGATTTTCTAATGCCGTTTTATTTGATTTCACGGCGGAATAGTATGCCTTATATTTTTCAAATATTGTTGATAGGTTTACAAGGGGATCATTATCCAAAACCTTTACGATCTTGTCCTTAAACTGCAAATTCAATGCCATTAATTTTTCATTAGTTTCATCGGTACCAGATCCCTGTGCGATTGTTGATTGCTTCACCATATCCGGAAGCGAAGGTTTATCATTGACTGCAAACCCTCTTGCCATCTTCCTTTTAGGAATTGCAATTTTCCTCCCACTCATGACGGAATCACTGGCTAATTTAGGTTTATCCATAGGAACTTCATCATCAGAACGATGCTCCTCGTTCTCTAACCCTTCTCGCGTGATTTGAGACCCCGCGAATCTTTTTGACATGTTATTCTATATCTTGGTACTTGAACTTAAAGGTAATAAGTTAAAACGACGTTGGTAGAGAAAGTACCAAAAGGAAAAAGGTATGAAAAGACTGTATCTAAGTAACCTGAAATATACGGCACGAAGTTCTAGACGCAGTGATCGCGCTCCAACTCTCGTCTTGGATCTTGACCATGATAAATGCAGCACTCCCGATGCTAGCGAACTTTACGAAAAATATTATTTACAGATATTTACGTACTGAATGACAGTTCGCTTCAATTAATTTCATATTGTTAAAAAATTAAAAACTCCGATGCGGGGAGTCGAACCCCGGTTTCCACGGTGAAAGCGTGATGTGATAGCCGTTACACTACATCGGATTATTTGTTAGATAGAAGAGAGACCGGATAGTTTTTTAGCCCAAATCATACTCACGTTCAACAATATCAACTCATCCTCACCACAAGTGTTTTCCTTCCATTTTCCTTCTGATGCAGCATTTTTCCAAAACCTCATGACGCTGACAATCTGATTGCACTAGTTACCCTGACTGCATATATAGCTTCAACAGCGGACTTTCACATCCGTACACCCCTCAAACGGCCAATTTTTTTCTCTTCAACCCTGAATAGCATTTTTTAAATAAAAATGTTTTTGGATATTTACCTTATTCGGAAACAGTTTGCGATTCTTTTTCTGGTTAACCAACAGACTCGCTTAGTCCTTAGTGGGTTTGGTGGTTTGCAGTGTTTCGTTCGCCGGATGCTATGCCAGAGCCAACCCAATAATGCATTTCCAATTTTATAGAAATTTGATTCTTGACGTTTAATGGTTACACACTTCTAGTCAAAGAAACCAGCTAAGGAATTTTGAACGTATGTACCATATACATTGGTTATGATCTGAGTGAGGATTATCCATCGAAACGTTTGACAAACTAGGTTTACGAAGCAGATTTAATGGGAATTCAGAAATTGACTTATGGTTCAGAAGTGAATTGAAAGAGATTGATAGGAAGCCAGTGTGCACGTTAGAAATATTATTTGGAGGAAGACTTGGTTCACTAGATGGCTCATCTTTTAAGCTGTTTGACGAAAATGATTGACTTCTCAATCTTTATAACGAGAAGACTATTGAAGATGATGAGTAATAGCCAGGCATATAGCTATGAACATCTTCTGATGTCCTTTCAATGGGTTGCTTAAATGTCAACTCGTTTCACTGTGCAGTCCCAAGTCGAAAAAGTTCCGATCGATAGGCCTCAACTCGGTAGATACTTTGAAGAAGGAAGAATTACTAACATTATTTTTAACAGAAGAATGCCTCCAAAACAACAATTGTCCAAAGCCGCTAAGGCCGCCGCTGCTATGGCTGGTGGTAAGAAGTCCAAGAAGAAGTGGTCCAAGAAGTCCCACAAGGACAAGGCTAAGCACGCTGTCATTTTGGACCAAGACAAGTACGACAGAATCATGAAGGAAGCTCCAACCTACAGATACGTTTCTGTCTCCATCTTGGTCGACAGATTCAAGATCGGTGGTTCCTTGGCCAGAATTGCTTTGAGACACTTGGAAACTGAAGGTATCATCAAGCCAGTTTCCAAGCACTCCAAGCAAGCTATCTACACCAGAGCTCTAACCTCTGAATAAATGCAATAAGTCTTATCTCATATAACTTTTGTATAATTTTGCAAGTATTTTCAACTATGAATTTAAAGGTATTGCTGATCTAATGCTGGCTCGTATTTGCCAATATACCGTACTTGACTATGCTGGTAAATATTCAAAAAGCCCTAAGTTGAAGTTCGCTTTTCCCTTGTCAAATGTCAGGGCAAAAAAAGCTGGTATAATGCCTGGAATTGAAAAAGAAAAAATTTTTTTCACCTATAAATTCACCAGCTGGCGGACAATTGAAGTTCTTCCTCTTCAAATGAGAATTCAGTAAAGGGTTGAAAAATCCAACCGTCAGCTAGACAAGCCAATATTCTGAGTTCAGAAGAGGATTAATATTGTGTAGCCGTGCAGAATAACAAAGTTTTTCTACGAGAATGTTTACGATTAGACGTTTCCGTTGTCATGATTCCGAATGATTATAAAAACAATATCATTTGCTGAGGAAGTATATGCAGGACATATTGTTATTTAGGAATTCTTCGTTTATGATACGGAACATGGCTTAAGAATCCTTTGTTTTTACGTGAGTTGCTCTGCTTACAATATTGTCCCTTAGGGCAAGGCGTCTGTATTGGTTCCCTTCTTGATGAGATCATTGAGACCACCAAAAAGTCATGCGGTATCATATGTACTTGTTTCAAAAGTGCTCGAATTCAAGTGGTATTACCTGATGAATAGCTTTCCACAGCTCTTTTTAATCCGGCGATGATTTCTGTCAAGGGAATATGTGCCATGGATAACAATCATGCATCACCATCTGATGATTACCATTTCTTAATAATTTATGAAAGATATTATTTGATTTTTTAGCGGTGGGACCAGAAACGTAAATTTCTTGAACAGTTCTTATTTCTAATACTTCAATGATGAATAACATTTTTTCAGTTCTGCTTCTGAACCATAAGAGGAAGACAACCAAATTTACCAAAGCTCAAAATCACTGAAATAAAGTATTAGTTAACGATTGTTCTTGATTCTTAGTAATATAATTTTATTGTTATGTATAGTTCCGAATGGGGCTACTCAGGAAGATTGCGCTTTGATGGGGCAACGGCTTACAAATGATAACTATTCAGTAAGAAACCAGTGTTTCATTTTATATAGGGAGCTGGACTGAAGATACGCTCTTTAACGCAATTCTTTGAATGTCGCCTCTCTTTCTCTCATCCTCCTGAAAATGAAACTCTTGATCATATTCCATCTCTTTCTCTTATTGTCTGGGACCTTTTTATCCAATTTCAAAAGTATTCTCAATAAACTAGCTTGGGCATATGGGGAGAAATTGACCTTGAGCCAGTATATAGCAATGTAAAATATCAACACAAAACCTGATGTCCCATCTTTCCACAGCATGGCATCGAAAAGTAATTTTAGAAGAACGACGATTTCTGAATACGCAACAACATGGAGGAGATGAGAATTCTTCAACGTAATAGCAGAAACTGCTCCATTGTCAGTACACTTGTCTTTGTAACTCAGATGCAAGTAGCTGTTGATCATCGATGGAATTAGCTTTAAAAATGACCTACCTGAGATCATACATAGAACCGAAAGTAAAATACCTTGGAAGTTATCTGAACTTAGTAGATCAAAGAAAGTTGGAGATGCACTAGTCCATCGTTGGTGCTCACAGATTCCATTGGAAATAACAACTCCGATCAACGCACCATTGTAAAAAACAGCAGGCAATAAACTCAAGATATATGTTTTCCATGTGCTATTTTTCCAAGTAACCACATCAAGCCCCTTCTTTGGCAAAAGGAATAATGTCTTCCATGAGCGGCGACGATAAAAGAATACAGCGTTTTTAATAGAATATATGATGAACAAAGTGCCCAAGAAAACGCTCATACAATGGCCCACGAACCAGAGCAATTTTAATGTTGCCAATTTGTTGTCACGAGGGGCTTTCTTGCGAATGATTTTGATCGTACCCATTCTGAGGCTAGTTTGATTGTCTCTGGCAGAACGGTGGAACTTTGCACTTATTGTGGGTGTTCTCTTGAAACGTTCTAAGCTCTTTCTTGTTTTGGACAAAGAAGCAAAGCAAACCTTAAAAAGTGAGGGAACAATTTTTCAGTTTCTTACTATTAATTATGATACGAAATTAGAAGGTAAAAACTAAAACCTCGATACGAACTATTGCACCAACAATCTGCAGAAAGTGACTAAAAGAAATCTTGGAGCTCTCTGAATCCTTCCTTACCTTGATCACAACGGCGAAAATGGCTCTTTTATATATATATTTTAGTTTATCGCATTCTTATACGTACTTGGTTACTTTTCTGCAAAAATAGAATTCATTTGCATTTAGTCTTGGAGTTCCGAAAGCTCATCGCACGCACTGCTGCCCTGAAGAAAACATCAGGCCCACATTCACTCTGATTAAGACATTACAATTCTTTGGGATACTGATATAGTGAGGTAGGAAATTGTGATGGCAAAGTCCAGGTTTGAATATGTCAGGCATTTTGAGGTTCATGATGTAATCCTACCGGATACATATATCGTGGTAAGGGTTGACGGCAAAAAATTCCACGAATTCTCTAAATACTATGATTTTGCCAAGCCTAATGATGAGCGGGCACTAAAACTAATGAATGCATGTGCTAGAAATGTATATATGCATTATAAGCAAGATATGATATGTGCATATGGCGAAAGTGATGAATATTCGTTTATATTGAAAAAGGAGACCACACTGTACAATAGAAGGAAGGAAAAACTAAGCACCCTATTTGTCTCTTTATTTACATCTAATTACGTGGCACTATGGAGTAAATTTTTCCCTGGAGTGGATCTGCATTATAAACATTTACCATTTTTTGATTCCCGTTGTGTGTGCTATCCCAACTTGGGCATAGTGAAAGACTATCTTTCATGGAGGTTTGTAGACACACACATTAATAATTTATACAATACTGCATTTTGGTACTTGATCATCAAATGTGGGCTTTCAGCGCAGGAGTCCGAGAAAACTCTTTCTGGTACAGTTTCTAGTGACAAGCAAGAAATTTTGTTTTCCAGATGTGGAATCAACTACAATAACGAACCAGAGATGTTCAAAAAAGGCTCCCTAATTTATAAAAAGGGTGAAATAGTGCATATTGATGTGGTCAAAAATATTGATGAAATTTTTGCGTGTTTCTAGTCTAGAGCTACATACCCTATTCGATTTGAGTTGATCAGATAGTATACTCTATCATCGATAATTTCAATTTTATGTATTACATCATCAGTAGACGACACTCTATGAGCTTTCTTCCTTAATAGTGTCTTCTGATTAACATCGTAGTCCCATTCATAAAGTAATCCCGATTCACTACCACTAAAAATTAGGATGATATTTGTGTTTCCCTTCGTTGATGTCATCTTACAATTGACTGATGAAATGCTTTCCAATTTTTTTGAGTCTTTTGCAAGGTACTCCAGGAGATCCCACTCACCCCTGGACGTTCTTTCGAATAAAATACATCCTAGATTAGTAACATTTCCGCAGTGGTGGCTAATGAACGATGTAGGTGTACGCTCTCTAAAAACTTGAAAATCAACGCTCGTTAAAACATTATGTTCGTTGAAATCAGGATATATTACTTCTGATTCCAAGTTATATCCTCCTGCTTCCGCTTTAGACAAAAGTGTAATCTTATTGTCATATCCTGAAACCACAGCCTTGTTAATAAATCCAACAGAATCCTCAAATTCTACATTATATTTCCTGTCTCCCAAGGAAACACAAGTTAGTGAATCGCTGCCTAACTCGTAAGTTGCCTGTACTTTGTACCATTTTCCGAATAATACGCTGAATTTCAAAAAGTAAACGCTTCCCAGTTTGGTGGAGCATAAAATGTTAATACTACCATTGCAGTCAGCTTTACAGGCAAACGATGTGATACAGTCACGGGGATTAGGCAAGTGCCATATGACAGCCTTGAAATTCTGATCAAAAAGACTTGAAAACTCAATTGCCTCTAGTTTATCATCTGCGTTGATGATTATCCATTTGGATTTTTCCACTTTTACTACTGTTTTGTTCTTTGATAGTATTGGAACATCTATGACAGATATTGTGTTCAAAAAATACTCTAAATCTTTTTTAGGCTTCAAATAATGCTCGTTTATGGAAACAATGTTTCCATTTATTTGATTCAATAGACGAAGTCCAACAAAATTCACACCAATTTTGTTTATCGTTGACACTGAGTATATAATATACTTTAAATTAGTAGTAACCACATAGGACAGTATACGCCCGGAATCTTGTAACTCATGTATTTCGTTTCCGACACACATTCCAGGAAGCTCTATATTTCGCTCAATTGGTTGCGCTAGTCTATTTCCTTTTTTTCTCTGTGGAAAATAGTTTTATTTATGTCCACCACTTATTTGACTTACCAGCATAAAGAGTTGAGAAGACATAATTTTCAAAAAAAATCTCCGCGACGGGGAATTGAACCCCGATCTCGCACGCGACAAGCGCGAATTCTAACCATTAAACTATCGCGGATCACTTACGATAAGTGAAGAATAATATCGAGTTATGTCGTTCAACAACTACACGTGCTTATAATTGTCTGCCTTTATGAAACTAAATTCACAAGAAGCATGATAATGCGTATGCTTAGGACGCTTGCTAGTAACTAATTCCCTTTTGTGGGTTGTTTCCCATACTTTTTCATGTATTTCATGTTAATAGGTTGTGGGAAGCGAAAATGCGCTTTTAAAGGCTAATCCTAGATGTTCCCGTTCAAAGATGACTATCTAATTAATTTTAAAAAAATCAAAAATGCTGTTATAACTCAACTTCTCTTATTTTTCCTTTCGATAATATAATATGTACATCACCAATGCTATCTATGAACGAATTCTATATTACACAAATATTTCTTTTAGATTATATTCCAATCATTTAGGCTCCACGTTGTAACGTAATCTAATACCCATTGCTGCCAGCTCAGAGTCCAAGTACTTCAAAACAAATGGTATAGCAACAGTAGTTGTATCACCACCACCAATGAACTTCGTACCTTGGCCATCTTCCCAAATTTCTGAGTCTGCGATATGAATTTGTTGATCTTCAGAACTATACTTGGAGATGAGCTTTTTGGCTTCATCAAACCTAACAGCACAACGACGACAACGCACCGTTGAAGCGGAACCGATCTTTGGAACACTCGACTGAGTTGTTAAGATGGCACCACATTCGCGACAAATAGATGTTTGTGTGTAGTCAGAAGAGTTCAATAGACGATCCTGCAATAAGAAAGAAGTACCATGCCCAATTAATGCATCTCTTTCCATTTCACCGACTCTAATACCACCATGTCTCTTTCTACCCTTGACGGGTTGCATTGTCAGACTGTTAACAGGACCGGTGGAACGAACTTGGAACTTATCGTTAACCATGTGACGCAATCTTTGATAGTACACCACACCAATGTAGATATCAGCTCTCAGTTCTTCACCGCTCGCACCTGAGTACATAGGTTCGTTACCGTGATAATTGTAACCAGCACGTAAGAGTTGATCGCCGAAGTAATCTGCTGGGGTATCACTTTCGCTGAATGTCCAAGGAGTAGAATCCTGGGCTAGACCATGTAATGCACCTGCCTTACCGGCCAAAGATTCAACGAACATACCAATTGTCATACGAGATGGGAACGCATGTGGATTAATTATGACATCAGGTTGGATACCAGTTTCACTGAACGGCATATCAATAGTTGGCCACTTCCTAGAGCAAACACCTTTTTGACCGTGTCTCGAGGAGAACTTATCACCAATTTGTGGTGTTCTTCTAATACGGTACTTAATAGTGATGGTTTGTAGTTCTTGGAACTTAGAGGACTCATCACCAATCAATTTCACCTCCTCGATGTATGCAGGTTCTGAAGAGTGGTAGGTCTTGATCTTGGTCTTGTTTAATGTGTCGTCGAAATACGCGCAGATGGGATCACCTTCTTCAACGTAAGTACCAACTAATGGTAAACCATCGTCGTCTAATTTATCTAACCATTCTTTTGGCCACTCGTCTGTGCCGAAGCCAAAATGTTGAGTTATTGGATCACCGCGACTTCTGTTCAAGGATAGGTTAACCTTTTCAACCTTATACATTGTACCATATCCGAAACCTCTTTCGTCGGCAGACTTGTTAATAATCATCGCATCATCCATATCGTAACCGGTGTAGGAAATAACTGCCACAACTGCATTTGTACCATTGGGGAAGTTATCCATACCATACTCATCGTACAAATTAGCCTTAACAATAGGGGTTTGACCGCTTTGCAACCTATACAATTTGTTGTCAGATCTATGACATAATGCCACACCTGGTGTACCCATAGTTTGTTTACCCATTTGACATTGATACATGTTTCTTGGTGATTGGTTAAAATCAGAAAACGGTGTCAAATTTGCCAAAATAGATAAAATGTTTGTTGGTGTGAATTCAACATGAGAATGAACGTTATTTTCGATTTCTTCAGGAGTAACAGCAATGTTCATGTAAACTTGTTCGAAAGGACCGACAATATCCTCCTTATCTAATGGTAGATAACGCACTGGACGCATCATTCTTGAATGACCACCAAAAATGAATAATCCAGGGTACTGACCACTGGAAGAGGGAGGAACATAACCGATCTCTAAATCGAGAGGAAGACCTTCGGTTATACCTTCGACCTTCCAGAGTCTTAATGTATCAGCAACTATTCTACCCTGCTCATGGGAACACCAACCGATAATTTTACCGTCTAACTGGACACAACACATTGATGGGCCTGCTGCAACGACATGAGATGCTGGGGTGACGCCTAGAGAGTACAGTATAGATGGAATTCTAGAAACATCGGATTGTTCCGTAGAAATTCTACATTTATGGGCAAAATGGTTCAACAAACCACATGGCGAACCATCAGGTGTGTGGACGGGACAGAGGAACCCCCATGACTCGGGTAATAGTTTTCTGACTGTGGTAGTTTTTAACTGAGCGAAGAAAGAACCTCTATGAACCATTCTGAAATGAGAAATAAAACGATAGAAGTTAATCTTTTCTGCAACAACTGTATAACCGGAGACTTGTTGCAAATCTAGACCTGATTGCGATACAAGATTACCTGTAGACAAGAAATATTGTAATTTAGAACCAATATTTTCGTTTACCCTCATCAAAACCCTAGACATATACTTCTGGTCCTTAAAGTTGATAGCTAGACCTCTGTTGATATCAGTTTGAATTTGTAATCTAATGTTTTGCAAGTATTCTTCAATTTTTTCCTTGATAATCATACCATATAAAAAACCACCCAATAAGACTTCTTGATGTTGTGTTGCATCTGGATTGTCTGGAGAACATTCACCAGCGACCAACGAATACAATTTTCTGATCATAAACAATAACATATTAGACTTGTCTTGATTATTTTCGTCTAAATGAACTAAAACGATACGCTTCAAAACTTCTTGACCAACTTGGTAATCAGTCATATCTGGTGAAGCTTGGAATACAACACGGAACTTGTCACCCAAATATTGTACAGTTTGCCTACGATTTTTCAAAGTTGGATATTTTTTCTTGAATCCACGTAATAACAATTCCAAACGATCAGTCAAAAAAGAATTGTTAGTGTCACCACCAACAATATGATCGAAGATTTCCCTATCACTGGTATCGCAAAGAGCCTTCAAAATCATAACAACTGGGATCAAGTATTCATTTTTTCTCCATGAAAATCTAAAAGTAACTTGACCATCGTTCAAATAATGTAGAACATTCGTTTGAGAAGTCTGGTCTGGTCTTACACACCTGATTTGAATACCATATTGCGAATAAGATGCACCTCTGTTAGCAAAGGAAGGTCTTATAATAGCCATAGGATGATTTCTACGCTGAACAATCAACATTCTGATCAATTTCTCAATACCGTTGACAATAAAGTAACCACCAAGTTCGTCTGATTCCTCCTTTTGTTCCACGAGTTGGTAAGGCGACAGCTTATCCAAATGACATCTATTAGATTGCAACATAATTGGAAGACCACCACAATCCCTAACCTCGGTAAATGTTTCTTCGCCATCATTTATAGACCAATTAAGCTTCAATAACAGCTTACCCTTGTAAGAAGTTAACCTTTGCCTTGATTCTGCGGGATATACTTTACGTTCTACCGCAGATGAAATACCATCATTAGACGTTGGCTTTGCAATCGAAACTTGTTCTATGCTCAAAGATAGCTTGTTCCCCAGATAGTTTGGATTCGAATCCAAGGTCTTACCGTCGAAGATAACCTTACTTCCGATGTCCTTGACCCCTAAATTCAAAAGACCACCATCCAAACCCTCAGTCAATGCATTAAATGAACCGACATGGGGCTGAACCGCCTCTTGCAATAATGGAAAAGCCGATTTGTCCTTAGGAGGAGAAACGAACCTTGCCTCTCTCTCTAAGGTTCTAAAGTGTGCAGTTCTATTAGAAATGTTAGAAGGTGGTGCTATCACTGTTGCCATGATTGTAATTTATAACCTAAGTGACACCTTTATATTCTTCTAATGCTGAGATGCAAAAAAACACAAGAGTCGATTGTGGATAAATGAACTATGCCACGATCTTCAAAGATTGAGTCCTTCGACAGATATCCTTTTTATTCGAACTCTAAATATGCCAAATCCAAATTAACACTTCTGATCTCTATGGAAATGAACAAACCGATAAATTAAACCGTGCCTGTAATTGTGTGATATATCTAGAAGGAAAATGGAGGAAAACACCACTAGAGTTAAATTTTGAAAGTTTAAAGGCTTGAAAATCCCAATGATCCAATTAACGATGTGTTTGGCCGTTTTAATCTTGTAATTTTGCAAAATGCTTGTATCAAAATAAAATCCAGTTGAGATGAGATGAGCTAAAAATTTTCTTCCACTAATTACGTTCTTTCTTTTTTTTTTCCCTGCTCCCTTCGCTCAATCTTTAACTACTCTTTTCTTAACATGACGAAAATTGTCGTAGAAAACGAACTTAATTCACGTGAATAAAAAAAACATCAAGGAATGAAAAATACGGCTATTTGCATCAATTAAGCCTTGTTGGCGCAATCGGTAGCGCGTGTGACTCTTAATCACAAGGTTGGGGGTTCGAGCCCCCCACAGGGCTTTCTTTTTCCCAACTATCTCTACGCCGTGCTCCCCTTGAGCACCAATCTTAAATTTTTCACTTTGCCTACCCGGCGGAAACAACTAACTCCGCGTTCAAATTTCACGTGACACGGTCATTCGCTTCCCGACACAGCACGTCCCACACAACATACTCCCGCATGCAATGAAACTTTTCTCCTACGTCCAATACTGTGTGGGTCAAATCAGCTGTCTCGGCTTATTCTTGTCTTGGTTGCTGTGCACACCGGGCCGTACCTTTTTCGTTCTGGCCATTGTGGCTATCGCCTAAATAGGCAATTCTCTGAGTCAAGAATAGCACAATGACCCCGCCACATACGCACACAAATACAGCATTACCAAATTCATAATTACCTGATCTGCTCTCTAACGCAAAAGGCCATCCACTCACTACAGCGCCCCGAGACAAAAAACCAAAACAGCGAATATTTCTGCGAGCTTGGTTCCGACAATGCTGTGTTCTCCTCTTTCAATATCCTGATCGACGGCAAATAAACATTCTAGCCCTCTACGGGAGTTTTGGTGCACAAGAAGGATATGCGAATCGTCCACACTGAATGAGAGTGACACCATAAATGGGAATCTTGTGACTGAGGCGCTTGTTCCAAGAAAGAATTGTTTATTTTGTTTCCGTTTCGTAAAAGTCTATTAATAGGGCTGCTGTAAAAAATATATAAAAGGACTAAGTTTCGTCCTCATGTCGATTGTGAACTGCACATTCAATTTTAACGTTTTCTAAAATAAATCATCTATAGAGGATAAATCCGTATATCGTCGATCGCTTTATAACACAAAAATCTAAAATGTACGCCGTTGCTATTGCTTTGTTGTCCATGGCCAACATGATTTCTGCCACCACAGTTGCCGCTGTTTCTCAAATCGGTGATGGTCAAATCCAAGCTGACACTACTACCAGCACTGCTGCTGCTACTACCACTCTTGCAGCTGTTTCCCAAATCACTGATGGTCAAATCCAAGCTGCTACCAGTACTGCTGCCGCTGAAACTACTTCCAGCACTGCTGCTACTAGTACTGTTGCTGTTGTTTCCCAAATCACTGACGGTCAAGTCCAAGCTGCCACTTCTACCGCTGCTGCCAACACCACTGTGAGTCTCTACACTGCAACTAACGCTGCTGGTAGAGCTTACGTTGGTTACGGTGCCGGTGCCGTGGCTGCTGCTGCTTTGTTGTTGTAAGAGGTTTGTACCACGCAACGACCGCCTTCATTTCAAATTTCTCTTCTGATTAAGTCCGGTGTGCACCAGCAGGTTTAGCGCGGAAATAGTTTACTAAAATTGGAAATTTTTTTTTCCCCATTAGTTCAAGTGGTGCCGTTGCACCTGTTCTAGATGTCGATAGGTTCTATAATAATACAATATAACAAGATATATGTACCTAATTGGGTCTTTTTTTAATTTCCGTCTGTGCGACATGGTTGTAGACTAGCAAGTTGTATCCTCGGGTGCCAACAGCATCTTCGGAATGAACCGGTGGAATTGTGAATACAATTCGTTTGGAAATGCCTCATTCACGGAAAGCACGTAACCTTAACAAGCGGATAGGGCTTTCAAAGAAGGGCTTGCAATAGACTACAGTGTCTGGTCTTCATGAAGTTTATAGGCAACAGCTTGTTCGGATTTGCATGTGTATGTACAAGGCAGTCTAAAACGAAATTAGCTATAATACGTAATTAGTTGCTTTTGTAGCTGCGAGCGCAAATATTATTTGGAGCTCTGTAGCGCACTTTAACAGTTGATTTTCTCGAAAAGTGAAAAAAGGGTGGAAGTCAAAGAAAAAAAAGAAACAAAGCGTTCGATGTGTCGGAAGACGTATGATAACTAGGTCTTGAGGAACGCTCAATTCGTCACAGGAATGACGGAAGGGCAGGAGGTATTGCATAGTAAATGCGCACAGCTGGTAGCCACTCCTGCTAGCGATGATGATTTTGATGTTTCTAAATTTGTTCCACTTTTAGTTCCTGCAAAAAATTTAATTGATAGTATGGAGTGACGCCGATGGCCCATCTAGTATAAAAACCATAGAATATCGAGGGTGTTTCCATAATTTCAATACATTTCCGCCCTTTACTCAGTAACTGATACTTCATCATTTTAAAACTCAATAGAAAATTTCCTGGGTTTTACCAAACAAGTGTTTGAATATTTTGTTAAGAAATGAAATTTGCTACTATTTTATCCGCTGGTTTGCTTTCCTTCGCCAAATTGATCGCTGCTGATTCAGAAGAGTTCTATTTGTTGACAATTAGGTCTGGAAGTGTGTTGCAGTATGCAAGTGTTGTTAATGAGGATGGCACTTTGTACTTTGGTTCCGGTACTACTTTGCAAGGTGTTATCACGGACGCAGGTCTATTGAAGACCGTGAACGATACGTTCATTTCTGTTGAAACTGATGGTTCGTTGAGTGTAGGTGACGAGTCTTCTGCCACATCTGGGTTCTCTATCGTGAATGGTTATTTGTCTTACGACGGCAGTGACGGGTTTTACGGTGTTCCACAAGGATCTGAATACTTGGTAAGTGTGGTAAGTTCCGATAGTGCACTTGGTGTTGGTATAAGTGCCAGGTCTAGCAGTGGTAGCGTTGTTCCAGACTTCTCTGGTTCGTCCTCAAGTTCCTCTTCTGGTTCAAATATCACTTCTATTGTATCCACTGGCAGCAGTAGCCTTGCTAATACAACATCGATCGAACCTAGCACTGCTTTCAGTTCATCTACTGTTACAAAGGCACCAATTACCAACTCTACTTCAACTGTGTTCAGTTCTTCCGAAACTACAGTTCTATCCACTCTAACAACTTGTACAGGTGCTTCATGCAATACTACCTCTACCTCTAACTCTACCTCTAACTCTACCTCTTCCAGTACTTCGTCTTCTGCCAATGGTGCTGACAAACTAGGTGTCGGAATTGGTGCGGGTGTCTTGGCTGCTGTTGCTTTGTTGGTTTGATTCCAAATTACTAAAGCTTTTTTTCGATTTCACTTCTAATCTAATTTTCACAGATGAATCAAGGGTACAGAGGTATGTAATTGGTATCTAATTTCGTCGGTATTCCTGTTTAAAATTGCATTTCGTTAAGTAATATTTCCTCCTAATATAATCAAAAATTACAACGTAAAACTGGACATAATTTAGAATTTACAATGGCAACTAATAACAAGATCTCAACCTCTTATGTGGATCCTAAGTTAAAGGCTGTGATACCATTATGAATATCTTGCACTACTTTCAATTCTGCTTCGGTTAATCATCGGCTCAATAGGTTTTCTTATATATTAGTTTTAGAGTGTTTACTAAATGCATCACAAGAGACGAAAACGAACTTGACACTTCAATTTCAATTTGATCAAACTCATCGACCTTCTTACGGTGGTTAAAGCCCAAAAACAAGTAAGCCAAAAAGCCGTAACGTGTTCAAAGAACTCTATCCAGATCTTTTTAGACTATAATGTCAGAAAGAAAGTCCACTAACAAGTACTACCCTCCCGATTATGACCCTATTAAGGCCGAGAAGGAAGCCAGAAAGCTTTCTAAGAAGTTGAAAACTATGAACAAGAAGAACATCACCATAAGATTGATGACACCGTTTAGTATTCGATGTGAGAAATGTAATGAATTTATACCGAAAAGTCGAAAATTCAACGCAAGAAAGGAAACATTAGATGAGATGTATCTTGGCAAGATCAGAATGTATAAGTTTGATTTTCGATGCCCTGGTTGCAATAATTCGATCTCGTTCAGGACAGATCCAAGGAGTGGGGATTATGTAATGAATTTTGGTGGAGTTCGAAACTACATAGGGCATCAAGATGGACCAGTACCGTCAGAAGAACAGGAGACCATCGAACAGACTTTAGCTAGACTGGAAGCCGCGGAAAAGGCAGATGAATCTCAAGATAAAGATGAGAGGGATAGAATGGAACAATTAGAAAATAGGCTGGCAAAATTGCAAAAGCAACAGCAAGAGGACGAAAATTTAGAAAAATTAGCAGAACACCATCAAAACCTCCAGGAAAAAGCAAAAAATCTTGAGGTTGAAAAGCTATCGTCAATTGTAAACCAAGAAGAACTTGATGACATGATTGCGGAAGAAGCATTTCAACAGGGTATAGGAGAAACTGAAAATAAAAAGGAAGTCAAAAAGGAGCTGCAGCAAGTGCCCACAGCCATACCTACCAAAGTGGCCCTTAAACGCAAGAACAAAAATCCTCTTGGCGTTGTATTGAAAAAGAAAAAAAAGGTATGATTCCTTGAGGAACAGAACTCAGATACAATACAAAAGAGAAAATGGCACTTGATTCATTCAAAATTTAATAGACTACATTTAGCATCACTGTAAGTATGTTAGGTTACCCCGTGCAATGTCATACTCAAGACTGCATCTGCTGGTCATTGTACTATTCAAAAATTACCGGAAACAAAATCCATTTTCACAAATAGAAAAATAACCTGAAATAAGGATTTCCGTTGTCACGTACTAACCTCCCTCACACACATCAAAAAATCCCTTGCAAAGGGCAAAAACCATTAAACTATACCATGCCAGAATTTCCCTACGAAAAGAAGATTCAAACCGAAACACCACCGCTTCAAGAAGTTACTTTCGACGGAGCCTGTTTCACGTACATGAAATGGCCCTCTCATCTTAAGGATAAGGACTCAAACACCATCAAAAAGGCTAGAATCTTGATAGTACACGGCTTCTGCGAATACACCACTATCTACCACAGATTTATGGACAGACTGGCTCTTGAGGGCATAGAAAGCTTCATCTTTGACCAACGTGGATCTGGTGACACTTCCCCTGGCAAACAACGAGGCATAACCGATGAACAAAAAACCTTCTCTGACCTCGACTACTTCGTCAAGATTAACTCCGAGGAATGTAAACCAAGCAACACAAAGCTTTTCCTCTTTGGCCACTCTATGGGCGGTGGTATCGTTCTAAACTATGCTTGCAACGGCGCCAACAAAGACGCCATTGACGGAATAATCTGTAGCGGACCCTTGATTGAGCTACATCCAACCTCACAACCCACTTGGATAGTTCGGAAAATCTCCCCTCTACTGGCAAAATTTTTGCCCAAAACTCGCATAGATACAAAATTGGATATTGAAGGTTTATCCAATGATGCCGAATACAAAGACTTCATAAGACACGACCCTAAATCAACCATGATCGGCTCCTTTAGACAAATCTACGACTTCCTTGAAAGAGGAAAGAGGCTCTTAACGGATGAATTACATGTAGCTAACTTTGATAAACCGGTACTAATAATGCATGGAATGGATGACTCCATCAATGATCCTGACGCTTCCTCGAAATTCATACACAAAATTCTCCCACAGGACCACGATAAATCTCTCAAGCTTTACGAAAATGCTCGTCATTCCATCCTATCCCTAGAATCTGATCAATTTTTCGATCTTGCCTTCCAAGATTTGCTAAAATGGATAGAAGCTCATCGATGCACGTGACAGCTCAAACACCTGATCAAATAAATTCTCTATTTACCATAAATATTATCATTATTCTACACCACATTTGATTTCTTCACTACCTATTGAGTGAGTACTCACCTCTGTTACTTTCTGAATACTTACTTCTAGTTCACTAAACTAAAGGTACGCGCCCCTGGCCCATATATCTCTCCAACCTGCCCCACCACCCAACAGGACCCCTTTACGTTCCTTGTCTTCTATCCCCTCTTCTATTCTCCAAATTCCTTTCCTACGCCCTTTCCAACCGTTTCTCCACTTCAATTTATTTTTCCACCTCACCTTTCTTCTCTTGCATGGGCTCGAACGTCCACAAAATAATTTTAAAATTTCTAGCTACACTATTCACACCATACGCCATTGCAATATCATACTATGGCTCGTACCAAAACACGCCATTAAAATTGGTACATATCTTGTTATTCTCCCCCGTGTGAACTCAAACGTGCTTTTGAAATTGGACGGGGATCGATTTCTCCTGGTTGAATGAGCCATCACGCGTTCTTTGCAGTGGTATTTCCTGGGTAACGTGATTTCTCAAGCCTCATGACCTGGCATAGCAACAACCACCATCCAGTGTTTTCTGAGGAATTCGTAAAACGAGATCACAGCACCGAACCTGCAAACTCGGCCCATATCTTTCTGCCCCGCACAACTGTAACCATCACAGAAGCAAAAGCAAGTTGCCAGTTTGAACAGAGGTATTCTCTAAGAAAACGGATCGATTGATTGACGTGAGGCTTAACACATTTTCTGCAGACCGTACATTACATAGAACAAAATAAGAAAAGACAAAGAAACTTGCGTTCCACCACCGAGTGTGTATGAGGATTATTACGTTGGTGTCGCGAATTTTAAAAAAGTTGTGTAGTTCTACGTTGTGACTTCGGGCAGCAGTTTTATTTCCACCAATTCAGAGCAATGTAGCTAGAAAACAGAAATAGAAGGGTAGTGTGAAATAATATCACACTACCACGGTGCGGAAAAAAAACCAAACGATAGTGGTATTCAGGCTTGTACTTCCGAAGTAGTAGTTAGAACTAGGCCGGAATCGGTGCATATTATGTATGCAAGCTAAGGTTTTGGTTGGATTGACAAGGGAAGGGAGTGACGTCGAGAGCGTTTCTAGGGTTTATGGAGCAAAATATACATAGTATACAGTGTAGTGTGAGCTTCGTAGACGAAGAAAAGAATGTACGGGCGATATATCGTTTTCTTGATTTCAAGGATGTTTAAAGTGTAACAATAACAATAATAATAATAATTCAAGGAGACTCCTCTTGGTGGGTAGCGAGCGGCACGGGAGACATATGTTTTGAATAGTATGTGGATGGAAAAGTACAGTTATTTCTGTTGCCATGGGAGACGGTTCATGTAAAGATATATAAATGATATATATAACATCGGTGTTTCAAGTAGGGGTGTCAAGCGCGTACTGAATTCATTGACATTGAATAAAATAGCAGAGCAACATAATTGATTGAGAATTCATCGATGGTATCTGATATGGTTATCAATACAGCCGAAGAAAAGGTAGAGCAGGATATTTCAGGAGAGCATAGTGAATTTTGTGATTGTGAGAAGATACGGAATCAGATATTTGAAAGAGCAGTTGAGGATGGGTTGTTCAGTGGACTGGAATCAGAACAAGAACAACAAGAGCAAGAGGAGGAAGTTGCAACAGCCAGAAATAATGAGAAGGAGAGAGGTAATAATTATACATATAGCTCGAGGATAAGGGAAGAAGAACTGGATCCTTTGATGGAGCGTGCAGAGCTAGAAGAGACATGCGAAGGTTCTGAGGGGATGGCCACCTCGTCCTCTTCGACTGTGATCCCCTTGAAATGTGTGGGCTGTGAAGACAAGCGTAATAGCTGCGAATGCAGTTGTGCTTGTTGTCCAAATTGTCATAAGTTTAAACGTGCCAGGTCAAATTCAGGCGTTAGCTTTGATCTAGATTCCAGACAAGCATCAAGGAATAGGTCTATTTCATCATTTGGGGGAACGGCTTTCCGTCCTGAGAGCAGTTCTGGATCAAGGGCGGGAAGCATTGTGGTACCGCTATCAAAGCAAAGTACACATGCAAGTTTAGGTTCTTGTCAAGACGAGAGTACATTGAGTGGGGCTTGTTCACAGGATGGATCAGGAGGAAGCCCAAGGACAGGTTGCGGATCGCGTTCGTCCATATGTTTGAGCACAAACTGCATACCTA
The DNA here is from genome assembly GCA_003707555.2 of Kluyveromyces aestuarii. Classification (NCBI taxonomy): domain Eukaryota; kingdom Fungi; phylum Ascomycota; class Saccharomycetes; order Saccharomycetales; family Saccharomycetaceae; genus Kluyveromyces; species Kluyveromyces aestuarii. Next base: position 448,664 of record PPJO02000009.1, read on the forward strand.
CCCACCTTTTCAGTTTAGAACGTTTTGTGAGTTCGGAATTGGATTCTGCTACGGAATCCTTTTTCAATGAAACAAAACGTCTTTCGGACAGCACGACACCTTCAGATTCAATAGCTTCCAGCCTTTCTAATTTGAGCCTTAAGAATAGCATACCCAATACAGAGACATCTTCCGTCACGAGTTCAGTGACCCCTTCATCGCCTAGGTTAATGGGCTCGAAAAATTGTCCACCATTTTTAGATCTCAGAAAGAGAAGGAAATCTTTCATTGAGATGTCATTGGCAGAAAGCTTACCATAAGCAAAAATACAATAATATTCCACATTTTTCTGTAAGATTTGATATCTCAGGTAAATGAATGTATCCAACTTCAGTATTTTGATATTTTACTGCCTATTTGCTTGCCTCGAATCAGATCAAATATAGAAAACAACACGTCATTACAACACTCACAGCTGTTCAGGCACTGTGACACGGCGCCAGTGTGTTCATTTTGTTCTTAATTTTTTATTTGCATTTCCATTGAGTTGTATCCAATGGAGCGGAGCCTATTACTATTTAGTAGTTTTTGAATATTTTAGGGTCGAACGTGTCTTTTTAAGTATTTAGAATAAGTACTGTACCAATCATCGACTGGAGAAGACAATTGGGTCACAATATTATGTGTCGCCGTTTTCTAACAAGAGTTGATCTAATTCATGTGACCCCTGACATCGCTTTTTTTTTTTTACATGAATCTAGCTAGATTATATACATAACATGTATGCTCGCATAAAGTTGCTTATTTGATCTGTCCAAAGCTAGCTTGTTTTGGCTATTATTCTTCTTGCACTTACGCACCGCAAACTTTTTCTGCTGGGGGTACATCTTGGACATAAATCTCCGGAGACTGGGTGGCCGACAGAACTTCGCCTGTCAAGGCCAAAATAGGCTTATTTATGCCCTTCCTTCCTTGCCTTCTTTCGGTCGCCTGAAAATCACAGGATCAAAAGAGATCGATTATGGTTCAAGAAACACTAGAGAAACAATAAAGAAACAATAAAGAAACGAAAGACAAATTTAATCACGTGTATGAATTTCGTGTTGCCCGCACTCTGTTAGAGTGAAAAATTAGACTTAGAAGCATCGAGTTGGTAACAGAGATGGACTTTATCTTATGATCTTATAATAAGGAAAAGGCAATTCCCAAGAGTTCCTTCTTAAATTCAAATAAACTAACGATTAGGAGTACTACTACAAAGTTGGGTTATCGTTTGTAATGCGTAAGGAAGCGTTTTTGTCCGATTCGGAATCAGAGTCAGGAAGAGAATCTTCATACGGCAATGGCGCTGATCAAGGTTATTATTATGATTCGGATGGAGAAATTATTGATGCCGATGAGCTGATTGATGAAGAAAATGATAATTATGAAGGTGTGCATTCGAAAATTGAGACGGTAGCCGAACATGCATGCTCTTATTGTGGGTTGGATTCCCCAAGTTGCGTGATAAAATGCAATACATGTAACAAATGGTTTTGTAACTCTAAGAATGGTGCAAATAGTTCTCATATCGTTAACCATATGGTTCTTTCACACCATACCTCTGTGTCGTTGCATCCAGATTCAGAACTGGGAGATACTACACTGGAATGTTATAATTGTGGAAGAACTAATGTGTTTGTATTGGGATTCGTTCCTGCTAAGAGCGAGTCTATTGTTGTATTACTGTGCAGATTGCCTTGTGCAAAGATGAAGAACGTGAATTGGGACACTGATCACTGGCAACCGCTAATCGAAGAAAAGAAACTTTTGTCATGGGTTGCAGAGGAACCAAGTGAAGAAGATCTACTACGGGCGAGGTTAATAACGCCATCTCAAATAACGAAATTAGAGGCAAAATGGAGATCTAATAAGAATGCTACCATTATGGATATCGATCTTGTCGAAACTGAAGAAGAAATTCCTCCAATTTTGATGAGATATAGCGATGCGTACCAGTACCAGAGATCGTTTGGTCCGTTAATTCAACTAGAGGCGGATTACGATAAACAACTAAAAGAATCCCAAGCTTTGGAGCATATTTCGGTTAGTTGGTCCCTAGCCTTGAATAATAGACATCTTGCCTCTTTTGCTTTATCCACCTTTGAATCGAACGAGCTAAAGGTTGCAGTGGGTGACGAAATGATACTGAGATATTCTGGATTACAACATCCAGATTGGAAAGGCAAAGGATTCATCATTCGTTTACCCAACAGCTTCAAAGATGAATTCACATTAGAGTTGAAACCTAGTAATGAGGCACCACCAACGAATTGTACCACGGGATTTACCGCTGAATTTGTATGGAGGGGAACTTCTTATATTAGGATGCAAGAATCGCTGAGGAGGTTTGCAGTGGCAAAGAAATCGTTATCAGGATTTTTATACTACAAAGTTTTAGGCCAGGAAGTCCCAGAAGTCGAATTTGATGTTCCATTCCCTGCCAATATTTCGGTTCCCCAATTTACCCAATTAAACCAATCACAAATAAATGCAGTGAACCATGTACTACGCAGACCGTTGTCATTGATTCAAGGTCCCCCAGGAACTGGTAAAACCGTCACATCAGCAACCATTGTATACCATCTTTCTCAAATTCACAAGCAAAGGGTGTTGGTCTGTGCCCCTTCAAACGTTGCAGTGGATCACTTAGCGGCGAAATTACATGGAATGGGGTTGAAGGTAGTCCGTTTAACTGCCAAAAGTAGAGAAGATGTTGAAAGTTCTGTTTCAGACTTGGCACTCCATAATTTAATGAGTAAATCTGCCAAAGGTGAGTTAAAGAAACTACTTAGCTTAAAGGAAAAAACAGGAGAATTATCTTCCAAGGACGCCACCAGATTTGTCAAATTGGTTAGAAAAAAGGAAGCTTCAATCCTACAAAGAGCAGATGTCGTATGTTGTACGTGTGTTGGTGCGGGAGATAAAAGACTTGACTATAAATTCCGTAGTGTTTTAATCGATGAGAGTACACAAGCCTCAGAACCCGAATGCTTGATTCCGATTGTAAAGGGCGCTAAGCAAGTCATTTTAGTTGGTGACCATCAGCAATTAGGTCCAGTAATTTTAGATCGAAAAGCTGGTGATGCGGGCTTAAAACAATCGTTGTTTGAGAGGCTCATCTCTTTGGGTCACATACCTATCAGATTGGAAGTTCAGTACCGGATGAACCCATACTTAAGCGAATTTCCAAGTAATATGTTCTATGAGGGTAGTTTACAAAATGGTGTGACCATTGAACAGCGTACTATTACCAATTCCACTTTCCCTTGGCCTATTCATAATGTTCCGATGATGTTTTGGGCAAACTACGGCCGGGAAGAAATTTCAGGTAATGGTACATCTTATTTGAACAGAATAGAGGCAATGAACTGTGAACGCATAATTACGAGATTGTTTAAAGATGGGGTAAGACCCGAACAGATTGGTGTCATCACTCCATATGAGGGTCAAAGGGCGTATATCGTACAATATATGCAGTTGAATGGCTGTATGGACAAGGAATTATACGTTGAAGTAGAGGTTGCTTCTGTTGATGCTTTCCAGGGAAGAGAAAAAGATTATATTATTCTTTCGTGTGTTCGTGCCAATGAGAGAAGTTCGATAGGATTTTTGAGTGACCCTCGTCGTTTAAACGTGGCCTTGACCCGTGCTAGGTATGGATTAATTATATTGGGAAATCCGAACTCGTTATTCCGCAATAGTTTATGGAGCCATCTCTTGCTACATTTTAGAGAAAGAGGATGTTTGGTTGAAGGTTTCTTGGACAATTTACAATTATGTACAGTGCAGTTGACCAAACCACACCGTGGTGGCAAAAGAAATGGACCTGATTCACAAAACTTTTCGGAAATAAAGGGAATGAAGGACGTTGAGACACAAAGCTTCATGTCATTTGGGGGCCAAAATAGCAAAAGCGAACGATTCGTTCAGGATGCAGATTTATCCTCCTTCCTTAACCAACAACTTTGGAGTGATGTTTCAAGGGTCGAATCAAGTCACGAGCACGTAAATCAAAGGAATTCAAACAACTATAATCCTGATCGCATGAACTACGATGGAAGCCTTGCTAGAAATTTGGACAGATATAACAATGCTAGTTCAAGGTACTTGGTGTCAGAAGAAGAAACCAAGGCCACATTAAGCACGTTCAAAAAATTAGATATCAACTAGGTATAATAAAATTCAAAAATATTTTATATTATAAAAACAAGAGTCTCTTTATGATCGGTAGATATCCTGGCTTTTCTCTTCTTTGTCTCTTTTGAACCATTTGTACAGTTTTCCTTCCGACTTTTCCTTCGGTACTTTTGAATTTGTGATCCCCAATATGCTTAGACCACTTTTTCTAGGCTGTAGATTTCTAGATTGTACGCCTGTTAATTCGATTTTCATATTTGCCGTTGTCTGAGTTAGCTCAGATATATCGACCGCAAACTGAGTTTGACCAAAAAATTTTTCCGGAGGGAGGTCACCGCCAAACAGCTTGAATAATCCATTTTTTCGGGCAAATGTATCCTGAAGGTCAAGGTAAACCTTCCGATATCTGTCATAATATATGCTATTGGCAATGAAAGATGCATATTCAGATTTTGCAAGTATAATTTCGTCGGGATATTCGTAATCATCGAGTACATTTACCAATCTTTCAAGCTTGTTATATATCAAAATAGATTCCTGTTCAAGTTGATGAGTAAGCTCCGAGTCTGTAAGTGCAAGACTTTCGGTTTCTGTCTGTGTAGCAGAGCCAAGCCTATCGTTGTTGAAGTTTTTAAGAATCTTTGAAATATCGCCCCCAAATATTTCGACATTATTTTCGCTGAATTTCTCAAATTCTAACCCACCAATGGCAAATTCATTGTCTTCTGTAGGTTTCCCATTCAAAAATTTAGAAATTTGATCCATGCTGACGCCCCTATTATTACTCATATCTCTACTGCTTTGCTTCAAACTCGCAAAAGCGCTGATTAATTCCGTTTCTCTAAGATATTTATCAATAAGGTATGGGTTTAACGGAAGGTGGTTTAATCTCTCTGGGCTTAGTTCTAACTTCGGCCTTGCCAAAGTGTCGCTAAGTCTTAATCTTTTTGGGGCAAAATCTAGTTTCTTTTCAGTTACCTTATCGACGTATTCCAACATTTCGTCTTTATGATTGTCAATGAATATATTCATATCATGCATCCATGGTTCCTTAGGACCAAATGGTGTAAGCGTGGAAAGGTTCATGATAATTTTTGTAAGTAAAGTCAAAGATCTTCTCGAAGTTTCACTCGGATGTTCTTCTACAAGATTGAACAACTTAGGATTTAACAGGACGGGACAGAAAAATCTCAAAAACAAAAAACCAGAAATGCAATTAAGTAGAGATTTAATGGAGGATTCTTCATCATGGTCCATCATCGATAATCTCTTGCGAAAACATTTGAGTTGTGTTTTAATTCCTTTGGGTAAGTCATTAGACGTCACGTAGATATTTTCCCAAACTACAGCGGCCAGTTCACACAATTTATTGAAGTTTTCAACAACAATTTGTGATTTGGTCAAAGAATCAGAGTCCCTAATACGATTTATGTCGATTTCATAGGACCTGTCTTCCTTGAGAAGCTTTCTGATCACTGGTCCTAGACACCTGTCCAAGTATTCTTGACCAAGTCTGTAATTGTACTTTTCCATTGTCTTTGTCAGGATCGAATTTCCTCTGAAAAGAGAACTGTAAATGTGGTTTGATGACTGATTTTGATTTGTATTCCTTTTGATAACCTCTTCTATCCTTTCGAATTCTTTCTCTATAATGGCCTTAAACCAATCATCTACTCTATCAAGTATTTGGAAGGTGTCCAAAAATACTATGGAAACGTCCTCGATTTTGAGATCCTCTGAAATTTTCGAGTCGTATACATAATCTGAGATTTTGGATAGTGAAATATTGGATAAAACTTGCTCAAATTTTGTAAAATTAATTGGGGGTAGGACAAAATTGCAACTTGAAAGAATTCTTACGCATATAGTTCCTATTTGTGAGGGCTTGCTACTTGGTGAAATGACCTGTAGCCTAGTTTCTTTCATCAAAGTTCGATCATTTATCATTTCTTGAGTGATCGTACAATATCCGAGCAATGAGCTGTCACCATCTGCATAATTTTGATTTTTAATTAGAACGTAAATATCACTTGCTTTCGTGTTAAAATTGAACTCAAATTCTTCTCTCCAGAATGGCGCTAGTGATCCTTCTACAATGGCGGTTTTCGCAAAGCATTGATTCCAAATTACAACCTCTGCGTACAATGAGGGCATTGAAACAGTAACATCTTCCAACTTCGCCTCTAGTATCGAAAGTTTGAACCTATTTGAAATCCTGACTTCGTTCGATTTGTCTGTCCCAGTCAGACTCAACACATTAGGCATTGCAAAAGAATTAAGTGCCAAATACCAGTCCTCCAAATCAATACGGAGCGGCAATCGTATGTAAAACTGCTGTATTATTTCTCTCGAACCCTTGAATAAATTTCGTGTATTCTCAACGAAGCAATTCACCCTATCTGTCATATTAAACTGCGTCCTCATTTCAGGCAAAACCCCCAAAAATAGACACCGATCGGTTTGGAACAAGGAAGAATCTACTATTTGAATCTCAGCTCGCAAAAACTTGGTGATATCGATAGAATATATGAGAGTACCATCATTCTGTAACAAAAACTCTAGTATACCATTAGATTTCAAGACACCCATAGTTGTGAACCAGCCACATTCACTAGAATTCGCACGAGGTGGAAGGGGAAGATGTGTTGGCATTCGGAGATTTTTGCTGTTTCGAGGGATTGGACCAAAGACATGACATTGGCATAGGAGTATGTTAGACGTTTTTTCGGAAGTTGGCAAAATAGGCTTAATTACAGTCGATTTAGCATAAATTCCGTTCGATTTCATACTCTTCCAGAAAACCAAACAAGCGAACAAATTCAAAAAAGAATCCGTATCAAGGGTCTTTAAGCAAGCTTGATCATATTTGGTCGTGACCATAATAGCGGGACATGGATCCTCTGCATCATGCTTATTGAGTAATTGTAAACTACAACTCTGTAGATGATTTATCAGTGTATCGTTAGAGTTAGTAACTGTCAGTGAATCTGAATTAGGTATTGAGTTATCTAATTCCCTAACATGCTCCTCCTTGATAATATGCCTCAATTGGCCCTTATTAGTGATTTCTAGTTCAGTGGTAGCCCAGTTCTCCGAGTTTGAGCTATGTGCCCATTTTAAAATGCCTTTAAATTTCCCTTCACATGTCTGTATTCGCTGAATGAGATCACTTGCAATATGAGCAGCTTCGCTTTCAGATCTGGAGTTACTACCCTTTCCCCTGCTCTTCGATAAACCAAAAGATGCGAGACCAAGACCCGAGCCTACCATTCTATAGCAATTGACAGGAAATAGCAGTTGAAAGTCCTGAAAGAAGATTGATTTCTTCGAGAATGGTGAATTTCTTATAAAACTTTAATTGAATGAAGAATTCAATTGAACGCTTTGTAAAGCTATATTCAATAATTGCACTCTAGTTTTGGAGGAGACAAAATGATTTGCAAAGAAGCAGCAAATATGAAAGGAAAAATCAGCAATGTCTTTGATTTCTTATAGTTCGCTATAACTCTAACTCGCGTTACATGATTCGAGAGTATGGATGATATCTAATACTGTAATATAATTCTTTTTTTTTTTTAATATGTACCTTTACGTAAATGTACCTTTACAACCGTATTACATTACCCTACTTGGCAATTCATATTTAGTGCAGCGACTTGATCGAAGTTAGACGTGGCATCATTAGAACTGTTAGCTGGAATATGCTCATTTCAGGCAATTTTAACATTGTTATATGGACAACTCTTTTATGGAAATGAAAATACCAATTTATGTTGTATTGTATGAGTAGAGATCTTAAATAAGACAGATATAGAAATATAAGATGCTTTCGTTGATGCTCAACATCTAAACGTCAAACGCCATAGGAGCTTCGCCCTCAGGACCAATGTATTCTTCTTCTCTCCATGGCCCGATATCGGAAAGGTACAAGCCTCCATTAGCTTCAGAAACTTCTGAAAGGCCACCGAACTTCTTTGGCAAATTTTCAGCAGGAATCTGTTTCAGCAACTCTTTCTGGTAGGACGAGCCCAAAATGAAAATCTTAGAGACAGTAACAGGATCTAAGAAAGGCTTGAAAATTCTGAATGCAGTAGAGAAACCAAATGGAGCATTAATCAAGTAGAACTTACCCATACGTTCGGGGTAGTAGTTCTGGCCGATGTGAGAGGCTTCTCTGACGTAGCTCAAAACTTGAGCGGCACTGGAGATGGAGATACCTTTCAAATCCAAAATAGTACATGAAGTTTCAACCAAGTAGTTTGATTTTCTTGAGCAAGCGGGTATTCTATATCTAACAAACGCTTCGTATTCCCAAACCAAATTCTTGAGCATACGTTCTTGGGTCGTAATTTTGTACATCTCAGTCAAATTCACAGAACCTAGTTCCTCAACGTATAGAGGACGGCCATCTTTATCAGTCTTATGATAATATTGAGGGTAGTACTTAGCAACCAATGGCTTTTCTTCGTAGTGGAAGTCCTCAAAGATCGTATCCACACCAAACTCCTTTCTCCACTTCTCGCAGTTCTCAAACATCACTTTTGAAGCCTCGATGTCAAACTTACGAGCTCTCAAGAAACGCAATAGTGTAGAGTCATCTAACCTTTGAGAATATCCCAAGCTTTTCAACAATTCTCTAAATTCTTCCAACTTGGCACTTTGATCTCCATCCAGATTCCCTGGTGAACCAGAGACAGAACCTGGGGGACAGGTTTGAGGATATGATTCCAAGAATTCTAGTTCTGTTATCATGGTTTAATATGTATTTTGCAGAAGTTCTCTGATTGAAAGGCCTGTCCACCTGGTGTTTTGGTGGGATTAACTCGATTGGTGTATAATTTGGGATTTGTATTTCTTTAATTTTTGTAGTAGTTTTCTTTTTTATTTTTTCGTGGCTAAAGGTCCATGAAACCGGGTAAATATACCCATCGAGTTGTTGGATATAATATGCAGATAGAAGGCATTGAGAAACAAATAAAGTATTCTAACAGTCTTCCCTGTACGTTATGAGCAACGATGCAACTATTAATATAAAATAGGATGACGTGTACTTAGTATTGTTTATAAAATGATATTATGTTTAACCGTATATGAAAAGTGTTACGATACTGGTGTACAGACGCAAAGAATTGAATATGAAGGCATATACCTGCACTCTGGAATTGAAGGACTGCAGTTGATATAAGTTCAGAAAGTAGATTGATTGAGATTAATTACCGTAGTGGTAATAAAACAGATTTCCCAGAGCATTCGTGATGGTGATGAATGACGTTCTTTCTTTTCTTATTATTGAGCGGGGTGGTGCTTCTGTTTGATGGTACGTTGTTTGACCAAGATGCCGAAGGTGGGCTTCGCAGAGTTGGGCTAGCTATAGAAGGGTAAGAAACACCTGTATTCGTCTGTAATGGGAGGGGTGTATCCTTATTGTTAGTGGAGCCGGGTTCATTGTTGCTAGAATCAAGTGACAGGGAACTAATCATGAGAGAAGGCTCTCTAGAAGAATCCTCTTCGTTTTCTGATATTTCTTGTTTGGCTTCGCTTTCGTTGGCAGACAATTCACACAGTTGTTGCGCATCACCGGTTTGGCTTCGATCGTTCGATTTTTCTTCATTCAAGGTTGGAAGGTGAGAGATGTTCAGATTCTCAATTGAGGATTCACCTGCTGAATTGAGGAGACGATCGTGCTTCTTGTTTCCCTCTTCAGCAATTGACAACATCGATTTGCTTTTAATTTTTGGGCTTTTTACCGAATGCTCAAAAAAGGGATTTGTACTAGGTGAAGATGTAACTGCATCTTCGGCAAACGAGGAACCACTAGAAGGAATATCATGTGGAACCATTTCATCATCAGAGGAAGTTTTTCTTAAATCTGGTTGTTTGATGGGCTCTTCGGCATCCTCTGCGAGGCATGTTTCAACCTTTTGCATCCATGGATCTTCGAATAAGTCTTCGATTGTATAACGAGATTCTGGATCTGGGTCTAACAATCTTAAGCAGACTCTACTAGCATCAACATTTCCCAATTTGCTGAAATCAGGATGTTCAGCACCCGGCCCTGATCTATATACTCCTGGCTTTTTGAAGTGAGGACTATGTTTGACAAATTGATCATAGAACGCCAAAAAGTGTCTGAATTTGGAATCATCTTTATGTGCCTCACTGAACAGCATCAGCGGTGTTACCAAGTTAAACATTAATATACCCAAAGCCCATGTATCCATCAGGAATGGGTCATATTCTTCCTTATCTTTAGGAACTGGTATAATTTTCTTCTTCTTCACGCTTAATATCATAACCTCCGGTGGAACATGAGGTGGAGAGCCGCAATAGCCCTTCAATTTGATACGTTCACTAGTTGGATCTTCAGGATCTGCAATACCATAGGTTGATATACCAAAATCGGTTATTTTCATAGCCCCATAGTCTGTAACTAGAACATTCTCCAACTTGATATCCCTATGCGCTATACCTAAAGAATGCATATGTCTAACTCCTCGACAAATTTGTTTAAAGCAACACCACTTCTCTTCAAATGGTTTAGCAGCCCATCCACTAGTCGTAGTGAAGTGGTACATATCCTGGACACCCTTCTGCATCAAAAATGCCCAGCCCCTTTTAGGCCCATTTGAAATACTAGGAGTTTTCATGAGATAAAAGGTCTTGATGATATTAATATGATCACTCAATTTCTTTGCAATCAAAAACTCTGTCACACAACGTTCATAAAACTCATCAGGTGTCTCACCTTTGAATAGTTTGAATCGCTTCAGAGCGTATACATTCTTTTTACGATAAAGCGAATAAACAGTCATGACTTGAGACGAACCTCCTTCACCGAGAGTCTTCCTTCCGGAATCCACGAAACCAAAATTATCCGTCAACATCACACTAGGTTGTTGTAAATTTTCCGGCAAAAGGTCATTAGGATTCTTTAAAGGCAAAGGAAGAATATTCTCACCTTTAGAATCACCCTCAGTTTGATAAAATCCAAGTGAGGTAGAAGAGGGAGTAGCAGACGCTGAACTTGGTGAATGGTAGATATGGTTGATACTTGGAGGGCGAGGCGGTATATTTAAAGACTCAAGTGGTATCCTACCGTTCTGTGATGTCGCAAATGGATTTGTATTATGACTGGCTAAGCTTGGAATTGCTGAGCTGGACTTTATGATATGAACAGATCCTGAATCTTTATGAAGCAGTGATGCACCCCTAGTACGAGACCTGTTTTCTGACTTCAAGGAAAGCTTTTGTTTTATTTCTCCAACTGACATTGGAAGTTGCGGTGAAGTTTTATTATGAGTTAGGTGATGAGATTTAGATCTTCCGAATATTTTCTTAAGAGGGTTACCACGGCTCTTTTCATTCTCTTCGTCATTCTTCGCCTGATTTTCTAGTTTGATTCCCCTTCCAGAACGAACTGAAGAGGAACGCTGAGGAACGGCATCGTGAGAAGGAGTCCGAGACATATGATGTTCCCTTTTCTGCAAATTTTCTAGAGCAACTTCTGCGGAGGATGGTGTGGAGGCCTTTATATCCTCCGGTATCATCGACCTGGAGCCAGATTGCGTCATTGCCAAAAATTGCCCAAAATTCTATCGAATAAAAGTGATGCTACCGACGTGTTCAAACCAGCTGAAAATAGTGTTCCTTGAATGAATAAGGGTTTGGATATGATACGTTTTATAAGCGAGATTATTAACTCAGCATCTTACTACCCCTACGAACGTGTGGTACTGTCCTCTGCCCAACTTCAATTTAATTTAGATTTTTTAAAAGAACTGAAACACAGGGTAACAACCTTTTTGGTGGGAAAATGGCATCTGTGACTTGCACACGAACACCGATCGTGATACACTATGTGTGGCATGATAGGTTGGTAAAGATTTACAGCGATTTTGATGAGTAACTTGAAGAGGCCAGCGAAGATTTTTCCACGGAGAAGTTCTATATAGATTTTAAAGTGTTGAAAAAAACGTGTTGCGCTCTTGTTTGTGATCAATGATAGGTTAGAAATCAATACGAATGAAAGCTCTTGTCTATGTAATTACATCAAAATATTTTGAATCGTAGCATAACGCTGTCTCAGCTAAGCTAGCGTTGTTCTCCCTCCAATTTCTTGTGAAGCTTCGCCAGAGGGCATTTGGCCGTCTCGATCTCCTATGAATTTGGTGTAGATGTTTTTGTATTTCAGTAGTTCTTGCTTCGAGATACTTGGCTTGGCTTCAGAGCAGGCTGTGATCATATCCTGTGTACTGATTGACACGGGAGCTGAACGCTTTTTCTCTTTTGCGGAGAAATCTAGCAAATTTGATTCCATTAGCTCCATTAGATGGTCGATTGTTTCTTTTGAAACGGGCTTTTCCCCTACCACCAGGTAATCTAATCCGTTTTCAGTGGTGATGTGATCATCATTCACAGCAGATACCATATCCAAGCTTCGGTGAACGGCTTTTAAGTAAGCATTATAGCTCATACCCTGCAAATCGGCACCAGAAAATCCGGCCGTTCTCAGGGCAATTTCGTTTAAGTCGCAGGTCGGGTCCAAAGCCATCTTCGCAGTGACCGTTTTCAGAATCTCTAATCTTTCGTCCGTCTCTGGAATATCGCAGAGAACTGATTTATCTAGACGACCTGGTCTTAATAAAGCAGAGTCAATCAAGTCAGGTCTACTTGTTGCAGCCAATACGTAAACGCCGTCTAAACCTTCAGCACCATCCATTTGTGTCAACATCTGGTTTACAACTCTATCTGTCACACCAGTAGAGTCATGGCCTCTTTTTGGAGCTATGGAATCAAATTCATCAAAAAACAATATACATGGCTTTGCAGCTTGCGCTCTATCAAAAAGATCACGGACGCTTTGTTCAGATGCACCAATGTACTTATTTAAAATTTCAGGCCCTTTGACACTAATAAAATTCAATCCACACTGCTGTGCTACCGCACTGGCCAGCATCGTCTTACCACAGCCCGGGTATCCGTAAAGTAAAATACCAGACCTTAATCTAAGCGGACAATTGCTGAAAATTGGACCATATTTAACCGGCCATTCAAGCGTTTCTAATAGTAACGTTTTTGCCACAGATAAACCACCAATATCTGACCATTTGACGCCTGTGCTTTTCTGTAGTTTTACACCACGTAAGGATGAAGGAGAAAAATCGGCAATACATGAATCCAGTATTTTTTGCGAAAGGATTAAAGAATCGCCCTTGCCTATCAAATCATAAAAAAATTTATCAACAATCATTAATAAATCGGAAGGCGAATAACCTTCCGTTTCTAACGAAACGTCACTTATGCGTAAACCTGGAGATAGCTTGATATTTGTTCTATTAAAAAACTCTTCGAGAAGGTCGTCCCGCTGATACCTAGTTGGAGGTTTTAACGACCACATGTTTCCGATAAATTGCTTTAAGGAAAACAAGGCGTTCAAAGACTCCTTAGATTTGACCGCCAGCACAATTTTAAGAACGCCTGAATTATTATTATTAATCTGTTCTACCTCATTTATCAGCATTTGGGCAATTTTAGTAGAATTTTGGTTCAACTGGTTATTTCCAGGTTGTTCTTCAGAAGACTTTGCTGTGGGGAATATTGACTCGGCGTTATCAAGCAAAATGACGCTTGGGGAATTCCAGTATGCAATGTGACATATTTCGGATATGCGCTGCTTCATTTTCGCCAAATTATTCGTGTCTTGAATGGAATCGCAGTTTATGTAATTAACGTATAAGCCTTGCTTCATTAAAAGGTCGTATTCGAGATTTTTAAGAACAAGAGTCTTTCCCATCCCAGAATTACCTGTGAGTAGAAATGCGTTGGACATAGTAATTGGAGAGGATAGTGATGAGAAAATATTTTCATAGAGTTCAGTGATACCCACCATTTTTTCTGGTACTTTAAGATCGTCAAGCTCTGGAATCACAGTATTTAATGGATCGCCCAACACATAGTCCTCGTTCCCTGTGATTTCGAGGAAAGGGAGTGATTCATTCTTTTCGTCAGTTAGAGTTAATACAAATGCTTCCTTGTCCCTCAGTAAAAGGTTATTCGTAACGACAGATGATTTCTTTATGCAAGTAATATATTCTTCAAGTTCAAGAACCGAACTGGAAAAAGGATGGATCTTGATAGTTGACTTCAATTCCGGTAAGGTTACAAAAACAATTTTTAATTTGTAGCCATTTTGGGTTTGTAAATTTAATGCTTCTCTCAATTGTCTACTGATTTTTACCTCTTTATCACCCAAAGAGGGATCACTAATTGCTTTAACACATATTTTTTGAGCAAAAGATGTTAGATCATCATCATTTTCTTTTTCTAGTGGGTTTTTTACAACCTCAACCAGTGCATTGTGATACTCAGTTCGGTCCAATGTTATTGAAAGTCCTGGTAATGTTTGATCATAAACTGTTCTCTTCACGTGATAATCTCCATTGCCACAAATTAGGTCTCTTAATTGATTTGATGGTTGTTTCTGTTTTGGTGCAACTATAACCAATGTGTCATTAGTTAGTCTACCATCCTTCAAAGTACGAGGGATTAAGCCAGTAATCGAAATCTTGCACACTTTATTACTCATATAGCAGATTAATTTTGATCCTTCTTTCACTATTCTGGTCTGATACAGTATCTGGTCTTGAAAGAAAGCAGCATTAGCATCAATGAACTCCCAATCCTCAATTGTTTCTGGCTCACCGTGTACTTCTGTTAGATAATAACTACTATCATAATGTTTGACGGATATGTCGACAAATTGAGTCATTTGAAGTCCATATTCCGACGCCAGGACAGGATTTATTTCAATCACGTCCTCATTCCCTTGGAATTTGTTTGAAACCTGTCCATCCCAACCAACTAGCAAGTCCGAATTGATACTCAGCCCAAATTCTTGAATTGGAATATTTGACTTATCAAGTAGCTGACAAACTTTTGGGGGTAGGCGAACCAAGTTGGACCTTAATTCAGGCTGAAAAATCAGAGTCAAGTCTGGAAAATTTAATGATTGACCATTCATCAGTCTTTGCTCGCCTTTTGTTCGTGGAGGTCTTTTTATTGTTCCTTCAGGAAATGAATCATTCTATTGTCTATACAATAAATTCGAAGAAAATTAGTGTTATCAAATATTGAAATTACTGGAGTTACAAAGGAACTTTAACCATAGATGAGGGGATAAAGATATTTCCGGAAGAATAGTACTTTAGGTAGTGGTACAAGTATCAACGTCGTCAAAACTGGCCTATTAGACCAACCTTCACTGATTATACCAAATACTTAAACAATTAAGCTCAAATTTGAACCCTAGGTGTCAAAATGGCAATTCAATTTTTATTATGTCTGAATAAACAGGGAGTAGTACGGTTACTAAGGTGGTTCGTCGAAATGGAAGGAGGAAGCATGAAGCATGAAGAATATATTAGAAAAATCTTCAGAATAGTTTCACAGCGTGATCATAAATATCAGAGTAATTTTGTGGAACTTTCACAGACAACAAAATTAATCTATAAAAGATACGCTGGCTTATTTTTCATCATGGGTGTAGACTTAGAGGATGATGAACTCATACATCTATCGCACATTCACTTCTTCGTCGAAGTTCTTGACGCATTTTTCGAAAATGTCTGTGAATTAGACATCTTATTCAATTTCCATAAAGCCTACATGGTAATGGATGAAATGTTTTTAGCAGGTGAAATTCAGGAGACTTCAAAAGAGCGGATTTTGGAAAGAATTAAAAAATTAGATAGACTTAATTAACTAAAAGAATGTGAAATCTTGTATATCTTTTGCTAAAACTGCGTTGACACGGATGAAAATATCATCAAAAACCTCATCAATGGATTTGTTTGAGACATTCACAATCTGTCTATTTTCATCCTGAATTTGGTCAAAGACCTTATAGAAGGTGTCTTTAACTTCGTTTTGGAATTCCACTTGTTCATATCTTTCGTCTCCGAAGCCCTCTCTTTTTTGCAGTTGCAACGATTCATCATTTGATAGAAACAAAGTCAAATCAGGCTTGACTAATCCCTTATCTGGACTAAAACACCACGAAATTGACATTCCAGGAACGTGTTTAGCAGCGGAATATGCTATGCCAGAATAAACGTAACGGTCCAGCACCACGTTCTTCCCTGATAAAAGAGTTTGTTTAATGCTATCGTTCAGCTCCCATCTATTGGCAGAAAAAAGTAAATGGATTGATTCAGGGGGCAGATTAAAGTTTTTGTTAACCAAGTAATCATTTATCAATTTACCAATAGCGGTGGTTCTGTCAGGAAATTTTATCAAGGATGTTTCCGCATCACCAAGTGCATTCACAATTCTTTCGGCCTGTGTCGATTTACCTGTCCTATCAAGACCTTCGATTAGAATTAACTTACCTCTCTTTCCCATTTTATCAAAGAGACAAATATAATGGCATTCGAGTAGCCATGCAGGGATACGATGTGGTCAACGCTTTATTGCCCGTATACACGACTATATCATCTCAACAAATATCAATTCTCACATAGAACGACGCGTAAAGAATTGTAATGATGCTCTCTATGAGACTAGTACGACGTATTTTTTACTTATTGCACGAACTCCTCTCGGTAGCCAAGTTGGTTTAAGGCGCCAGACTGTAATGTGCAATAAATTGAAATCTGGAGATCGGGCGTTCGACTCGCCCCCGGGAGATTTTCTTTTTCGAGTCAACTAACCTGGTAATTTCTTATTTTATCTTTTTCAGCTACTACACATTACGTCATTACCTTGTTACGTAATTTTTTTTCTTGGCGTTCCTCACATAATTGCCATCGCAGACGAGGCATCCATGGCTCGTAATAGTCTAATGTTTTCACACCAGACACACTGCCCACCAACTCCTGCTGAAGATACATCTCCCTGAATTCCAGAGGTAAGGAAATTCCAGCGGCGCAGGTAAGAGCATGGTAAACTGCATGAAACGCCACCTCTGTACGACATCGCATCAAGAACTGATCATCTCCCAAGCGCAAACGCAAACAATTTGTTTCTTCTTTATTTGCTCCGATGGATGCAAACTGCATCGTGTATGTCCTAAAAGGCACATCTTCCCAATCCACCAAATTCTCGATGGACTTCTTACTCAGAACAACCTTGCTCAAAACCGATTCTATTGCATCATCTCTAACACCTTTACCCCGCATACTCTTCCCAACAAACCATCGGTTGACAAATACTTGATCCCGTTTATGTTTCAGCACCCGGAGCATTATTCTAGTTGAATCGATCTCAACACACATTGGTTCCCATGCGTGTTGGGATGGTCGTCTGCTTCTGCTGCTGTGTTTTTTCCATTCTAAGTAACTGGACTCAAATCGGCATTGCCCTACAGAGATAAACTCCAAAGTGCTAGAGTAACTTGGAAGCTGCTCTTCCATTTTATTTGCTTTTGCTTGAATCCTAGGTACATTAGCACAAAACCATTATCAAGTTCCCATTTCATTGCGTAAACATTATTTTCTCATATATACCTTGTCTTTCCGATCGGAGCGTTTTCGAAAATCGGTATAGTGACGTTTCGCCTAGGTAATAGGCGTCAATCACCTTGTCGCTTTTGTCGCTTTTGTCTTCGCATTTGTCGCTCGCAAATAAAAAGAATCGAAAGAAAAAAAAAACAAATTTAAACAATGTTCTATACGTACTGCTTATGCAATTTTGGGTGCTACCTTTGTTGTCTAATGTAGATGACTTGCGGGCAATTAATTACAAGTCGCACTCACTTTCGCAATCGTCGTACAGCGCGTACTGGGCTCCTTCCACACACCAGAGCACTTGGCGGGAAGCGTACCCATCATTAATTGTACGGGCGCCATATCCATTCATTATGTAATCTTCAACCTCACTGCTAGCATCATAATGTACCTCAACCACACGCCGTAGTCGCTCGTTAAATTCTGTCTCCACACTGCCCTGTGTGGTTTCCATTTCTGTCTGTGCATAATGAGACCCTTTATGCTTCTTGTTCGCGCTTTTCTGAAATGCAGCGTCGTCGGTGGTTCGTCTCTTCAACACCAATGAACGTGCCATACTACCACCAAAAGGCTCAAGGTGAATTGGGGTGGGGTGCACGTGACCCGCATCTGCCATCGTCGCAGTTGCCATCCCTCTTTGAATTCTACGTCTCCTATGTTCGTCTGTTGTGTTTGGATGCGGGAAGTTTGAAAAAAGCACTTCCAGTACAATATCAATGCACTGCTATTGTTATATGAAAGAAGTGTGTCCAAGGCTGCCATCAAGATGGTCACATGATTGATGATCCGGGTAGCGCCCAGTGGCTACACAGGTCTCGAGACGAGGAGTCTTCGTCCGTACACCACGTGGAGAACACCGTACAAATTTTGTTTGCGGTGGCAACACACTTCTTTGTTTATGGTTCAGGCGTGACAGGCAACCGGGATTTCTAAGTTAGGAAGTAGGTGTTGAGAAATGGAAACAAAGCAAGTACAGACCATACGCATGGAGAAGAAGAGAAAATGCAATAAAAGGCAAGGGAAAAAGCTAACCGCAACGGGGCGTAACAATGGAAAAAAAAATTTATATGTTTATTTTGCTTTCGAAAGAAGATTTCACTTAAATACAAATAAAGCCTGTTGTATTCATTCTATTTTAGAAGATCCACACTGCAGCTTAACTATTCAATAACAATAGAAAGCATATAGGAGGCTAAAGGAAAGGGAAAAAAAAAGTCAAATAGAACAGAATAAAAGAAATTTCCATACCTCACGTCAAAATGAGCATAGCACTTTCAGCGTTGGGAAAACTCATTTCCTCGTTATTTTTACTGGGGTCAACTCTTTTGTTGATTTTCATAGTACTTTCTGGTTCCATCACTGATGCTCCAATTAATGAGTTTTATTGGCTACAAGCAGACACCTCCAATATTACAGGTGCTCCGGATTTGTCACGTTGGACATTTTGGGGTCTTTGCGGAGTTAGTGGTGGTAAAAATGTCGACTGTAGTTCGTTAGAACCTGCTTACCCATTGTCCCCTGTCGATAACTTTGGAACCACAGTAAATGTCCCTAGCGATTTCATCGCCAACAGAGATACGTACTACTATTTGACGAGATTCTCCTTCTGTTTCTTTTTGATCGCATTAGTGTTTACTGGTGTTGCTCTAATTTTCTACGTATTGTCATGGTGTTCTTACACGTTCACGAAGACTGTTTTCGTTACGATTGTGTTCGCCGTGATCATCAACATGGCTGCTGCTGCATGTCAAACAGCCGCTACCGTCATGGCCAAAAACGCTTTCCACGATGCTGATCTTTCGGCTAGTATTGGTGTCAAAATGATGGCATTTTCATGGACTACAGTATTCCTTAATGTGTGTCTATTTTTCCTAACGGGAGGTTCTTTCCTGAGAAAAGCCTACCGTTCTCATCAGGAGTACATGGAGATGCAACGTTACAAGGACCAAGCCATTAACTACGAGATGCAACAACAGCAAGTCGCCAATGCCACAGCTGCTCTTGCTGCTACCCCTCAACCGGAACTCAACGCAGCACCTATTGACCTTGAGGCAAATGAGTCTGCTGCTCACGCTGACAATACCCAGCCTGAATCTCACACAGGTATCAAGTTTTTCAAGATTAGAAGAACTCACAAGTCCGATGAAGAATCTATCTAGTAGTTTCTCAGCGCCATCGACTCCCCCCTAATATGGGTGTGTACTATCATCGCCTCTACTATCTGTCTATCTAACTAATAATCTACGTAAAAAAATAAGTATTCTACCTGTAATGAATGAACCAATTTCGTTTACGGTTGTTTAGTCCCCGGCTGCTCCGCCTATGATCGCCGTCTTCTCCATTCTTACTTGACTAATCGAACGTTGTGCGTTTTGTTCATTATTCAGGTTATTCATTCCTTTCTATTAACGTGAATAGTGATTTAATCGGAAATGGCCCACTCTAGCCCGCCATATACGGATCACAGCCATCCGCTCCGAGCCATATCCGTACCACTCCCTCTATATAAGCGAAGAGACTCTGCATCGCCGCCCATCACCAAGATTATCCTTTTTCCCCCAACACCATGGCACTTGGGCGGCATGAATAACAACAAACGCTCCAAGGTCTCCACCGTACCTTCCACAAGGCCGATCCGTCTCGGTTTCATCGGTCTATCCGGCGGGAAAGGTTGGGCCGTTAAGACCCATTTCCTTGCAATTCAACAGTTGAGTTCCCAATTCCAAATCAATGCACTCTACAACTCCACTGTCGAGTCAAGCATGAGCACTATCAAAAAGCTTAAACTTAGACATGCCCGGGCCTTTGATTCAGTTAAATCATTCGCAGCTTGCACGGACATTGACATGATCGTTGTCAGCGTTCGTGTCCCAGAGCACTATCGTCTAGTGAAAGACGTATTGATACACTCCCAACAGAATCATAACTTACGCTACTTGTACGTGGAATGGTGCCTGGCGTCCAATTTAGAACAAGCTGAAGAGCTTTATGAACTTTCACAACAGCGACCTGGTATGCAGACAATTATATGTTTACAGGGTAGGAAATCACCGTACGTGGTACGCGCTAAAGAACTTGTCAGTGAGGGCTGTATCGGAGATATCAATTCAATAGAAGTTTCTGGAAACGCTGGATGGTATGGATACGAGCGCCCGATTAGATCTCCACGCTACCTATATGAACTAGAAAGCGGTGTAAATCTTGTGTCTGCTTCTTTCGGACATACCATTGATGTACTACAGTATATTACTGGCTCATATTTCAAGAAAATAAGCGCCGTACTATCAAATAATATTCCTCAGCAATACGTTGTGGACGAAACTGGTAAGAGAACTGGAGAAATGGTAGACAAGACATGTCCTGATCACTTATTGTTCCAGGGAATATTAGAACGAGGAGAAGTACCAGTATCTTGCTCGTTTAAGGGCGGAACACCTGCGAAAAAGTTTACCAAGAACCTGGTGATTGACATCCATGGGACTAAAGGAGATTTGAAGATTGAAGGAGATGCGGGGTTTGTGGAGATCTCGAACCTTGTTCTTTATTTCTGTGGTATTAGAAGCGGTAATGGTAATGGAAGCGGATCTTCAATTGATGAAGAAGAGACAATGGAAGTCTTTCATCTAAGAAATTATAATAGTGTTGTGGGCAACATTCTAAGAATATATGAATCTATTGCTGATTTCCATTTCAGAGGCAAGACAGGTTTAAAGTCTCCGCGTGATCCGGATAATCTCCTTCTAAGCAATGGATTTGCTAAACAGGGGTTTAGATTTGAAGGATTTCCAACTTTCAAAGATGCTATTGTATTGCATCGATTGGTAGATAGCGTGTTTCGAAGCGATCGTGAAATGAGAACAATCGATGTATCGGAACAATGGACTTAGATCACGTGCATATATTTCGGAGCATATTTTATTTTCTATGTAGTAATGAAAAAGATGTATGTATTTGGTTGGACACACATGCTGGCAGGAAAATAAATTAAATTAAAAAAAAAAAATAGAGAGGGGAGAAATCATTAACAGAAGTTATGTCCTATCTCCGAAATTTGCACGGCCGCACAGGCTGCCCATATAAATCGTTAACTAACCTATAAAGGTTCCGACTCAGAAACGAAGAGCAGTGTACTCATCGTTCTGACAAGAGCACAGGCGTGTAAGGTATATATATGCTACAGAGTAGGACTGGATTTGGGCTAGCGAAAGTATGGAAGCGTTTTGTGTCCAATTCGTACACCTACACACATTTGCCAGAATCGACGAAATTGGATTTTAAGGCATCATGCGAATGCTTTGCAAAAGAGTTGAATGCTGGACTACCAGAGTCTTCGAAGTTGGATTTGAGTCTAGAAGTGCCTAGCGGGTCTAATCCCCAGTATCATAAGCATGTACTGTTGTTATCAGAAAGTGCAGATGCATGGAAGAAGTGGCCCTCGAAATTGGAGCTCAGCACCAAATATCCAGATAATGCACTTGGGCCATTGAAAGAGTATTTGAAAGATACAAAAGAAGGTAACGGCATCTTGTTGAATGAGATTGCATTGGAAAAGGAACATTCTAGTGATTCAAAGCTACGGTTTCTCGTGGTTCCAAACATGAAGATCTACGAATTGACACCAGGCGAATTGGAAGATTTTGCGTTGTTCCTGGGACATGGTAAGATTGCAAAAACGGACAAGGTAACGTTTGAGGATTATTTGAAGGATAGAGGTACTGACACGGGGAGCAAGCTGTCTGTGGGACCAGAGAAGACTGTGCGTTGTCAGCACAATGGAGATGGTTTAGATTTCCCTTATTTTGAAGGAACACCGTACCATAAGGACATGGTCTTAGTTTGCGGCCATTACAACCGAGATCAGAGATGTGGTGCATTGGCACCAATGTTGAAGAGAGAATTGAGTGAGATAAAACCTGACTTGAAAGTTGGTATGATATCACATATTGGAGGTCATAAGTTCGCCGGTAATCTTGTTTATTATAAGTTCAATGGACTAAACGAAGAAGGTCTTGGGAAGGTTGACGGTATTTGGCTAAGCAAAGTCTTGCCGCAACACTTGCAAGTCATAATAAATAATTTGGATAAGAGGGTCATTATACGAGATTTCTTTCGCGGTAAAGTATCTAATTACAAATGATTAGTACGCATTTCATTTATGTACCTGTTAATATTACCAATATCTTTGCGATTTTTGGATAGTTTTTTTGATATCCATTTTTGTACTGCTGGAGAATGCGTGAATATCTGCTCCAATGATTCACCATCTATTACATTCTTCACAGGTGCATAATAGCCCCGATAGCTATTGAAATTTCTTCCTATTCGACTCATTGAGCCTTCAACGAGAGACTTTTTTTCATTCACCAAGTTGGTCTCATCTAATGCACCTTCCATTTCTTCTGCATTTGCCTCCAACGGTTTGTAATGATCTTCAAAATATAACATATCGAGTTCTGAATATGAATTTTGCATTGTTTTGAAAATTTGTTGCTCCTTTTTTGTTACCAATGGTACAAAGCACCCGATAGTTCCCTGAATACCAGCCCAAACTACTGAAGGTCTATCTGACATGTTCATCTCGTTGACTATCTCGAAACGCATTGGAATGTCGTTTAGATAGAAATGGCATATAGTTTCTAGTTTATACTGGCACGTGTCTATATTGGGGCTAACTCTTGCGTTTACCTCATAGTTAACTCTTAAGACCCAAGCGTTTCCAAACTTATCACCTCCTATTATGGTTGAACCATCGAGAAATTTCAACGCAGTGACGTGTCTCTTGGATATATCATCTGCAAGCCATTTAAAATTATTATTCAGCTCATCGTATTCAAATAATGTCACGGATTCTCTAACATCTCCAATCGCTAAAATTTTCCCATTCCACTGGTCAAGTGACACAGCTTTTGTTATATGAGGAGGAATTGAAGAAATGCATTTTTTCAACAGTTGTTTCTTACCTAGGCCATAAAGAACAATCATGTTGTTCAAGATACAGGCAACTTTGTCTTTGAATTGGATTATTGCGTTCAAATTTTGTCCAATCTGAGTCTCATGTACAACATGAACACTAAAAGTGTTGTTTTTGGTTTTAATCTGGAGCACTTTCAACTCATCAGAAAGGGTCGCAAGAATTAAATATTTATTATTTGTTCCAAAGGAGCACGAGCATGCGGAGAGGAATGTTGTAGCTGAGAGAGAAGTGTACTTGCAATTGTTATCCGTCTCTAGGTACACGCCATTTTGTATGACAGATACTTCAAGGGATTGATTCTGATTCGCAAGCAAGTAGACAATCCCCTTTTCAACATTATCAGGAACAATTGTTTGTTTAGAATATTCGAAAAACTCACAAATATCCTCCTCTTCCTCTTCCTCATCATCATCATTTTCTTCTTCTTCATTTTCTTCTTCATTTTCCTCATTCTCTGTCTCTTCTTTAACCACATCTTTAGAACGGTATTTAGCATCGCTATGCGACAATGAAAGATGTTCAAAGCCGTCTTTACAACCTTGTTTATGGTCAAGTGTATTGACATCCTTTTTTTCCGCCCATTCCTCGTTGAACCAATGATCCCAAGTCAGAAGTTTATTAATTCTTCCAATAATAAGTTGACCATTTGAACTAATGGAACAGCAACCATTTTGTTTGATATCATCTGTCATGAAATTCACAATTGTCTTCAAACCCTTGGAATCTATCAACAAAGGTCTTAGTATAGTTCTTCCATCAGATTCATAGGTAACCCATGACTTGCTGCTGTTCAATGTAATGAAGGAACGCAATTTTTTTGGCTTTTGTTCCCTATCTTCATCCTCATCGGCATCTTGCTCCAAATATTTCAAATCCATATTTCGTAAGATAGACAAGTTTACAGGTTTTGAGCCTACTAATTTCCTTTGGACATCGTAAATAGATCCATCATTCGTATTAAGTTTAGAATTCATGTAAACCCCATTTTTCATTCCAATATGAACAGTAACTTGGTTTTTGTCCCGTAAAATAAGTAACGATTGTGGTTTTGATAACAATGACTGCATGGAGCATATTTCAAAAAATGCCTCGTCATTCCTTTTTAGACTAACAACTTTTAAACTAGAATCCTCACATCCTAAGACGCAAAAATCAGATCTAGCCTCAAAATCCAGTGCAATAGAAGTAACAATCACATCAGTATCCAGTCTGTTCTGTAACTCATTCAGAGAGTCTCCTTGAATTTCGAAATAGCATATTTCATGGCTAGATAAAGATAGAATCAATTGGGTGTCGTTGCATGATGCTGCTTGAATAGTGACTCCAGCAGGAGGCACCCACTCTAATTTGTTAACGTAAGGAGTGTTACCTTCCCTAACAACCTGGCGCATAGAATCCGGAGTCACCTGGATGATAGAAGAAATACCCATTACGCCAACGAAAACAGTTGGCCTTTTTAAAACGAATGGATTGGTCTCGTCGTTAAAATCTTCGACAGTTCCACCTTGAATTTTTAAGACAGTTGTGCTGTTATTCATTGAAAGGAACAAAAGCGTATGAAAAGAATCATGCCTTAATTTTATTGTCCAAAGATTGTTAGGTTGTCTTGGTAATGGTGTAGATATCAAAGTTTCCAAAGGGACTGCAGAAGTAAGCTTTGAAATACCCCTTGAAGAAGGAACCACAATTGAAAGAGGTGTTTCACTCATCACATGAAAAGAGGATAAGGGATTTAAAGTTTTGAGGGAGTCTAGAATCGATAGATTTTGCAAGGTTGAATTAGGTTTAAAAATAAGCCTTTTTCCAGGCGCGTGCGAAGTTAGTGACTCTAGGTCTTCACCTAGACTTTCAAACTGTGTGAGGTATGACGTACCAAATTCGGACAAACTCAAAAGAGACCCTGATTTGAATATATGCAACGATTCTGAGACTGGAATTGTATCAAAATAAGCGATTCTCATCACAGGAGCACCAGTATCATTTTCCGGTATAATGCTCACTTTATAGAGATCTCCATGGTTTGATTGCAGCAAGATGAAGAAATCTTTCTTCAATTTGTGAATGGTTCCAGAGACTATTATTGTAGAAGTTGTATCCTTCCTAGACGGCAGCTGCACGGACACGTCGTAAAACCCTTCCATGTCTCTCAAGCTTATATACCCATCAAATCCACAAAGAACGAATGGATTTATATCTTCCCTCTGAGTTCTTTCATCTCTCGTCCCAATGCCATACGGCTGCAAATTTGGACATCCCAGAATAAAACTCAAAGTCTTGTCTTCCATACAAACATCATTTCCCACAACCATATGGTTTAAACCGAGGTCCATAACGTAAAATGAAAGATATACATCTCCTGTCCCGCCTTCCATTTCAATCGATGCAAACACGGGATTGTCAAAGGACGTATCGCAAACAGTTGTACTCACCTGAAACCGGCCGTGCCTCTTCATTTCCACTCCTGAAGATACCACAAGCTGACCTCGCTGCCAATCTGTCAAAAAACATAATCTAGAACGTTCGGTGCCACTTAGCAACATACATCTTCCATGTAAATCTGCTTCTAGGCTACTTTGTGGACTTAACCGTCTGACACCAGAACGCGAAAATGGTTCATTGCATAGAGTCTCCATGTACACACGTCCTTCTGACACTTCTCTTCTGAACCTCAAACAGCTGAAGTTCCCTGAATCCGTCACCAAGGCCAGTAGCGACCTTTTGCACCCTTCGACATTCAATTTTTCCATCTGTAGAATCGTGCCCGTAAATGCCCAACTTCCAAGATATTCAAGCATTCCATTACCCACATCATATATGTCAATATGTGTCTGGGTTGCGAGGCAAACCTGTAACTCTCGCCTTTTTGTTTTCTTTCGCTGATTGTGGTTCTCCTCAACTCTCTGAACATTTTCTTCATCAATAATAAACTCACCTACGCTCGAGAACACATAATTTCCTTGTCGCTTTATCACTGAGTGCCATAAGACTAAGTTATCCTCCTTACTCATCTTCTTTCCCAACTACGTCTCTTTTCTGTCCTCACCTCATCTCCTTTACTCTTCCCGGAAATACAGATAAAGCTCATGCTGACGCCTTCATTAAGAAATTGGTGAGAAAAAATATCAACACAATCACGTGATATATTCTCTTAACTATCCTCCCTTCAACTTTAACAGATGAAAGTTCGCCGTACGCTTTGTATCAACTTTTGCCACACATTAGTATGATATCTTTAATGATCATATTCGCATACATCGCTATGGGCATGTGGAGCTTTTGCTCCGCAGGTCCTTTGCGGAGCACCTGTTGTCGTGCGCATGGCTGTTAACAAGGCAACAGCTGCCTAGTGGTCACATAACACGATGGTGGTATTGCAAGACCATGTGATGGCCGGCTGTGCCTATCCCGTTTTTTCTTCGTCAAGCTCTTCACAACTGGAAAACTTGATTTTCTGATGGGGGTAAATAGTGACGACACTAGGGTAGATTATATAGGGTTCGTTATTCCCATTACTTAAAGCTTAAAAGATTAATAACTTCTTAGGAGGAAACCAACAGTACAGGGTAGAGTGAACATATCATAACATAAAAGTATAAGCAAAATGGAATTGTACGTTCGTATGAATGATGACGTGGAGTACGATTATGCTTTTCAGGTAGATAAAGATGACACACTTGCATCTAAGACCATGAAGATATTCGATCCGGAAGAGGGATTGAGCAGATATATGGTATTGAGGCCATCTATCTTTTATAAAGATACCCCAGTTGGATTTTATAAATCAATGCATCCAGGATTCTTGACAGAGAATGGATGTCTACTCTTCGACTATGATGCAGGGAATGCACAATATTTGGAGAAACTGGATCTAGACAAGAAGAAAGTGTGGGAGCAACTATGGCCCGGTCAGTTGGTTATTCCTGCGTGGGAAAAAGATAAAAGGACTATATTGGTGTTTGTGTTCATTATGCTTGGCTGGTTGTATACGGATCTTCCAGATTGTATTTCTCCTACACCTGGAATTTGCCTAACTAATCAGTTTTCCAAGAGAGTAATGCATATTGCAGATTACTTGGGGTACCATGCCATTGCTACCAAGTTAGGTGAGGAAATACAGCCGAATTCGGCTGGTGTAACCGCACAATGGTTATTTTTCGCATTTCATTTGGTGAAGCTGCTGGTGATTTCGTCTCTATTCTATACTGGGTTAATCAATCCAATTTCTTTTAATCCAGTTTTGTTCTACAATAGCAGAAAGTTCGTGATCTCAAAAAACAACGAGAAATTGAAGTCTACTTTGCAGAAGGTTGGTTGGATTGGTGCTAGAAGAGCCACCTACGATGACTATAGAGATACATATTATAACTATGTCATTGAAAAATGTGGTGGGCCAGTTTCCGCCTACAAGATGGGTGTCATGAAAAACGCTGCTAGCCCTGGTTTAACTTTATCAGCTGGTGAAGGTTTCCAGACTGACTTGAAAAACAGGTTAGAACACTGTACTTTCTCGAAGATGGAGTCTGCTCGTAAGTTCGAATTAAGCGAGGATTATTTCTTGCAGTTGGAGAAGGACTTAAAGGAGAATATCAAGAAGTGTAAGGATGACATTCCAAAGTGCAATGCTGAGATTAGAAGGTTTAGGAAGTATGGTCTCTTTGAATGTGGTGAGGAGCTATCCAAGTTGGTAGCTATGCGTAAAGAGGTGGACACAGCCGCAGAATCCAAGCCTCAAGACGAGCAAGAGAAAAAGGAACAGTAATTGCAAGGCGTACATGCCCTCGTACTTATTTTCAGGTGGCTCAAAATCTATATATTTTGTAAAGTAGTTCTTTGAAGTTAGATATTATATTACGTAGTTCAACTAAAGTTTTGATGCTGAGACACTTTCTGCGATTATCACTCCAGCGTCTTTTGCACGGCAATCAAATGCCGTTAGCGAGTTAGAAAAAAAAATGAGTGTTTTTGAAAAATAACGTCCCGTACGGGACTCGAACCCGCAGTCTTCTCCTTAGGAGGGAGACGCGTTACCATTACGCCAACGGAACAACTTACGATCCGAACTGCTGGAATTCTTTAATCAATCTTCAAATGTTCACGTGAACCCTTCAGAAAGCTTCAGCAGATAATTGCATTTATTCTCGTTGCCCGCTCCAATAAAGAATTAATCCTTTACAGTCGATTTACAGAATGATAGTAGAATTACAACACAAGAAAAAACTGTTCCTAATCCTCCCTTGAGATCCAATGCATTCAACTCAATAGGGCAAATACTCCTAAATTTATCTAGCTACTCATATAGCAAGATGCTCTAAATAGTTCTGTCGATCGCCAGTCTTTTGCAAATTTATTATTTATCATTTCAACTTTTTTTTTTGCAATGGAGCTGATGAAACAAAACATACTGCCATAATCGCAAATCGAAGAGCCTAGTGTTTATGTATATAAATGGACCTGTGACCTGTCAGATTTATGTGCCTGAGTGTGAAGTATGTCTAGCTGCATTTATTCTTCTTCTATCGGCAATTATGGCCACGATAATTTATACATAAACCTGTAGTACAGGACTTTCTATTTTCATAGTGAAAAATCCTGTGAAAAATAAGAAAAATGTAAAAGAGGACCACGAAAAACTACCTTTCCGATACAAGTTACTAATTTACAAATGATCAAAAATTTTTGTGTTTATTCTGGATGATCCAAATTTAAATACTGCCTTGAAGTGCCCAAGTTTAACACTTAACATATGTCACAGAACTAGATATATGCTCAATCTTTGCTCCAGTGTCAGTTTTTCAACGGGAGGACCCTAGCCTTGGCAATGGAAAAAATCTTACGAATCTACCTCAAAGACCCGGACGACGCGATTGAGAGAAGACCCACCTACAACACACTCTTTCACTAGAGGAGGAGTGCATAGGTTATATGGAGCCTAAAAATTCAGGCCAAGACCTTTAATTTTTTGAAACTCCCAGAGCCCACAGTGCGGCTATTTAAAACGAAGTTCGGAATACTTTTCAAGTCTATTTGATTGAACACATAAATATTCAACTATAGACAGCAGCTGACGTCAAAAACTAGCTAAAGCATAGTCAGTGAGCGAGCAAGGCGGGTACAGTTTACTGCCCCTGCAAACTTGTAGAACCTTAGTCAATAAGAATTTTCGTGGTCATATGATTGCTTTGAAATGTTCGAAAATTAGTTTTAAGATGAGAAGCCTTATGTTTGGTGAAAAGAGTTGCACTTCGACTAAGGGATTATTCAAGATAATTTCCTTTTCTTTTGTCTCAATTGGTAAGGATTTGACTGCCGTTTTCATGTCGTGAAGTTGGTGCCTGCGAAAATTTGCCTTCTTGGTATTTTAAGCTGTGCATGTGATACTAGGTAAAAATTCGAATAAAAAAGGATACATTTACCATTTGATAACTGCTTCAAACCAAGAAGGCCTATCACGATCTACTTTATGCCAGTTACACATTCTTAATAGCAGATGCTATTGTCTGTCGTTTCTGGGTCATTTAGTAGACTTGTTCATTTAAATTGTTGTCTTCTTGCCAGAGGCATTCTATTTCTTGTGGTTACAGGAAACGTATATGTACATGATAATACAGAAAACTTCAGTGAATATAAAGCGATGGTATTTGAGGATTCAAAACAGCCGGAGTACAATTTCGACTGTGAAGATTTCCATGTTGCATAGAGTACATGCAAGAAGAAAAAGTAGGTGCTTTTTACTAAAATGACGGATACAAATCCTGTTGTATTTGTTCTTAGAAAAGAGCAGTAAGTAAGAATCGCATCCGATGACTAAGATTTGGCAACTGCTGAATTAGTTGTCTAGTTGAGGACACTTTAATCAAATTTTTCAAAATAGCTTCTTAAAGGAACAAATTTAGGATGATGGTATTGAATCTTCTTCAATTTTTTCGATAGTATGACGTTATTTCCGTAGCTGCGTGATGTTGTTACCAAAC